>JAQHUG010000219.1:1248403-1264333 GCA_028555095.1 Dicrostonyx torquatus
GGGAGGGCCGGGAACAAGGGGAGTAAATGTAAATTTTTTTAACAATAAAAAAAAAGTTTATCATTTTACACTACAATTAAAATAAATTAATTAACTGAAATTTTTTGAAACGTTCTAGACAATTTTAGTCATTTTCTATTTTGAGTCAACTAAAATTATAGCTGAAGTGAATATTTAATTAATTTATCTACTTTTCTGCTGCTGTAAGGTGAATTTAAATGAGTTTGTTAAAGACTAAAATATCTGTATTTACTCTGTGGACTGTACATAATCTTTTAATTGGAGATAGGGCAACTACTGAGTGAGCACGAAGAATGAAGGAATGGAAGAGAAAGGCAGAGGAGATGTTCTGGCTTCTTTCTTCTTTTCGTCCACACTACTCAACAATAGAGGCTCAGCTCTGGATTTGTCTACAACTCATGCCTTCCACAGACTGTTCCTCTAAACTCAATAATTGGACTCACTGCTCGTTTTCTGAATAAGCTCACACTCTGAAACAGATTTCATCACGAGTTTGGAGTAAAGAGAGAAAAAAACACCTGCAAAATCACAGCACCTGGGTTGGGTTGTTACATGTACTGTGGCAGAGAAATATTGTCTGCAACCAGCATTTCCAAGACGAAAATAAAATTACACCTAAAGCATTGCAAGATTGAGTTATTGTTTGGGATACTCTGGAAGGACAGACCAGGGGTCTAAATTTTGTTTGTTTTTAAGTGCAAATCATGAAGGTATTTAAAACAAATGAAAAGCAATAAGGAATATATTGCTTTAACTGTGAAGGTTTATTAAAAAAAAAAAGTTGAGTGTGTCCTGGGCAGGGCAATTCTAATCCCTGAAGACAGCAAAGCCAGTGTTGGTAGTACACACTGAGTCCTACCTACCAACAAAGATGAATCGCACTTGTGGTCACAAAGATGCCCAGGTTGCAAACCTGGCCTTGATGTCTTGAAGGCACTGCCTATTAAAGTATTGAGAGAGGGGAGGACATAGCTGCCTGAATAACCAACCAGTTTACAAAAACAATGACTTATCTTCTTATCTCAAAGAGTCTTAGGAAAGACTCATTAACCAAATTAAACCTCTTGTGTTTTGAGTTCTGTTTCCTGACTTGCTGATTTTGTAAATGATGTACTATTTTGAATTAGAGAAATTTTAAATAAAATTTTAAGTTATTTAATCAAGTCTAATCTACAAGTATGTTTACATTTGTTTGTACAATTTTGATATAGATATCCAACTTAAAAATATTTTATGAGTGTTTAGGTGCATGCTTTTTCATCTTTACAGACCTTTAACTATTAGAGGTATGTTTAGTAGCTTTAATAAAAGGCTTTTGTCCATATATGTAGACACTAGGAGAAATACTAAAACAATATTTATATTAGGTTGTAAAACTTTTCCACTACAATTATACCTTTGTCTTTTATTTATGTCTGTTTGTTCCATTCATTATACAAATTATGATTTATTTTAGTATTCATTTCTGTTAGTGTTTCTTAAGATATTGATACAATGGTTGGAAAATCAAGACAATATTTTAAAGGATGTGGGTGAGTCAGAAAAAATTTGAATTTCATTTTAATATTTGTTTTCAAGAAATTTCTGCAGAAGAACAAAGGTAAAATAAAAGATTACATAAAACATATATACAATTCTTCTCAGTGAAAATTCTAGTGTTGTTTACAAATAAATCATAACTGTCTTCTTAACACTTATCAGAAAACGTCAAAGCATAATGGGGTTTGTTATCACAGATTCTTTACTTAGTGGAGTCGAAGTTGTGTCATAACCAATTTTTTTGTTTAGTTTTGATATTACATTTGCAAAGAAATCACTTACCTATCTCAATTCTCTACTTTCCTCTGGTATTGTACTTTATGTTTGTTGTGCATAAATATTCACCTATTGATTAGAACACATAGACCTGACCAGAACTTCATTTCCCATCTGGTCTTGCTGCAATAGACGCCATACATTTTCATTCAGGTAATCTTCCTTCAACTCTCAAGCCATGCTTAGTTTCTTACTTTGGCATGCTGACTATAAAATTGCAATAAACAAAGAGATTTTGTGGATCAAACCATTTAAATTTGAGTTGTGTTTGAGTGAGATTTTATAAAAAAAGAACTCAAAGATTATCATCAATGAACCCATGTTTAGCAACAAGAGGAAACATAGAACTGATATCCAGGTCCAAAGGATGAGCTTTGAGGCATTGTGCTTCTGAAATTGTGATCACAGACAACAATATAAAAGGAAGACATTTTTATAGGGAAAGTGTTCAGTGTATCATTGTGCTACAAACCATATACTTCCTTAAAACTAGAGAATGTTGCACAACAGAGTTTTTTCTTCACATATGTCTTGAAGATTAGTACTGCTCTGTACACCTTGAATCTTTGAGAATCCCAGCCAATGGGATGTGATTTGCATGGAGTCCTTTCCTGACATATAGGTTGATGTACAGCTTCCTAACTACATTTACCACTATCTGGATTGTAGGCTTTTTTTTAATTATCCCAAACACCTAATAATTGCAAGAACATTAGCATGGATGTTAAAAACAAAAAAGTTCAAAATGAATTCTATTTAACATTTTATGTATATAAATCTGTTTCTATTTCTCTTTATATATACATATATATGAATGTATGCATATACATATATATGTTATATATATATATAAAGGAAAATATGGCTTCATAATTTCAAGAATACATTAGTCATATAAATGGTTTTCAGAAAGTTTAAATATTGAGGCTTTGGGCAAGAGAAATGTGTGGAGACTGGTTATTTCATGTGTAGACATGTTATTTCCATGTGTAGAACATAGTTCATCAACCAAATTTGTAAGAGTTTTTCTTGATTTCTAAAATAATACACATGTGTTTTTAAATCAAAGATGTTTCCTTTGTAAGATTAACTCTCTATTCCATAAACACTGAGACATACATGTGTGCCTACAACACACTCATATTCATTTTTGGGATTTGGCACATTTTCCAAAGTGGTCTGTCTATTTGATAAGTAGTTATCTTTGCTCTCAAGGTCTTTTTTTGCCAGCTGGTTAGAAAAGGAGGAGGCAAAGGTCGATTTACTTTTCCCCAAAACAAATCTGTCATATCACGATGTTCCACTCCAGCAGCCTTATGGGACTGACGGATGCCCATTCTCTTCCTTCAGGGCACTTCTTGTGCAAATACACCCACAGAAGATTTCGTTCTAGATGAAGTGGATCTGATGACAGAATGGCAAACAAGGCTATTATGCCAGGAAAGAATAAAAGTCACAAAAGAGCTTTTCTCAGTTATTTCCAACAATCAGAATACTTTAAAAAGTTTATTATGTTGTATCTGCACACATCAAGGCTTTCTAGCCTTTGTATGTGGAAAAAGTCTTATTCTAAGCTATCAAAAGAGTCAGAGTATCTCTGGCAGAAATAAATGCCGTCCAAACATCAGGAAACATGTATGCTGCAATAAAAATATCTCTTTTTTTGACAATACATTTCCCCTCTCTCAGCTGTGAATTTCAATGGGAATTATTTCCAAAGACAAGCTGCAGGGAAAACATCAATTAATCTGCTGAATGAATTTTTGAATCTCTTCTCAATGCTGAGACCCCCTCCTGGTGCTTGGTAATTACCCCAATATTTTCTGCACGCTTGTTTAAATGGCTTCCTCATGGGCATCCTGTGAGGAGAGCCTCTCTCTCTGGTGAGCTGAAAGGCAGCGTGCCTTATCGCTCTGCCTCATTCCATCTGCAGCTCCTAGGGGGTCCCGCTAATCATTGTCATTGGAACATTGGATGAGCAATCTGGGGACATAGATAGATATGACACTAAAGGAGACCAGGGCCTTTCCAACAGAGTAGTCATCTTTGGAGACACATCATCCTTCCCTGACGCAAAGCCAAAGATGAACTCCTTTAAAGCCAGACATGCACCTTAATTATACAAATGCAGTGATCAAAGTTATTCACACTTTTTCAGAGGCCAGGGATTTAATATGATGGTGTTTTGTTACCTTTGGCAGAAAATATTAGTCTTCCTGAAAATTCAAAGCAACAGAAGAAAACTCAATGGAGAAAACATAAAGCAACAAGAGGAGAAGGCGGCTTTAAATACAAATGCTACTTACAGAGAAATACAATTTAAAAAGCAGCTGATGCAAAAGAAAGATAAAAGTTGTGGAGTGCGGGGTGTGCAGCAACTTTAAAGTGTATTAAAATGTCACACTGATTTTCTCCTGTTCTCCAAAGTACTAAGTTTCAAAAGATAAATCTGATCCACAGTTTATCCACACATGATTTATCTGTGAAGAGAAAAAATAGAGAATTTTTTTCCTTACGAATGAAACCAAACCACACACTGGAAATATTTATCCCTTACTTATCTTAAAAAAAGATGACTTCCATGCTTTGGGGATGTGACATGTCTGAATATTACTTTCTTAATAAATTATTTCAGCAGCTCCTTGGTTGAGGCATGTGAGAAAGGCTATGATATACTTTTGCAGGTGATAACTAGGTATGTATAATCTGACTAATAAAAGTTAAGAGGTATAATTTGGAAACTGAACAGTGTTTAATTTTTTACTGACAAGTATTCAAATAAAATGTAAAGAAAAATAGTCATTTATTTTAATCTTAGTATGTAAGAATATCAATTCAAATAATTTATCCCCTGATTCAAGATATTATAAAGACACAACAGCTTCTCTTAAATGGCATTGGCTTCTATAGCATATGAAGAAATATCAAAAAATTTTTGCTCTACCTATTACCTAAGTACATTAAAGCATTAGAGATGCCCTGTAGTTAAGTTACTCATCATCTTTATTCCATTACACATTCAGTAAACTGCACCTATTTTGATGGTGATGTTACAGCAGTCAGAAGTTTTGAGAAAAGATACTTCATCCAGACAGTGTGGAGAATAGTCCTGTACTGCGTATAATTCATGCAAGGTGCAGCAAGGCATCAGTGAACAAGAATTGCTTAGCAAGCCTAGGACACTGCAGAGAAAAGGGAACCAAGAAGAACTGTTTAGTCTGTGGGAAAGATTATTGTCAGTGTTAATCACTGAGGCCTGTGTCAAGCTGTGCCTCTACCTGTCTGAGTCCCTGAGTTAACGATGGATCTATATCGGTCGTTGTTCTCTTTGCTGTGACAAACCTGATAAAGGTAGAAAGAAAAGATCACTTTGGCTTATGGTTGCAGGGAATATAGTCTACCTTGGTGGTGGTGCATGATGATTGGGCTCTGTCATGGACTGCAGGAGCTTGTGGTTTATTCACCTTGTTGCTGTCCAGGAAGGACAGATAAAACTAAATGCAGAGCTGGGATATACCCTCAAAGCCTTTCGCTAGTAGCTGCCATCTGAGCATTACATCCTCAAAGTCCTGCAGCACACTCAAGCAGCACTCTCTGCAGCAGATGATATGGTTAGGAACATGAGGCTGTGGTGGATGCTTCATCCAAATCACAACACAACACCTGCCATAGATATGTACTGTGGTCCACAATTAAAACATTTTGATATTAAATCTCTACTATCCGGGCATTGTTATGGCAGTATAATCTAACATATACTTACAGGTATTCTTATCTGTATAAGCACTAGAGAGTGAGAGGGTGGAAGTAACTTAGCAGGTCACTAATCACCTCCATGTTAAGCACTTTACATACCCTACAATGTTCTTCTTTCTGAGAAGTGGTACTGTGTTTATCTTGTACATAGTTATGTTAAAAGTTTCTCCTCTATGCCTAACAACCACTCTGCTTAATGAATGAATAAAATGGATAATTCTAAGAAAAAGATACCTCACAGTTTTGAAAAGAAGATATAAAAACATAAACTGCTTCTGTCTTAAGGGCAACCAAAAGCAAGGTGGGTAGAAGTGAAGAAAGCAGCTGTGTAGAACAAGAAAATAGACAAGCGAAAGTATACAGTGGCAGCAGATATAAAAGCTGGCATTAAGGTAACTTTCATACTGAAAGCTATTCAACTCCTAAAATGAAAGCTGCAAGTGACCTAGGCTTTCTGGAAATTCAAGCAATCTAGGAAAATTAGTAATAATCATACAAAGAGAGTATTTCACCAAAACTAGAAAAATACATGTTACATATAGAAGCAAAACGATAAGGAGAGGGGAAAATTCTTTGAAACAAGTGTCTAAGAGAGTACAGTTCTCATGAAGTTATTCAGGGTGCAGTACAAATGTTCTCTGTAGTTATTACCATACACGCTCAAGAAGTGATATTTCAGGCCCAGGACATGGTTAATGGAGTGGACTTCAGGACCTCGTTGTTCTGGCTCACATCAGAACTCTTCTACTCATTAAGGAAGAGTAATAGCTCAAGCTGGGAAAGACACTTGGCCTCTCCAGTTACTTAACTTCATTTCACTTAATTAAGAATTGGAAAGTAAGTACTTTTTTGACAAAGAAGCAAATAATATAAAATGGAAATAACAAAACATATTTAGCAATTGGTGCTGGCATAACTGGATATTAACACGTAGAAGAATGAAAATAGATCCGTATCTATAGCCATGCACAAAACTCAAGTGTAAATAAATCAAAGGCCTCAACAGAAAGCCAAACACACTAAACCTCATAGAAAAGAAAGTGTGAAGTACACTTGAATGCATTATAGAGGAGACTACTTCCTAAACATAGCCCCAGTAGCACAGACACTCAGAGAACAATTATTAAATGGGATATCCTGAAACTGAAAAGTTTCTGTAAAGCAAAGGACATGGTCAATAACACAAAATGGCAGTCTACAGAATGGGAAAAGATCTTCACTAACCCCACATCAGATATAAGGTTGATTTCCAAAATATACAAAGAACTCAAGAAATTGGTCATCAAAAGAACAAATAATCTAATAAAAATGGGATACAAACCTAAACAGAGAACTCTCAACAGATTAATCTAAAATGGCTGAAAGACACTGAAGTTAAATGTTGAACATCCTTAGCCACCAGAGAAATACAAAGAACTCTGAGATTCCATCTTACACTTATAAGAATAGCCAAGATCAAAAACACTGATGACAACTTATGCTGAAGAGGATGTGGGATAAATAGAATACTCCTTCATTGCTGGTGATTTCCACTTTGGAAATCAGTATGGTGATTTCTCAGAAATCAGGAAACAAGCTACCTCCAGACACAGCAATACCACTTTTGGGTATATATCCAAAGGGTGCTTAACTGTGCCACAAGGACATGGCCTCAACTATGCTCATAGCATTGTTTGTCATAGCCAGAACCTGGAAACAACCTAAATGCCCCTTGACTGAAGAGTGAATAAAATGTTGTGGTACATTTACACAATGGAATAATACACAGCAGAAAAAATAATGACATCTTGAAATTTGCAGGGAAATGGATGGATCTAGAAAATATCATATGAATGAAGCTACCCAGACCCAGAAGACAAATATCATACGTACTCACTGATAAGTGGCTTTTAGACATAAAGCAAAGAAAACCAGCCTTTAATTCACAGTTCCAGAAAACCTAGACAACAAAGAGGATCCTAAATGGAGACATACATGGATCTAATCTAAATAGAAAATAGAAAAATCAAGATCTCCCGACTAAACTGGGTGTATAAGGATCGTGGGAGAGGGCAGAAGTGGGGAAGGGAAATGAATGGAGAAAAATACATAGCTCAATAAAACAAATAAAATAAAAAAGGATTGGGAAGTGAGTGCCATGGGTTTACATACTATCATTTATGGATTAAACATTTCATGACAGACTCTTAAAGCTTTGTTAACTTAACCATATTAAGTGGTTAATGGAATTTGTTTAATGTGCCACCTGGATATTTGCATAAATTAGAACGCATTATGTAGGATAAATCTTTCTAAATGTAAGTGTTTTATGCAGCTTCAGTTACGCCAGTGCAGCAGGTTACTGAGTTGAGTAGATGATCCTCGCTGAAGCTAATCACAGCTCCCTGTTTGTTCTTAAGGTCAAAGTTTTTAAGGATATACAAAGAGTCAAAAGGAAAAAAATATAGTGGAGGACAGATAAATGAATCAGGAGTAAGAGTACTTGTTGCTTTGTTTTCATAGAGGACCTAGGTTCAGTTCCCAACACACACATGGGACTCACAACCCTCTCTAACTCCAGTCCCGGAGGATCTACTGTTATTTTCTCTCCTGTGTGGACACTGCAGAGATGTGATACACAGATATGAATGCAAGGAAAACATGTAAACACATTCAAAGCATGTTTTTTTTGAAGGCATGGCCTCATTGCAGTAGGTCTCCCAGCCACCCTTGTAGATGTAAAATGAATAGTGTGTTTAGAGGTTGACAAGGTACTAAGATATATAAAACAATGACAATCCTTTTGTAAGATTTTGAGTGATCTGAAACTAAAGCAAAACTCTTTATAGACACATGAAGAAAACTGAAAACCTAAGAATGTATCTTTCTAGTGAGGGACTCAAATCTGGGTCTCCTAATTTTCTGTTCTAATGATTTCCTGAGGACACTTTATTTTCCATTAGCATGCTCTTCTGAGAAGCAATGAAAACAATCTATTTTAGTCCAGACTAAGTGATGGGGGGGAGACTCTTAAGTCAGCTGAGTCCTGAAGCTGCCATATCTTGATCTCAGGCATATCTGCATTTTGATAAAAAGAGAGAAAGGAATGGTTGGTATCTGTGAGCATGGGAGTAAGTCTGTCAGACACATTCTCTCTTCACTAACCATGTGCTTGGAACAAATATAGATTTAATTACTTAGAGAACATACTTCAGATTAAAACTTATCACAAAAGCAAACTTTTTAAACTTCCATTTCTTAATGTGCTCACACTTTACAGTGCTCTGATTTTCATCCCTAGTATTCTGGTTAGATCTTGGGGCACCAGGTATATATGTGAATGTGCATGCAAAGTATTTCTAGACAATTAAGGTCTTCTCACTGTGTATTCACATAAACCATATATTTTTAATCTCTGGGCTACATTATTAGCTGTACATCTAGTTATGACTCATATATTGTAATTTATTTTCTTTGTATATTTTCTGACAGTGTCTTTCAAAATTTAACTAGCATAACAGCAAAATTGTACTGCTTTAAATAATAAAAGGATATATTCACAAGTCAAGAAATGGTTCTCTAATCCATTTCTAACTTCTACTGAAGAGCTAATACTGAGCATGTTAATTTGGACAAGTCTGATACCATTTAGAAAACTCTAGATAGTGAAATGATTTTAAAAAATCACTGTAAAACGGTGAGTGTATCACCAGTTATGTTTCTTAATTTTCAATTAATTGTGTCTAACTATCTAAAAATTTTACTCTACTTCTCTTTTTTTGTTGTTTTTTGAAACAGGGTTTCTGTGTAGCTTTGGAACCTGTCCTAGAACTAGCTCTTGTAGACCAGGCTGGCCTCGAACTCACAAAGATCTGCCTGCCTCTGCCTCCCAAGTGCTGGAATTAAAGGCATGCACCACCACTGCCTGACTACTCTACGTCTCATATCAGTGCACTCTTAATATATATTTTAAGACTTACCTTTTTAGGCACTTTATACATAACAAAAATCCTACTTTCTAACACAAAAATATAAACAACCAATTTCCAATATAACCAACCAATATCTGTAGACTGTAACATTTAAGCTATAAACCGACCACAATGATGTGGGATTCCTTTCTGTATGCTGCGAATATCATTGTTTTATAAAGGAACTGCTTTGTGCCTGTAGCAGAGCTATAGGGGAACAGAGCTAGGCAGGGAAAACTAAACTGAATGCTGTGAGAAAGAAGGAGGAGTTAGAGAGAAGCCATGGAGCCTCTACCAGAGACAGACACACTGAAACTTTGCTTGTAGGCCATGACCTTGTGATGATACACAGATTAATAGAAATAGGTTAAATTAATATGTAAGAGGTATCCAATAAGAAGCTAGAGCTAATAAACCAAGCAGTGATTTAATTAATGCAGTTTCTGTGTGATTATTTCAGTTCTGGGTGACTTGGACAAACAAGCAGCCTCCTTTCAACACCCCCAAAGTTTTCCTAAATTGGAAAACAACTCAGGAAGATACTAATACAAAAGATAGCTCTCTGTAACCTGAGCCCCATTGCTGAAGACAAGATCTACCACTCATTAAACATGGAGATGGCATACTGGTACCTACATAGAGCGTTTATCCCATATGTCTTTCTTTGGAGCTGGAAGTGACTTTGCAGGCTTCTGAATGATAAATGTGGCCACCTACCCAGTCACAAAATGTTTGACCAACATTCTGTCCTACCTGCAAATTATGTTAAGGCAATAGTGGCACAGAACTTGTGCGAGTAGCCAATCAATGCGTTATTTGAATTAAGACCCACTCAACAAGAAAGAACCCATACCTGACACTGCTTGGGCAACCGAGAACTAAAGACTAGATAGACCAAAGTCTTAAGCTAAACAAAATATGATTGGTTAAAAATTAATAAAGATATTCTGCTATTTGTCATCATCAGAGCAACAAAAGGGAAGAGATGCTGAGGCCTACAGCCAGACCTTACATGGAAAATGAGTCTAAACAGGAGGTTTTCATCAAATTCTTCCCCTCAGAGGTCAGGAAATATCCAGGGATTTCCAGGGAACTCCCAGGAAGTAGGGGATTGTAAGAGCTAGAAGGGCTCGAGGTTCCAGGGAACAAGGCCCTCTGAGTCAACTAAGAAGATGCAAAGGAGCTCACAGAGACCGAAGCAGTAGGATAGGGTATACATGGGTCTAAACCAGGGCCTCTGTTATAACTGTTAGTTTAGTATTTCTATGGAACTCCTGACCATAAGGAGTGAGTGTCTGATGCTTCGCATGCTCTTGGGACTCTGAGTCGCTGTGTCCAACTTCCATATGACAGCTTTTTCTTCATCTTCATATTATTATATTTTACTTTGTCATGTTTGGTTATTGTATCTTAGAAGAATGTGCTTTTCTAACGATATAAAGGGAGTGGGTATAGAGAGGGAGAAAAGGGTGAGGAGGAAATAAGAGGAGCAAATGGAGGGGAAACTCTAATCATGATATAGTGTATGAGAAAAGAAACTATCTTAAAAATGTAAATAATAAAGTTTAAAACATTAAAATGAACGTATTATATTGAATTCATTCTGCAAAAGTGCATATCTGAAGATGGCTCTGAGATTAAAAGCCTTGTCCCTCTTTTAGTTCCCTCTTTCTGCTTATTGCCTTATTAGCTAAAAAGGAGAGTTCATGTGTATCCCTTGCTGCCATGTTTTGCAGCCATAATGGATCCATATCCATGAAGAACCATATTCCAAAATGAACTATTTTTTTATAAATTAGTCATGGTATTTTTTCAGTAGAAAAGTTATTCATTCATAGACATTCACATACAAATATACCTACACAGACATGAACCTATACATTCAGATAGTCACTCATCCATTTACACATATATCATCATATATATACTCATATGCACATGCACACACACATACATGTCAGCCCGTCATGGTAAATCAAGTTGCAGTAAGATTAAGCACCTCTTCTTTTATTAAGACTGGACTAGGCAACCAAGTATGAGGAAAGGCTTCCAAAAGCAGGTAACAAAGTCAGAGACAGCCCAGCTCCCACTGTTAGGACTGTCACAAGAAGACCAAACTACACACTGTAATATACATGCACAGAGCTTAGTTCAGTTTCCTGCAGTTCAGGCACTGTGAGCTCTGGTTAGTTGATTTTGTGGGATTTCTTACAGTGTCCTTGGTGTCTCTGGTGAAACTGCTTCTTAAAAATAGATGAAATATATGTATGTCTGTGTGCATACAATATACACATGCACATTTATAAATCATAAATCGAGCCTATTCAGTCTCTATAGAGTTACCTGTTTGTAGGCTTTTATGACTTTTATGTTCTTTCCTAAGGAGTGATTTCAAACTGAACATTAATACTCATTCAACAAAAATGATATCATACTTTTACTGGATATGTAGAATACTTGTGGCTAGAAATGTCATGGATTTTAAAAGAAAACCTACTACCACTGTTTTTAGTAAATAAGCATAATCTCTTAGTGGGGGACAATTCTGTATTCTGTCAATCATGTTTTAAATAAATGCTGATTGGCCAGGCAGGAAGTATAGGTGGTTCAACCAGACAGGAAGTAGAGACTGGGTGATGAGAACGGTTGGGAAGAAGGAAGCTCTTCCCAAACTCCTGAGTAGACCACTAAAGAGGCAGCATGTGATCTGCCCTACTGAGAAAAGGTTTCGAGCCATGTGGCTAACATAGATAAGAACCATGGGTTAATATAAGTTACAAGAGCTAGTAAGAAGCCTGAGCTAATGGGCCAACCAGTTTATAATCTTATGGAGACCTCTGTGTGATTTTCTTTGTTACTTGCCTGCTGTGGGGTACCAGCGGGACAGAAACCCCAACAGTCAGCCCTCATGTTACAATCTCTAACTCATCTCTCAATATTTATCATTATGCTCAGAGATATATGTATTCTTTACTCCTCCGTAAGGAATTGTTTATTTTTAAAAAATGAAGATTATTTTTTAAAAAGTGATAAAAATGCAGAGTTGTGAAGACCAGTCCCAAATAGACACATTTAAAATGTAACTCCTGTTTATTTGACTCAGGGATCATTGCAAAAGCAGAGACAAAAGATTGTTTAGGTCAAGGGGAACTATGAGATTGTGTAGCATAGAAATGCCAGAAGCACAGCTGGATGGTGATGTCACACACCTTTGATCCTAGCACTCGGGAGGTAGAGGCAGGTGGATCTCTGTATGTTTGAGGCCAGCCTGTTCTACAGGAGCTAGTTCCAGGACAGGCACCAAAGCTACAAAGATAAACCATGTCTCGATAAAACCATAAAATAAAAAAAAAGAAGTTTCACCCAAGAAATGTCCTTGTGGTTGCCTAAGCATTAGCTGAACAAAGACAATAAAATGTACTAGAGATGGCCCACATCTCTAGTACAACAAAGTGTACTAGAAATGGCCCACAAAACTTCAAATCTACACAACGATTTCTAGGCAACTAAACAATGCTGAGAATGGGAAAAAAATAGTTCTCCCTAAAAAAAAAAAAAAAAAAAAAAAAACCACACCAATTTCTTTCCTATTTTCATTATCCTTTGCAATGTTAAGTTATGGTCCTTCACTTGCCAATGAAGATTTTTAAATGTAAATTTTAGTAATGATCTGCTTAAAACTCTTATTTTATTCTTTCTTTAATTCTCTCCTATTGTGCACAATGCTGATGATTAAAGTAAATGAAGCAATATGAGGGAAAGAGCTGATATATGACCAACTACCAGAGCTAGCTCCTGAATTGAAAATGCCTCAGCATGAAATATTGACTAAGAATCATTTAAGAGAAAGCACAGAAGCCCAATGACCAAAGCAGGCACAGTACCATTCTTGTCCTCGCCCTATTTTAAGACTCTGCACTTAGACCAGACTGTCTCATTGCTCATTCTTCCAAAACCACAGTGCTTAGCTTCATCTTAAATGTCTCATATCTGAGAAAATATACTGCTAAAGGAAGAAAATAATATTTGCATTCCTGTAAATGTGGTGGTGATTATTAGAAAATCATTATGCAGTTTGGAATTGAAAAAGGAAATGCTTTATCAGAACAGAAGAGAAATTGAAAATGTGTTCATGTGGAAATAGTGGAATGCAGATGCTTTAAACTCCTTGAGTCTCCTTTAAGGACTCAAAAAAATAAGATCACTGAAGAGAACAGCATGACAGTTATATGATGGCCTGTGGTCCATGGCAAACCCAGGCACAATAGAAACAACTCACAAAACTGGGAAAATTCCGAAGTGCACAAATCAGATATCTAATCATGTCTGCTCCGCCTACCTTTAATAACTATAGAGCTAATGATAAAATGTGAATGTGCTTAGTTTTCTGTTGCTTTATTAAATATCTGAGATAAATGAGTTTAAAAAGCAAAGGCTTCATCTGGTTTACAGTCTGACTATGTTCATTTGGATCCATTGTTTGGCTTACAGCAAAAGCAGAATAATGGTGGGAGAGCATAATGGACTCTTTTATCTGTCATGATCTGGAATGAATCAAAAGGAATTATATTGTTAGGATTAAATATACTGAAAAAAGCAACTTAAGGAATAAAAGACTTGTTTTCATTCATAGAATAAGTTAGAACCCATCATAATTATGAGGACATAGCACCAGAAGCTTGAGACATCTAGCATTATCATACTCATAGTCAGAAAATAAAGTAAGATATATGTTCATACTGGTCCTTAGCTTGTCCTAGTCATTTGGTACAGTTTAGGATTCCCTACTAGGGAATTGATCCTGACAGCATTAATGAATGACTTGTCCAAGCCAGTCCACATAATCAAAATTATCTTTCAAGCAATCTCAAAGGCTAATTGTTATTTATTTTTTATTGAGCAATATATTTTTCTCAACTCCCCTCCCTTCATTTCTCCATCCCTTTTACCCACTTCCATGATCCCCATGCTTCCAATTTACTCAGGAGATTTTGTCTTTTTCTACTTCCCATGTAGATTAGATCCATGTTTGTCTCTCTTAGGATTCTCATTGTTGTCTATGTCCTCTGGAATTGTAAATTGTAGGCTGGTTTTCTTTTGCTTCATGTATAAAAGCCATTTGTGGGTGAGTACATGTTATATTTGTCTTGGTGTAGGATACCTCACTCACTATGATATTTTCTAGATCCATCCATTTGCCCACATAGTTCAAGATGTCATTTTTTCTGCTGTGTAGTACTTCATTTTGTAAATATACCACATTTTCCTTATTAATTCTTTGGTCAAGAGGCATTTAAATCATTTCCGGTTTCTAGCTATGACAAATAATGCTGCTATGAACATAGTTGAGCATATGTCCTTGTGGTATGATTGAGCATCCTTTGGGTATATAACCAAAAGTGGTATTTCTGGGTCATGAGTTAGGCTGATTCCTAATTTTCTGAGAAATCATCATACTGATATCCAAAGTGTATTTACCAGTTTACACTCCCATCAGCCATGGAAGAGTCTTCCCTTTACCGGACAACCTCTCCAGCATAATTGCCATCAGTGTTCTTGATCTTGACATTCTTGCAAGTGTCAGATGGAGATTGATTGCTATATAAGAGACTCATACAAGTATTCCTGGAAGCATGTGCCCAAACGTAAAGTTCACAAATAACCTTAACCATCAAACAGAAAAAGATTATTTTTATCTAGGGATTTAAGTGTTTTAAGGAGAGTTTCCAGTCTTTCTTAGAACAATTCCTTACTCTCTTTGGGTTTATTATGATATCAGTAATAAACAATAAAAGGTAGGGGTTTGGACAAATCCTGAAGATAAGGTACTAGAGAAATTGATGGGAGGAGGATAAAGAAAATGTAAGCCATAAAAAATAAAATAAATTTTATTTTTCGATGCACATTCTTTTGAAGGCTGCCCATTGGAGGGACAGATCTACTGATATAATTAAGTGTAAAAGATTTAGACTTGTTAAGTAATTTGTAAGTAGACAAAAGATTACAGTAAAAACAACTACTCAGGGCTGGAGAGATGGCTCAGTGGTTAAGAGAACTGCCTGTTCTCCTAGAGGACCCGAGTTCAAGTCCCAGCAGCCACATGGCAGCTCACAACTGTCTGTCACTCCAAGATCTGATACACTCACACAGACATACATGCACACAAATTCACATAAAGTAAAAATAAATAAATTAAAAAAATATAACAACTGCTCTTATAAACTTCATTCTTAGATGGCATATAATAATATAAAGTGAAATGTTTTTATTTTATAATTTTATTTTATTTTTTTATTGTTAAAAGAAAAATTTACATTTACTCCCCTTGTCCCAGGCCCTCCCGCTCCCCCACTACCCCACCGCCTTCCCCCTGCTTCCTTGAGATGGG
>JAQHUG010000219.1:1287990-1313229 GCA_028555095.1 Dicrostonyx torquatus
CAATTTCACTTATGAACATTGATGCCAAAATCCTCAATAAAATACTGGCAAATCGAATCCAAGAACACATCAAAAAAATCATCCATTTTGATCAAGTAGGCTTCATCCCGGAGATGCAGGGATGGTTCAACATACGTAAATCTATCATTCTTCTTGTTTAAAGAAAATGTATGAGAATGGTAAAAACTGCTGTAAGAAAACTATTTGAATTTTGGGACAGATCATGCTCTTCCAATACAAGGGTGAGTGAAAATATAGTCAGATTCTCCCAGAACTAAGCCACACTCCCTTCCCATACTAGAGAGGAGTCTATATCAAAACAAAGTGCATATATATTTTTAGTATCCCTCACTCCTCACAACACACACTGCAAGAAATATTTTCTCTCACTTCTCTGTTATTTCTTCTTCCAAAAGAGCTAATATATAGATAGCCTTATCAATAGTGCAAAATTTCAATTGCTTTCTACTAATGTTTCTAGAATCATTAGAGTAATTTTGGATTTGTTGTAGAAAAATAATTAGCTTTCATTGAATTTAAATAAAAACAAAATTTTAATACAGAAATATATAATGTTAGTGTCATATCTTCTCTCACCAAAATATACACACTATAAACATGTATACATATATGTACATATATATGTACATATATGTGTGTGTGTGTATATATATATATATATAAAAACATTAGATACCTATTTTGAAGAAATATCCAGTTACCAAGAATTCTCTTTTGGCCATCTTTGAAACTCATCCCAACACTATCTTTTAAATTGTCAATTAATTTAGCATAAGTAGTACTTATTGGTACTACGTTATGAATTTGACACAGGTATATGCTTAATAAATATGTCATGGGGGGTTTCTAACTCAATTTGCAAAACTGAGACTAGGCAAAAGGAAACAATATATCAAATTTCCTCCAAATAATTGTTTTATTTAAGTTTATGTCAGATTCCAAAATTAGTTACACAGAGCATTTTCCCTTAAAATGATTTACCTGGTTACAATCTTTTCTTGTTTATTTAGTTTGTATTATCGTCACCTCTACAGTTCAGTTCTTTACTGGACAAATACAGTGCAGGAAGACAAAATACTGGAGTGTACTAAATTTAAAAGAGTCATATCAATTCAGAAAAAACAAAGAAATTTGTGATATGCTAAAAACTCTCATCTAACAAATACTATCTCAAGATTAGTTGTCAATATTGACAACATTTTAAGACAGAAAATAGGTTCCATAAAAAATAGATGCATAGATATAAAAAGCACAGTGAGCACAGACACATAAGCACACATCCTGACATCAAAATTATATAAAATAGATTTCAAATATTTGTACACAGAGCCAGGTCTGGTAGCATATGCTTTTAATCTAGCACTCAGGAGGCAAATGCAGAAGGATTCTTCTGGATTCAAGGCTAGCCTGGTCTACTAAATGAGTTCCAGGACAGCTAGGGGCTGTTACACAGAGAAACTCTGTCTTGAAAAACCAAAAGAGAAAAAAATGTATGCACAATTCATGAAATATGAATCCAGAATCTGAATTTTCGATTTTCTCATCAGCTCCAACTACAAATTCCTAAAGTATTGCATGCCTCTCACATGACAGAGAGATGCGTCCTAAGACATCCAGAAAGTGCCTGAAATGAGATAAGGTTCCTAACACTATATATCCATAAGTAATGTTCATGGTGAAAGGTGCTTCAGGCACTCCATACTCACAGTTTCTCAGCTTCTGAAACAATAGCATTCAAAATGAGCTATGCTATTGGTGGAACTCAAATAGAATGATAAAATTCATTTGCACCTTATGCATACTTTACAGACAAACCCTAAACGCTAGTTATATACATATATTTAAGACTAGTTATACATATATATTTAGAACACTTGGGAATTATCAGCAAGCAGAAACATGAGGGCACATGTAGAATCTTCCACAAGTGACATCATGTTTGTGCTCAAAATGAATCTAGAGCTTTTTTTGAATTTAGAATTGGGCTCCAGAAATGAACACATTTTTAAAATGAAACTGGTAATATTTTACAGTAGTAAGAGTGTTGTGAACATGAGCTTTTCTCTCTCCATCTTTTGTAAGTAATGCTCTGAAATGATACAGAAATAAACACCCCACAACTTTTTGTTACAGCACATCCACATTGCTAGCTTCACTGCTGTGTTTGTGTCACTGCTGAGTGAATGCAGTGTGACTTGATCATAAACATGATAGACCTGGAACACCCAGTCAGAAATCTGGGAGAGCTTTGGAGTGTAGAGCATGAACACATTGTAAAAAGAGATTCCCATCCTGAGGAGACAGAGTGGGACATCCTGAGATTTCATTACACTTCTCAAGGTACTATGGCATTTGAAATTTAAAAATTCTTTATCTTTGGTCACTTTCATTGAACATGTTTGGGTTGCAGCAAACTTCCAGTAACTTCACTATAGAAAGTAAAACTGGGGGCTGGAGAGATGGCTCAGCGGTTAAGAGCACTGACTGCTCTTCCAGAGGTCCTGAGTTCAATTCCCAGAAACCACATGGTGGCTCACAACCATCTGTAATGAGACCTGATGCCCTCTTCTGGCCAGCAAGCATACAGACAGAACACTGTATACATAATAAATAAATAAATGTATATTTATAAAAAAATAGAAAGAAAGTAAAACTGTAGGCAAAGAGGGAGTCCTATTTCCATTATACATGTGGCTGGTTTTTGTTCTGTTTTTCACTAGTATATTTATGTACTGTACATGAATAAATTATGTAAAGATCTAATGTCTAATAAGAATACAAGCAATCAAGTAATCACTCTGTCTTAAAATGGAGAAATTTCAGGTTCACTCAGGGCAATAGTTATCTCAGAGGTCAGCAGGGAAAGAATCTCACTCTTGGCTCACTCACATGGCTGTTGTGAGAGTGTAAACCCTCCCAGGTTGTCGGATTACATGTGTCAATCATTGGCTGATTTGTGGCCAGGGGTCATATCAGTTGCTTTCCTGTGTCTCTCCACAGGACAATTCATGTAGAGTCAATGACTGACATCTGAAATAGAAATGTGCAGTGGATAGGAGATATATCACAGTCAACTCCTAACAAGCACAGAAATCACTTGACTTTAACCAACAAATGTTACTTTAGAGGTACTTCAAAGGACTACCATGCTGAAAATTAATAAACATTAGGGCCACCTGAATTAATAATATTTTACTTACACTGTGGTTTGTAGTAAAAAGAAAAATGAAAAAAATCCAGAGGTAATAAAAATCTAAAATTACTATATTAATGTTGAGAGGTTTAAGCAAGTCCAGGAATAAATTAGAGCAGATTAATATTAGGACTTTTGTTTTAAGTGAGCATGATGTTGATCTTTACACTTGGTGACTACATGCTGAATTAGAGTAGGGAGAACTGGGAATAGTTTTACAACATAAATTCAAAGATTTGTTTCTCTCATGCAAGACCTGAAAGCAGCATGCTGTCTCTTGCCATTGCTGACAGAATTGTCTAATGCCCAAGCAAAAAGAGCTTCACTGAGGTAAACACAATCACTACTTTTGGGAAATCCTATCCCATAGAAAGATAATTACTTTTAAAAATTAGATGCATCTTTTATTTCATTTTTGTGTCTATATTTTGGTGGTTTCTTTACTTTTTTTATTTGAAGTTCCAAATTCACGAAGATAAAGGTTGAATATCTGGTAAAAGTTACTTCAAACAAATTGGGTATGGCAGTTCCCTTAGTGTCAGTTAATGTTGGCCGTCCTATAAAATGTTATTCTGAATGTATCTATGAGAGATTAGGGGAATGGGACTAACATCCGTACAGGCACAACAGTGAAGACTACTACTCTGCTCACTGTGTGCAAGTCTCTCTCTCTCTCTCTGTGTGTGCACCTTAGAGAACCAAGCAAAGACTTTGGTAAAACAAAAGACACAGAAAGAACTTTGCAAGCCTGATGGCTTGAGACAGGACACGAGTTTTGCAGAGCTCTGCTGTACCTATGATTATAACACAACCTCCTCCAGCTACCAGCAATAGCTGTTGTGATTACTCAATTCCTTTCTCTATAACAGATCTTTCTTTCTCTTCCCACCATATATATGGGAAATAAAGGTAGCTAGCATGTATATACCTGTATATACACGTATATATGTATATACGTGTATATACATGTGTGTATGTATAATAGGGTAAACACATACACACACACACACACATATATATATATAATATAATAGGGTGAACTTCATGTTCACACCCAATAGTTCTTCTAGAATCTATACCAGATATCCATATTCTCAAATAATAAAATCTAGCAAATGTGATTAACTGTGATACTCAAGATTACATTTATCTCTGTTCATAAGTGCATATCAAATTAATCATGAATGTATATATGCACAAATGTATATGCAAACTTGGATCTGTGTCTATGTCTATTTAACTATACACATCTATGTATATGAACATATGTATAAACACACATATTTTAATGAAAGCTGAGTTACAAGAAATTATTGATTATTATGTGAGAGCTGATAGAAAGGACCATTTCAAAGTCACACAGGCAAGATCTAGAAACTCAAAAACCACTGCTTATATGTCATCAAGAAGACACAGACTTCAGTTTACTACCTGTGATTAACAACTTAAAAGATTGGAAGTTGTCTCTTATGAATGCATCCTCAAAAGCAAACCTTGACCCATGCAAACTAGGGCAGTAAACTTGATGGTTTAGTCTGCTGCCTGGTAGCTTTTAATACCACAATAGAAAACTAATATAGATATCAGCTTTTTAAACAAAGGCCATGAATAATCTCCTCTTTCTTTTTAATTTAAAATCCTGGCATTTCCTATAATTAACTTGTTTTCTATCTGCCCCTTTGTGTTCAGTTTGACTTCTTAATCTTGTCCGCTGATGATCTGCTCAGAAGGCAGCACCAACTCCTTCCTAGCTCTGGGAATATTTACACAGTAATTAAGTTTGATGTGTGTTTGTTGTGATGTTTTTGGTAGTCTAATTCAGCTTCAGTCCTCCTAGCTGTTATCTGAAAAAAAACACGTAACAAAATAGAGGGCTGATAGATGGTTCAGAGGATAAAGACTACTTAGATTGCTGGATCTAATTGGTGTGGAAATAGACTGAACCTCAGGACCTGAGTTCAATACGGGGAACCACACAGTAAAGAAAAGAACCAACTCCTTCACACATGCACACACACGAGAGCACACACTCATATACACACTCCCTGAGAGTGTGTGTGTAAATGTAATAAAAATAAAGGTAGCTAGCATACACAAGCACTACATGAAACCAAACAGTTTACAATTGTGTTACAAGAAAATTTTGAATCATTTCATTTAAATAATAAGAAATTACATTGTCAAGTGTTTATAATCAACGCTGTGAATATGTAACAAGAAAATCTCCACCGTGTTATATGTTTCTGCAAGCAGTTGCAATATCTCAGAATATCTAAGGTCGCTTTGGCCAATATTTTTACTTGGAAATGCTACTGTCATTAAAATATAATTGCACTTACATTTATTCCTTATCTTTAGCTTCCATTCATTAATCTAATATTCTGAATAACAGAACTTGCCTTGCTTTTTTAATCCTATTTATTTGGCATATCCTCTTGAGAAAGACATGTTTCTACAGTCAGCTAAGCTTTTCTTTCTGGCACTTGTCCCAGTCTCTAGGGTATCACAACCTCTTAAGGGTTGTTCTTGCACTGCCTGTCTCTTCCTTGAATCTGTCAACCAAACTCAATCACTGTGACATGCTTTCTTCCAGACTCCTTGAGGAGCAGTATGGGCGAGCCTGTGCTTTTTGGGTTCTGAACACAGTCCAAAGAATGTACTTGGTTATATATAAGACATAAGCTGTTCTGTTTTGATTTTTGATTTCTCTTTTTTTATGTTTTGATCTTTTAACTGATTGAAAGTTTTTCAGACTCTAACCTTCAGAAAATGAAGGACTGAAGAGCAGTTAGTAGTTATGTAGTTCCCAGTCAGACCGGTGCATTTCCTATCTCCATGTTCTTGTCCTGCTATGCTGACTATACAGAATTGGGCACACAGTCCATTCTCATGGAGGTTCAGTGCTCTTATCTATAAAGCATACATCATTACACCCTTTACAGGGTAGGGGAGATCAATTATAAAGAATATATTTTAATCCTTATTAGTGTATCTAATATATATTTTGTGTTTGGCAAATATGTGTTATTACTAGCAATGTAACTTTTGATTTGAATACATTTCTATTACCAGTGGATCATAACAAGAAGTAATCAGGTCCTACAGGGACACTGGGGTACTAGAGATTATATGTGTGTGTGTGTGTGTGTGTGTGTGTGTATATATATCTACAAAATATAAAACTGCTATAGTTGAGAAACCCAATCAGTTATGTTGACATAACAACCTATCTTTACCAGCACTGATAATATTTTCATTAGAAAACCACAAGATCAAAAACATTTTAATTTTTCCATGCTTTGTAGTAAAGTTTGTTTCTTCATGCTAATTAATCCAGAGGATAATACATGTTAATATTATGTAAAGTGTTAAGTATAGAATATATAGCTAAATACACAGTTACTTATGTCTTGATACCCCATTTTTTCTCTCAAAATGTATTACTAACTACATATTATAAATCATGATAGTTCAGGTTTGTATTAAAACACAGGGAATCAGATTAATCATTACCCATTAGTCGGGAGTTAGGGAGGCATTCAAGTATATTTAGTGAGTAACACTTCATTCATAAGCTTATTAATAGATTTAGAGTCAAATTTTTCTAACAATGCCAATTGGAGTAGGAACAAAGATTAGTAGTTGTGTTTAAATAGTGAAATTTATCATAGTGTGTGTTTTATAGTAATTTATGACACTTAATTTTATGATCACAAATTACAAAAAGAGAATATATAAGTAATCGTATTGAAATAAGAAAACAGGCAATGTGCCTCAAATTTAAGTTACCAATTTTACCCACTACTCTTATTTTACTATTTTAGATATTTTTCATATTAATAAATAATAATTGGCAGAAGTGGTCATATTTAACTATACTATATAAAATAAAAAAATGTCCTATGGCAATATGTATATTGATTTGTAATTTGGCTTCTTCATCTATTTAACATATATATATATATATAACTATATCTATTTATATATTTAACTAATATATCTATTTAACTAATATATATATTATATATATATATATATATATATATATGAATGAGCCTACCAAAATTTATCTTTTCCTGGTAACTCTCTTAAGAAGAGTAGCCCTCTGTTCCTTTCTGAAGGAAACAAAGAAGAAGTAGACCTTGCAGAAACGGGCGGTGAGGGCTGGGAAAAATGGGGGGAGGGGAAACTGCAGTCAGGATGTCATGTGTGAGAGAAGAATAAATTCAAAGAGTATCCCTGGCAAATCAAGATATAATTCAAGTATTCCTTCTATCCTTATTTAGCTCTGTATTATGTGCAACTAATCAATAGTATAATTATCTAATTCCCAGATGTCACAATTGTTTGCTGAGTACTATTTTCCTAACCAACCAGCACTCACAATATATATGAATATTACCACTTATATCTGATATTCTACATTTTAATTGTTGTTATTCTTGTTACTAATGCTAGAACTTGAAGGAAATTACATGACTTTTATATTTCTCAGCATCATTTATAAGGATGAGAGAGATAAATACCATAAAATTTGCCATGGGTTGAAAGTGGTCTGAATTTCCCCAGATACCAAGGTTTACTGAACACAATAGTGAGATGTTGAAC
This sequence comes from Dicrostonyx torquatus, assembly GCA_028555095.1. NCBI lineage: Eukaryota > Metazoa > Chordata > Mammalia > Rodentia > Cricetidae > Dicrostonyx > Dicrostonyx torquatus. The sequence goes on from JAQHUG010000219.1 coordinate 1,295,813, forward strand.
TTGGATGTGGTCATTAAAAAGGAAGGTTAGGTAGAGACAGATAGAGTCTGGAGATGAAGTCTGAGGACCAGATCACCTCTTTGGTCTGAACATTGGTAGAGATAAAAACTTCTCTGATTTTAAGTATTAACCCCTATATCTGACTCTGGGTTTTTATTATTAAGACCAACTAGAATTTGTGCAACAACAATCCTTTGAGATCATTCCCGCAAATGTTTTAGGAGCTTCAAAATAGACCCTTCCATTTAAATGTCCACATCAAAGTTCATGCCCAACCGTACTACAAAAGCATTTGTGCTACTATGTTCATAGCAGCATTATTTGTAATAGCCAGAACCTGGAAACAACCTAGGTGCCCCTCAATGGAAGAATGGATCCAGAGAGTGTGGAATATATACACATTAGAATACTACTCAGCGGTAAAAACAATGACATCTTGAATTTTGCATGCAAATGGATGGAGATAGAAAACACTGTCCTTAGTGAGATATCCCAAACCCAAAAAGATGAGTATGGTATGTACTCACTCATTAGTGGACTCTAGCCATAAACAAAAGACATTAAGCTTATAGCTCACAAGCTTAGAGAAGCCAAATAGCAAGGTGAACCCAAAGAAAAACATACATAGATTCTCCTGGAAATTGGAAGCAAACAAGATCACCTGGCAAAAGTTGGAAGAACGGGAGTGGGATTAGGGGTGGAAGTATGGGTGGGGGTGGGCAAAAGGGAGAGGGGGAGGGAGAAGGGAGAAGGGAAGAACTGGGGAGACCTTGGGGGAGTGGCAGGGTGGAGATGGAGGAAGGGTGGTTATTGGAGAAGAGAATAAGGTGTCTATTAAGGGAGTTATTTTAAGATTGCCTAGAGACTTGTCTCTAGAGGGGATCCCAGGTGTCCACAGGGATGTCCCCAGCTAGGTATTTGGGCACCAGAGGAGAGGGTCCCTGAACTAGCCTTGTCCCATAGTCACATTGATGAATATCTTGATCATCACCATAGAAATTTTGCCTGATGGATAGAGATAGAGTCAGACACCCAAAGTCACATCAGAACAAAGGACTGAGCTCCCAAGGTCCAGTCGAAGAGCAGAAGAGGGGAGAAGATAAGCAAGGACTTCAGGACCGCGAGGAACTGGCCCATCAACTGTGACAGTGTGCCTGATCTATTGCAAGCTCATCAAATCCAGCTGGACCAGGACTGAATGAGCATATGACCAAACCGGAATCTCTGAATGTGGCTGCCAATGGGGGCTGACTGAGAAACCAATGATAATGGCACGGGGACCTATCTCTTCTGCATGTATTGGCTTTTGGAAACCTCTTGTATATGGATGCACACCTTATTGGGACGGGATGGAGGGGGGAGGGCCTTGGGCTTCCCACATGGCAGGGTTCCTGCCCCCTCTTAAGGAAGCAGGGGAAGGGAGGAGGGATATTGGGAGAGTGGGAGGGCCTGGGACAAGGGGAGTAAATGTAAATTTTTCTTTTAACAATTAAAAAAAAGAAAAAAAGTTAAAATTTTCCTTATTATTTGAACAGAAACCAAAAAATGGTGTGGGATATTCTTCTGTATATGTGTTACATTTATTGATTAATGAATAAAGAAGCCTGTGATAGGGTAGCATAGAGATAGTCAGGAAAACTACTGAATGTTGGGAGAAAGTAGGCAAAGTCATTGAGATGTCATGTATCCACCAGAGGAGAAAGATACAAGCTGCCAGCCGAAACCAGCTGGTAGTTTACAAGCCTAGTGGTACAATATAAAAATAACAGAAATGCATTAATTTAAGATATAAGAGCTAGCTAGCAATACACTTAAGTGATTGGCCAATCAGTATTTTAATTAATATAGTTTTGTGTAATTATTTTGGGTCTGAGCAGCTGGGAAATAATGAGCAGGCTCTGCCTACACCCTCTTTCTCACAGACTCACATACGTAGGATGAGGCTGCATTTGTTCAAACGTACTGATGTACCACCACCTTTGTTAACTACCAAGATATGATGGATCACACCATCATGAAAAATAAGTTGATACAGGCCTCGTGCCATTGACAATCTAAAACATCTTACATCATAACATCCTCTATGTTATTTTAGTGTGGAAATGTGAAACTTACTACTACAAGGTTTTAATGAAGCTTAGAACATATATGTGTGTGTGCATTTTATATGCTTACCACAGAGTAATCACTATGTAAATATTAGATTTGAATATTAATCTTTTTAAAGTTAAAAAACTGTGCTTTTCACCACAGTGCCTGAATTCACATGCTCTATTTCTGACAGGCAGTAAGAAGATTGTCTAAAGAATGATGCAAAGAGCCAGGTACATCTGCTTACCTAAAATCACAGCTCTCAAGATAGTTTGAGTCATGCCTGGATAACATAAGGAAACTGAGGTCAGCATAGGCTACCACATGAGACCCTGCCTCACAACAACCAAATAACAAAGATATAATATCAAATAAACACAAATTATAATTTTTACCAGAGCTGCACTGGCCTTCTGTTATTACATACCATTTTAATTCCTAGAATCTATTGTTGAATGCAAAAACAGAATAAATTTCAAATACTAAAGAAATGCAATGTATTGTAATGTATTGTAAATAGAGTAGCAAAACCATAATCAATATGCAATCATGTAAAATTGAGACAAAAGTAATATTATATCTACAGAAAGAACAGCAAATCACAGTATAACTAAAGTAATCCCAAAGAGAGTGGGAAATGTGTGAATGTAGAGATAAACAATGGTTATATCAGTTTTTTCTTATACCTAAGAAACTATTATTTGTAGGTGATGCAGAATGCAAAAAGTTCCAGAAAAGACAAAGTAAAAGAATTCATCACCATCTGCTAAAAAATAAAATAATAACCTGAATTAGTCTGTCAGAAAAATACACACTACAATTAATTTCCCATATTCTCAACAGAATACTAAGCTTTAAAAATACATAACCAAACTCAAAGTTCCTTTTATATTTTTTTATGAGAACCCATATTTTAAACTGAAAGCAAAATCAGTATTGTAAGCTCATGACACATGTAGGGTTTGGAAAGAAGTCTAAACTAAACTAAAGCATAAAAATGACAGGAAACAAATTTTTTCAAAAGCTTGATTATATTACACAGTCAAATGTCAGTTATGAAAAATATATATATCCATTGTCTTCAAGTATCCCCTAATACCCTAATAAATTTTCATTTGTTAAAAGTTATTCTATAACATACACACAATGGTAAAAATAACCTAATAATAATTCATTTCTCAGAACATATACCATAATTAAGTGATATATGAACTCATTAAAGTTTACAGTATTTCAAGGTAGCCTATCAATGGGCAAAGAAAAATAGACACAAACACACATACCCATACACAGATACATACATATGCATGCATATAATTCATTAAAATATCCTAGCCATTAAATATAAATCAAATGGCCAGGGTATTGCTATGAATATCAAAACACCTATGCTTAAATTAAATATAAATAGTCTAAACATGTAAATAAAAAAACATAAATTATAAGACTGTGTATAAGAAGCACATTTGTTTACATGTATATAAAGAAAATATATAAGATAATGGATAAAAGAAACACTGAAGAAATTGAACATAAGATTTTGCTCAGTGTTTTGACAACTCACATAAAACGAATTTCTCCAAACACATAAATTATCTGAGACAGACTGTTAAAATCTTTTCAAAGCCGGGCAGTGGTGGTGCACACTTTTAAACCCAGCACTCGGGAGGCAGAGGCAGGCTTATCTCTGTGAGTTCGAGACCAGCCTGGTCTACGAGAGCTAGCTCCAGGACAGGCTCCAAAAATACAGAGAGACCCTGTCTTATAAAACCAAAATAATAATGATAATAATAATAACAATAATAATAATAGTAATAAAATCTTTTCAATAAATTCTAGAAATATGTCTAGGTATAACGTAACTTGAAAATCTAAAATTTTAATTGCAATTAAAATACTGAAATAATAAAAATCATTAAGAAAATAAGTAACTTGATAGTTTCTAAATAAACATATAAACACCATGAGGCAAATATTTAAATCATATTCATGATAAGACCTTTCAGCAAATCATACATTTAAAAAAGTTAGGGAAACACCTCGGAAAGCATTAAGGTGTTTATCTTAATGGTGAGAGACGTGTCTGTAGATTTGTATGGGCAACATGGTCCTCATATCACTAGCACACTGGAATTAAGCAGACTAGTGTGCACCAGCACTTGTGAGATGGAAAAAAGGCAAGAAATCTAGAGATGAAAGAACCTTGAATATGTCATATGAGTCAAATCAAAAGGAAAATTGTAAGGTCCTGGTCTGTTCATTGAGGACAAAAGAAGACTCACATATTTGTGTAAAGGAATGAATAAAGTGCTCTTTCTAAGAAGCTCCATTCATGCATTTCTAAGAACCAATCTTCTCATTTGGTTCTTACACAGAAGGATGATCCACAGTTGTTAATTATGTATATATCATAAATGAAAAATTAATGTGTTAACAGGAAATAGCAACCCATGACATCAAAATAGTAAGAAAGTAGATACATTAAACAATTATGCACAAGAACCTGAATTTATTTCTAAATAATTAAATACATCACACTTCTTCTGGTTCTTTTGTGGATGAACAGAAAGACACGATATTCTTGAAGGATCAATTCCCTTTATATAGTAAATTAAAGGCTTTTCAAAATTTCAACCCGATTTACAAAAAAATTTTTAAAATTAAATGACAAGCTTATTCTCACATTTACATGGAAACATGAATGGCTGATAAAAGTAAAGAGGTTTAAACAAAAACACAGCAAAGCTGAGGACTCCCTCTTTCTGAACTGAGATGTGGTAGTAGTAGAAAGAGTAAGAGGCAAGACTCTTGTCATAAAGATGGACAAGGCAATCAATTGAGTTATCTGACTGACTCACTGAAGTGACAAAATAATATAACTGAAAGGAATGGGATTTTGTTCGTTAAATGTGCAACCTTGGAAGGACCAGTAAAGTTTCTTCTTTAGATCTTATGATAGTGTTATATAACCAAGGCCGATCACATGAAAGGAAACATATTCGATCTTTTTAAAGAATTCTAGCAACCTCAGAAAAGAAAGGAAGAAAGGAAATGCCTGTGCCTGTCAAGAGCTACTGGACATCAACACCTATTATGCTAAAGTACTTGGAAAGCTGGCTAACCTGTCTGCATGCCTGGAAGAGAAACTCCCTATGGAGAGAAGTGACTTCAGCACATAAAGGCTGGTTAAAGATGGTTATTGTTGAGCAGACCAATTCTGACTGCTAAAAGAGAATCATTCTTTCTGAGGGAAAATGAGATCTGTGCTTGATGCTCAAAACTATAATGTTTATTGTTCACATATTTTACCTTGTGTTGCTTTCTCTGCAACAGAACACTTTTCGAATTTCAGAAAGTCGTGTTCTAATACTCTGTTAAGAACTATTTTTTTATTGATATTTGTTGAGCTCTACGTTTTTCTCTGCTCCCATCCCTGCCTCTCCCATCTCCACTTCAGCCCTCCCCCAAGGTCCCCATGCTCCCAATTTACTCAGGAGATCTTGTCTTTTTCTATTTCCCATGTAGATTAGATCTATGTAAATCTCTCTTAGTGTACTCATTGTTATCTAAGTTCTCTGGGATTGTGGTTTGTAGGCTGGTTTTCTTTGCTTTATGTTTAAAAACCATCAATGACTGAGTATATGTGATAATTGTCTTTCTGTGTCTGGGTTACCTCACTCAAAATAATGGTTCCTAGCTCCAATCATTTTCTTGCAAACTTCAAGATGTTAATTTTTTCTGCTGTGTAGTATTCCATTGTGTAAATGTACCACATTTTCCTTATCCATTTGTCGGTTGAAGAGCATTTAGGTGGTTTCCAGGTTCAGTCTATGACAAACAATGCTGCTATGAATATAGTTGAACACATGTCCTTGTAGTACGATTGAGCATCCTTTGGATATATACCCAAAAGTGGTATTGCTGGGTCTTGAGGAAGGTTGTTTCCCAGTTTTCTGAGAAATTGCCACATTGACTTCCAAAGGGGCTGTACCAGTTTGCACTCCCACCAGCAATGCAGAAGTGTTCCCTTTTTCCCACAACCTCTCCAGCATAAGTTGTCATCAGTGTTTTTGATCTTGGCCATTCTTACAGGTATAAGATAGAATCTCAGAGTTGTTTTGATTTGCATTTATCTGATGACTAAGGATATTGAACATTTCCTTAAGTGTCTTTCAGAAATTTTATATTCCTCTGCTGAGAGTTCTCTGTTTAGGTCTGTACTGCATTTGTTTTATTGGATTATGTGTTCTTTTCATGACCAATCTCTTGAGTTCTTTGTATATTTTGGAGATCAGACCTCTGTTTGATGTAGGGTTAGTAAAGATCTTTGCCCATTTGATAGGTTGTCATTTTGTCTTGTTGACCATGTCCTTTGCTTTACAGAAACTTTTCAGTTTCAGTGGGTCCCATTTATTGTTTCTCAGTGTCTGGGCTGCTGGGGTTTTGTTCAGGAAGTGGTCACCTGTGCTAATGCGTTCAAGTGTACTTTCCACTTTCTCTTCTATAAGGTTCAGTGTGGCTAGCTTTATATTGAGGCATGCTTTATGTCTTTGTGATACAGATGGTTGGAAATCATTCATTTTAAATGTATTTTATATAAGGTTCATATTTATAAAACTAATGGATATAGTTTTTTCCTGTTGCCCCTTCTTTTAGGGAGATTTGTAGAAAGAATAAGAGAAAGAAACACTGTATATAACATTCTTGAACTTAGATATAATTTATTCTTGGTACCACTTAATGACAAGGAAGTTTACACTATGACAAGTTAGATGGTGGAGGGGAGGGAGGCCCCACTATAAAGGGTGCTGCCAGAGAAACTGGCTGGGAAACCTGGTCAGTTACAAACAGTCAGGCTCCCTGACAATCCTTTCTTTCCTTTTATTCTACAAATCTGGAGCCTATCACATCTTTATTTTATTCTTTATTTTATTTCTTCCCCCAGCAACACACACTTCTTCCTTGCTCCTTCCTTTTCTCCTTTTGTCAATCTTTCCTTCCTTTCTTTCCCATTTTCCCTCACTTTTCTGTGCCTATTTCCCTTCTTTCTGTCATCTCTTTATCTCACCTTTCTTTCCTTGCTTTTATTCTAGAAGATGGATACAAATTAAACAATTATTTTTTGGTACATTATGCCTCCTTAGCTTTTTGAAGTTCCTATTATTAATAATTACTAATAAAAAGATAGTGAGTTTTTATGAAAACATAGACTCTGAAACCAACATGCATTTTCTACTAATTATTCTGAGGAAATATTTAGTCTGTTGGAGTGAAGTCATACACTTACCAGACCTGTAGACACAGAAGGTTATGCAGGTAACTTTTCAGAAGCTAGATACACTTTCTAAGGCCAAAAATGATTATCTCCTTCAATTACTGCTTCTTAATATACCAGGGACATTTCATGGTCTTGATAATCTGCAGCATTTCAGAGAGCAGGATGTACTGATTTCAAAAACAAGGAAGTAAGCAAACCTGAGTCAACCAGTCTGCTAATATCATCTCTTAAGCATTTAAAACTTGTGTCAACTTTAGAAATGACAAAAACCTTAAACATAAACAAATGTGAAAGCAGGCTACGTCAATTAAATTATTAACATTCTCTTTCAAGTTATGTCATATTCTCTTTGGTATCTTGAATTTTACAGGGAGCCAAGGGAGAGACATATGGAGACTATGTCTGGGTTAAAGTAGATCTGATTTGATGACTCATAATTAAGCATAGTTATGAGTTGGTTGACATACTAACTTAAGTGGAAAGACATCCACATTCTTGTAGTTTCAAAGATGGATTCAGGATATCTTTCAGAGATGTCTCTCTCTTTCTCTTTAGCTATTCTAATCCTTTCCTCCCTGCCCTCAGTCCTCCCTCCTTCTCTCCTCCCTAATTTTATCACTTTCTCTACCCATAACTCTTTATGTATAATGCATCATATGCTTATTCTCTCTTCACAACTTTTCAGTTCAGAATAATTGCAGACTACCAGTAGATTTGTAAAGCTAGTTAAGTTCCCGTGTGTTTCACTTATCGTCATCGAGGTTGCCCATCACTTGACACTGCACAGTCTATATCACAACTAAGATGTAACACAGAAATATACTTTTCCTGTGCAGAGGAAACTGTCTGGATTAGCATTTTTGGTACTAATGCTCTTTCTGGGATAAGGTATAATTCAGGAGCCACACTTTAATTTTTATGCTGCCTGGATCATCTGTGTTCTTTGTTTATCAGCCACTGAGAACTTTGGAAATACACTGATTAGTTATTTTATGAGATATGTCATGATTTTTCTCAAGCATTTTCTTTTTAAAATCAATTTATTTTCTTAAAAATAATGTTTTCACATTTTAGATACCAATCCCAGTTCCTACTCTCTCCCTTCCTCCTTCTCCCTCCTTCTCTTCCCCACCCCCAAACCCCATCCACTCCTCAGAAAGGATAAGGCTTTCCCTAGGGAGTCAACAAAGTCTAGCACATCCCTTTGAGGCAGGACCAAGGTCTTTTCTACTATATATATGCTGAGCAAGGTATCACTCCAAAGAGAATGGACTCTAAAAAGATAGTTTAAGCAATATGGATAAATCTTGGTCCCACTGACTGTGGCCTCACAGACTTTCCCAGCCATACAACTGTCACCCACATTCAGAGAGACTAGTTTGGTCCTACACTGGTTCCCTAGCTATCAATCTGCAATCAGAAAGCTCCCCCATTGCTGGTGAGAGTGAAAACTTGTACAATCACTTTGGAAATCTGTATGGTGGTTTCTCAGAAAATTGGGAATCAACCTACGTCAAGCCCAGCAAAACCACACTTGGGCATTTACCCAAAGAATGCTCAATCATACTACAAGGATATTTGCTCATGTACTTTCTTATTTTGAAATGAGACATTTTTCTTAACAAAAGAATCAAAAGATTATTTTTTTGTGCTCCATCAAGTGTAACTTGATGTGCTGTCTTGCGCTGGAAATTGGAACCTCAGCCATTTAGCCAAGGTACTGTCTTCAGGGTTGCTCAGGTACCAAGTTGTTTTATTTCATAATTAGTCGGTATCCTTGGGAGATTATTTGAGACTATACAATATCCTATTTCCTTATCAACCTCACCATTTTCCCACTAATTTCAGCACCCAGAGGAAGAACTTATCTGATATGTGCTGTTCTTGTGGTAAGTTGATATTTCTCCCTCAATTGCAGAGCATGATTAATGGAAGCATTTAAGTATTTTCGTGTTTGAACATTAATTTTTATTCCTCTCATTTTAGTACTTAGGGGAGAAAATGATGATGACTGCACTATTTTACTTTCTAAGAAGCACTATCAGAAAAATTGTTGTTCAATATCCTTACCGGGACTTGATTTCACTGGTATTAAATATAATTTTAACTATTCTTTTGTGTGTAATGTTATCCTGCTTTGTGTGGAAGTGTCTACTGTGTGTGTTTAATCTGTGTAACCACTATCACAATCAGTATTTATACCATTATGCTCTAATCAACTCTCCTTAACACTTAGCCCTGTGTTCAATGCGTAGTAAAGACAAAATTGAGGCACAAGATAGGCATTATCATCACATATGTGTATATTATGTATTAATATGTAATTAATGCTTAGAAAAACCAAAATGGAAATGAGATAGAGATTATATATACTATAAAAATATACAGTACTTTGTAATATGTAACTGCATATATGTAATTAAGATGCAAAATAAATTATTTAAATGTGTCTATATGTGAATTCAAACTTATAGGAAATGAATACGTTACTGAAGTATGAAGGATAAGTTTTTAGAGTAATCATCCCAGAAGAATGAGACCCAGAATTCAGGTCCCCATAACTCACTTAACCACTGGGTAGGGTGCTGACAATTAGCGGCCTGAAGCTTACCAACCCAAAGCAAGGTTGCTAGACAGACTAGTTGCATCAGTGCTCTTTGATCTCATGGGAGACCTTGTCTCAAAGGCAGAGGTACAAAGCAATTGTGATACCTTCAGATGTCAATTGCAGCTCTGTACACACACACACACACACACACACACAGAAACACACACACATGAAAAAAAGTCTGCAAGTTAATATACTTCATAAATAATGGCACAGAAATTACCCACAAAATATTCACATGTGGAATAAGCAAAACATAAAAAGCCAGAAAACCTCACTAGAAGATAGGCTTTTATAGATGCAGGCTCTTTCCAAAGCTCAAAAAAATAATCAATATAATTTACCACACAACAATCTAAAAGTTATAGCATCATCTCAAAATACACCTCAAATATATTTACGATAAATTAACTTCTCTTTATTATAAAAATACTCAGAAGCTGTAGAATAGCTTTAGTCTAAGTAATATTTTCAGAATTATCCAGATAATCACAATAACTTGAATCACATTTAATAGAATACACCATAATCTTCTGCTTTTTAATTTGTAATGTCATGACTTTTCAATAATCCTGTTGAAATAATTTGGAGATCAGAGGCAGTAAAATACACTAAGATAAAAAGAACATTTTAATTTTCGAAAAGTAATAGAAATACCTTTGTTTGCAGGTGACCTAATTGTCCCTTGCAAAACACACCTTGGAATTGTGAATGATCTTTAAAAGTATGCAGAAAATAAGTTAGTATATAAAAGCAAGTAGGTTTTTATACACATAATCTGAATTAAAATTGAACATGCCCATCCTTTTACAACAACACCAAAATAAGAGACTATCTATAAATTTTGGAAAACATGAAAATTATTTATATCAGAAAATAAGTTGGAGAATGATAGAGTATGATATACAATGTGGAACCTAGGTCTTCATATGTGCACAGGCATGCCCCTGTACACACATTCACATGTACACATATGTCAACCACACACAGAGACATACACAAAATACTATTCTGTATTCTTATTTTATGAAGTAATGAGGTTTTCAGCTCCAAGCTAAATCAAGTGCACACAGACCTAGAAGCATTGTCAATATATGGATAGTCTAATAGCAGAAAAAGCGAAGAGCAGGAGAGAAGCTGAAAATTCACTTTTATCTCCGACTTGTCCAACATAAAATTGTTGCTACATATTTGAGGGTCTTTTCATCTCTTCTTGGAGGTTTTATGCATGCTATATGATATTTGACTTAAATCATACTGGAAGTCGTTTGGTCATCTTTGTTGATAGGTGAAACCTCCTCACAAAGAACAAGGAGAAGGTCACTAGAGTAGAAAAGTCTAGGTATCAACACAATATGACTTTTATTTGGAATATAAAAAATATAGAAGAAGAAAACAGACAATAGTGCCTTCACTGCTTTTAGTGTGAGACCCTTGACACAGAATCGTTGTAACAAAGTGTGTCTGTCATAAAACATAAAAATGTCAGGAGAGTTATTTTGTTCTTGAGTGTCAAAGTCTCAATACCTACTACAGGGTATACTGTTTTCAAAACAATCACAGTCCCAATAGGTAAATACCAGTAAGATCGCCTCAATTGATATTTGTATTTATAACGTTTTAAAAGAGAATCAAAATATTCTTTGCACAAAAGAACACATGATCAAATAGTTATTTAGTTGATTGTTATTGTATGCAATATGCTAAGAGGAACTGAGGGCTGTGAGGTAAATATGTATTTCACTCATTAAACAGTATTGGTTCTGCAGCTACTGCAACTCAGATATTTCCCAAGGAAAACAAACAAAACTGATTGTGGAAAGATTGACTCATGTTAGAAAAAAAATATTGAAAGTATGCTACCATAGAAGATCATCTCCAGAAAAAAAGCCATGTTATCATTTGAACCTGGAGGGTTTTCTAAGGTCTTTTTTGGTTAAGATGTGCTGGCAAGCCTGTTGAGTACAAAGAGTTGGTGGAAACCATGAGAGGCAGAGTCTGGTTAAAGCAGACATGCCACTGATGTCACACTGTAGAACAGTGTACTTTCTTTCTCCCCTCCTGGTCCCCCGCAAGTTATGTGTTTGTGCCCCACCATGTTCTCTACACTCTTCCGCTCTGTCAGTATAGACGCCAAATGACAGGGAAAGCTACTATGTGATGAAGCAATGAAATCATTAAATTATACCAGTGGCTTTCCTTGTGAATTTTCTTGGTCTTCATAATCAATATGCCAAGTCTCACACCATTTAAAATCACATAATCTAAGTGAGTATTTACTTGTGAGAATTACTACCATATTCTAGAAGGCCTTAAACACTATGTCAAATGATTTTACATGCAATGTAACTGTCATGGGGAATCTCTGTAGTCTGTGCATTGTTCCTAGATGTCAGAATGCAAGCAAAGTGTTCATTATTTCATGAGTATATAATTTTAAAAATTAATTGACCTCTATTTTACTTCAATTTCAGAACTCTACTGGGAAATAGAAAGTTTAACTGTTCAGAATCCATGAGTTTACAAAAAGGAAAATGAATCTCTACATAATTATTCATGTGTTAATCATGAAATATCTTTCCTTCCTTTTCCCCCTTTTTAAACAAGAAAGATTAATGTAGGAATATAAAATGCAACATTTTGTGTGGAAAGCTACATCCTATACATGCTGCTAGTTATGTGGTTGAGCTATTTAGACTATTTATCATCTTGAAAGAAACTAAAATGACTCTGTCAGATATTGTAGAATGTACCCAGATCAACACAATGCCCAGTCCCTGCACCATGATGAACAGCAATGTATTTGGGCATTTAATATTTATATTTGCTCCATCTTATAAACTCATTTTTCACTGTCAATGCCTGTAGAGATGAAAGAAATTAGTTTCATTATTGATGATTTTTAAATACAGACAGGCTTTGGGAGGGACTCAACCAGAGAGATACATGAGCTCCAGAATGAATGTTACTCACACTCAGGACCTTTTCAAGAAAGCTAATTAGAATGGGGTTATGGATAATGTACTTAAAATTCACTTTTTTCAACCAGTCGTTTTCAGCATACATGAGTGTCAAATTCCTCTTTCTCAAGAAGTCATGCCAGAGAAAATAAACTCAGGAGTCTGACTGACATCACCTTTGTCTTTAACTCACACAGATATTCAATGACAGCTTCAATCACCATTTTCCTTCTTATGAAATCCCTGGACCCTCTATATGGGGCTCAATATACTACTTTAATACAGTATTTATTAACCTATGAAGCTTTACTGAGAGGCAGGAGGCTTCGAAATTATGGGTAAATCTCCTTGTTTCTGAGCATCTATTCAGTAATTCACATCATCAACAAACTCATGAGAGCCTTTGCCTGTGTTATCTTTGTGGACATTGCTTGGATAAATTAAAATGAGGGAGCAAAAGTTCAAGCTGAAATAAAATCCCTTTGAAAAGACTAAGTTCTAGTCTTTTTACTGATACATAATAAAGGAATAATTCAAAAGAATTCCTAGCAATGCTAATCAACTTCCTGAAAATCAACAGAACAAGACAGTCCAGTGCCCTACATTATAATTCTGGCATTTGTGCAGCCAAACCCTAAAAGCAAATGGTTTGGCATTTCCTTCACTAAAAGATCTTTTTTTTTTCCATTTCCATGAAACATACATTAGGTTGTTTTGTAAGCTTCTGCTAATGCCCTGCCCTTTTAGGCTTTTGCATGTAGAGATAATGACTTGGAGTAAGCGGAACATTTCATCTCTGCTTCAGGCGCTAGTATGGTCAGGCTAGTCAATGACGCAGCATGAAAAAAACATACTGTTCTTTCTTTATTCTCATTCCACTTGGGAAGTGAAATCTCATTAGCTAACTGACTAGAGACTCCCAGTTAGTTAACTGAAATACAATCCATCAGTTCAGAAACGTCATCACTGTTTTATCTTTATAAATTGGGGAGCAGACAAGGAGATCTAGACCAATTCAAGTTGCCCTTCAACAGTAGACTTATTTAACTCTGAATAAATGCTATCTAAGTAATAAATCTAAGTTAATTATAATTTCTCTCTAAAAACTTTTTAAAATATTACTAACGTACAGGCATAAGTGTGAGGGAGTAGAGTCTCAAACTGTTTATTACGTTTATGTACAAAAAGTGCAAAAACAGTACAAAAACAACTTCCTTTAAATACTGGTAAATGCTAGGAAATATTATGAAGCATATTGCAACTTTATAATCACTGATCATGTTATGAGGTTGTCTACATTGCTACTCATTCATTTTAGTCTCTCTCTCTCTCTATGTGTGTGTGTGTGTGTGTGTGTCTTTAGGACAATCGAATGCATTGATCCATCTGAATACAGGTATCCTATGCTATAGTAAGTAGAGTACATTGAAAGGTCTGTGTTCAAACAAACAAAAAGTAACGACAGAAAAAATGTCATTAAATAATAACATATACCAAGGGTTCTAACAGAAATTAGTAAATATCTATACACATAACATTATAAATTACTTATATCTTTAAGACCTTAAAGATTTGTCTTATATTTTTCACTAAAGTCATTAGCATTAATATATAATTTTAATGTTCTTTTATTTTAGAAATTGTATCTAGTTTCATATATACTATATTCCAATGAAGAATTAGCAAACTCCTCTTTGGGTGTGGTAGTTTAGGTAAAGCAGGTCTCACAAAGAACTGCTTTTAGCACCAATTGCCCAATTTGCATTTGTTTGGAAGTTATACAGTAAGACCCTCGTGTTTATTTTTCTTCATCCTTCACAGAGTGATGAGGGGGTCAATTTTCAACCCCAGCAATGATCAATTTTACAATTAATATTTAGGGTTTTACAATTAATTAATTCCAGTGTCAAATCAGGCTAAGAAAAGCCAGGCATGAGGTTTCTGTATCAATGTCAATTCTTGTGCATGTAACATTGCCTTTGGCAAATTTCTTTAGTTGAGTGCTTTCTCATAGGATTCACTGTTCATTTCTGCGGGTTACTCATCTTTCTTCTCCGAGGCAAGGTGCCTATCTGGGATATTAATTTGTGTGTGTGTGTGTCTGTCTGTCTGTCTGTGTGTGTGTGTATCTGTGTCTGTGTTTGTTAAAAAGACATCTCTTTTTGGAAAAAAAATCCCAAAATATTCTTTCTTCTCATCAACAACCACCCTTGTAGTATCTTTAGGGAATGTCTATTTCACCTCAAAATTCTCTCTTACCTGGCTTAATGACAGGGTAATGAGACTCGATCTTCTAGGGGAGTCCAAATTTTCTCTTTTGTCCTTCATAAATGAAAAGACTTTCTTGCTATTGTTCCTTCCCATCACTATTGAAAATGTTTATGATGGATCTTTAAATTTATATTTCAGAACTAATGGAAACAACCACCACTTTTGCATTACATAGATGACAGAATAACAACAGAGGCCAAAGGTATGGTGAATCTTGGCCTCTGTCATCCTGTCTTACTGCTTACACTCTGCTAATTGTCAGTTCTTGCCTGTGAAAATCTGTTCCCTGTTTGCATACTAGTTCTTCCACACTTGTTTTGATTTCCTTCACTTTGGATGTCTCTCGAACTCATGGAAGAATGCTATGTTTCGCTGTGTGAGGCACATTGACTTTATTTTCATTGCCCTAGCACCACTCACACTTTTAAGTTACTTGTTTTCTTTTTAAACCCACCAGGCCCGGAATCTTGTTTAGTTTGTTTATCTCTGTTTAGTTTCAACTGTCATCTTGATACAGCCCCGTGTCATGTGAGGGAGGCTCTTTTGAGTGACTGCTTCAATCATGCTACCTTGGGGCCATGACTGTGAGAGATTTCTTGATTGATATTTGATATGTGAGGGACTAGCTTACTGTTGGCAGTGGCATCTGTGGGCATATGACCCTGGGTGAATAAGAAAGCTAATTGTATGTAAGTAAGGAGGCAAGCCAGTAAGAAGTCTTCCTCCATGGTTTCTGTTTCACTTTCTGCCCCTGAAGTACTTCAATAATGGTCTGTGACTGTGAAATATAAACTGATATAAACCGTTGCCCTTCCTAGTTGCTTTTGGTCATGGTATTTATCACAACAATGGAAGAACAAATTAGAACTATCATTTAGCTACTTATTGGGCACTGAATATATATGTAATATAGAAAAACAAATGATATAACCAATACTTCATGCACTGATACATACTAGAATTGTATCATATTCAAAATAATAAATACAAAGAAATCTAGTACCACAAAGAGTACACGTTGCACAACTTATCCCAAATAACTCAAAAAAGTGACAAATATGGGGGATGACTCAGTTGTTGCAAGCATTTGTTGAGCTCTGCAGAGTACTGGGGTGTGTGTTCTAGCCCCACTTGTCAGCTAATTCCCATCTGCAACTCCAATTTCGTATGTGACACTCCCTTCTGACCTCTGTAGGCACCAGACACACATGGTGCACATATGTGCATGCAGGCAAAGTACATATTTGTGTAAATAAAATGTTAATAGGTAATAAATGTATAGATAAATACAAGAAATTGACAAAGGCTTAATACTTGATGAACTCTTAAAACATCTTGCAACACTTTCTGTAAGCTTCAAATTTCCTCAGTTAACTTTTTAAATTTAAAACTCAAAAAAAAAACACAAAAATATTCTCAAGGAATGTAAAGTCTAGATTAAAATTTATTCATATCATAATCATAATTTAAGTCTTAGAAAATACTACTCCATGTGTTTGTGTTCATAGGTGTACACATGGAATGCCATCTTTAGAGTGGATTTATTTTATTATAGCATTCCATTTTATAATATATACCCATTATATAAGAAAATATTTGATTCATGCTTGTGATCTTATTGGAGGAAGTGAGTCACTGTTTAAGAGGGCTTCAAGGTCTCATATATGCTTAAATTATGCCAAGTGAAAAAGTTCCCACTTTGTTGCTTGCAAGATATAGAGCTCTCGCCTCCTTCTCCAGGACCATAGCAGACTATACCTGCCATGTCCTGCCATGATGTTGATGGACTAAACCTCTGAAACTGTAAGCCACCCAGTTAAATGTTTCCCTTTATAAGAGTTGCCCTGGTCATGTTTTTTCTTCACAGCAATACAAGCCCTAACTAAGACATGCCCCAACAGTCCTGAAATGTATTAAACTCATATGAAAAAGGACTCAGAATATAACAAGAAACCTTGCAGTCAGACTTTCTTTAAACATACTTTTAAGTATAAAAGTTTGGCCTTAGCTTAGGTTTGATTCCAACTATCTCTTAAAACTGAATCTCCCATCCTCCTGTTTTGGTAGGATCAATATAGTAAAAATGGCAATTCTTCCAAAGGCAATATATAGATTCAAAGCAATCCCCATTAAAATCCCAACAAAATTCTTCATAGACCTTGAGAGAATAATAACTAACTTTATATGGAAGAACAGAAAGTCCAGGATA
>JAQHUG010000219.1:1315299-1345125 GCA_028555095.1 Dicrostonyx torquatus
TAGTGGGGGAGCGGGAGGGCCGGGAACAAGGGGAGTAAATGTAAATTTTTCTTTTAACAATAGAAAAAGAAAAAAAAACTTAAATTAACCCATTTATATTGATCTACATTCTACCACATGACTCATTACCTCCGCTCCATGTTATTCATCAAGTTTCTCTGTTTCCCTGTAAGTCCCACCTACCATCTCCTGTCTAGTTAATGGCCATTCAATTCTATATTAAACCAATCAGAAAATACCTTTAACAGGTGAGGAAAAACAAAGATATCTCCACTCTGTGTGATCAAATATCTTGGAAGTTTCTCTCTTTTTGCCTAAGTAAAAAGGAAAGGTTTGAACACACTAACACTGTAAAACTATATGCAATAATAATTATTATCAGGTAAGAATTACATTCAGATGAGATCAGGCTCATTGAGGGTGATATGGTAATAGAGGGGCTTGGTTCTGCCTCAATTTGATACATCAAATTTTGTAGACTATCCAATGGGAGGCCTTACCCATTCTGAGAAGTGTTTGGGGTTATTGGGTGGGGGTAAAGGTGGGGGAATGGGGAGAAAGGGAAGAGAGGGTGAACTGTAGTTTTTATATAAAATGAAAAAAACTTTTAAATAAAAATATTTTTAAAAAGAGCTAAAAATAATTATATTCATAATGTCCAGTCCACCTGTATTTGCAAATTCAGTAAAAGTACTCTATTATCTATCCTATTTTTGTTAGTTCAAAGTTTTGTACCTAAATCACTTTTCATTTTAACTTGTATTATGATCCTAAAAATATCTTTTTAGATCATAAAACATTTTCTTAGATAAATAAACTTTTTCATCTCTCAACATTTTAAACTTTACATCTCTGTTGTGAATTTCTTCTTTGAATTTGTAAGGAGGACAGATTTAAGAATACAACTATCTAGTCTTCAACCCCTTCAGAAACTGATGAAGGATAAAATGTTGCCTGAGTAAACAGAAAGTGCAAAGCCAGCAATTTTGAGAACAATAGAAATGACAAAAACAGCTGACTGCCTGGATAGTCACCAAAGGTTCCTCTGCAATATTGGGGCAGTCATCTTTGGCCTAAAGGCACAGAATATCTGACAGATTTTTCTGTGAGGCAGGGATTTTGAAGGACTTGCCTACTTTGCCTTGACAAAGTTCAGTAGTCACCTTCCTTTGTGTCCTGATTGTTCAATATTAAAAACATTCTGTCAACAGTTGAAGCAAGGAAAGTTTCCTTTGCAGTAGCTAGCTTTGCCACTTTTAAAGCAAACTCTATAAAGAGATTCTTTCATGCCCATCAGATTTTTTTGAAGTAGTTTGGTACTTCCAGGAGCAGATTGTTTCACAGTCATGAAAAGTCTTATGCTATTAAAATATTTTAAATGCCATATTCTGTAGATCTGTGAAGTATTTGAGGGCTGCCTACCTAAAATCAATCTCAGTTTAACCTTGAAACACACCTAAACCAGCTAAATTTTGATTGTCATAGATGACTGACTACTTACTTGCATTTATTAATTTTCCAGAACAGGTTGTTTTGGACTAGAAAATAATCTTAGTTTTTATTAATACATAAAAATCAATACCAATGTAAACTATTTGACACTAGAAGCTGTTTTTAAGTTTCAAAACAGCTTCAATAATCTATCATTTTATGCAATCATTCCTATATGTCCACCCTCTTTTTTACTTAATAGGAGAAAAAGAAGAAAAGAGAAAGGAAAAAGAAAGAAATCCCTTAATCTAATCTTCTTTGTTTAGTTTCCTTAATGATAATAATCAATAACAACTTGAAATTAACTCCTTTAAATAAAGACAAATGTTTATTACCCACCAAGCAACCAAAAAACACCCACCTTACCTTTTGGGGATGTAGACATCATATTCTTAAAAATACTTCCTGCTGTCTGGGTGTGAGGGCATCTTTAGGAGCCCTGAAAAAATTGGAATAACTGCCAAACCTGGGAAATCTAGCTGTATCAATTGTTTCCCAGTCCCTGTGTAATGGGAAAGTACAGGCCTTATCTGATGTCCTGACTAGAGTTGTCTGCGAGGCCACTTATCTAGCCACTTTGAAGTTGTTTTGGATACAGATTTTAGAGGAAACTGCAACAGAGGAATTCTGACAGTCTGAATCACCTGGACCTCTTGTCTGCATTGCTGCCTGGTCTTTTTTCCACTGATCTCTTCTAAAAGGGAAAAGATAGGAAGGCAGATAATGGTATCATATAAAAATAAGCAGCAAAAGGCTTAATTCGCACACATTTTAAGATACTGAACTGTATATACCAAAGCTTTTGATAAAGTTCTAAGGAAAAAAATCACTTGGGCAGAGAGAAGAAAATCTGGTCCATTTTGTAGGTTCATAAGTTTACTGGACCAAATGAGGGATTTTACAGCACAAGTACCACTCTATACTGTCCTTGACTCTAGTGTCACGTAGAGGTGAGCTGCTTTGTGAGATCATTAGCAACAGACGTGGATTCAAATATGGACTTTGAAAGTAATCATTGTTCTTGGAGGTTCTCAGAACACATGTGTATAAGGAAAGTCTCATAAAACACAGGATCAGGAAGCGTTTGAACTGAGTGGAAAGGGAAGACACCTACAATAGAAAGAAGGGAATAACTAGGGACTGTTTATTTAAAAATGGCTAAAAGGTAGGACATATAAATTAAATGATACACATTGCCCACAGCCATTTGCTCTTATGGGACATAACAAGAAACAAGGAGGAAATCCAGAGAATCATCAGGTCATATTTCGAAAACCTGTACTCCACAAAATTGAAAAACTTAAAGGAAATGGACAACTTTCTGAATATATATCACATACCAAAATTAAATCAAGACCAGATAAGATAAATAAACCTATAACTACTAAAGAAATAAAAGCAGTCATCAATAGTCTCCCAATGAAAAAAAAGCCCAGTACCAGATGGTGTCAACTCAGAATTCTACAAGATTTTCAAAGAAGACCGAATACCAATACTCCTCAAATTGTTCTACAGAATAGAAACAGAAGGAACATTGCCAAACTCTTTCTATGAGGCTGTGATTACCCTGGTACTCAAACTACACAAAGATATTACTAAGAAGAAGAATTACAGAGTAATATCAGTCATGAATATTGAAGCAAAAATACTAAATAAAATACTGGCAAATTGACTCCAAGAACACATCAGAACCATCATCCACCATAATCAAGTTGGCTTCATCCCAGAGATTCAGGGATGGTTCAACATATAAAAATCTGTCAATGTAATCCATCATATAAACAAACTAAAAGATAAAAACCCTTGATCATCTCATTAGATGCTGAGAAAGCTTTCAACAAAACAGTGCGGGCTCTAAGGGTGTCCCAGAGCACTGGCTGCCCTCCCAGAGGACACAGGTTCAATTTTTGATAAACACATAATGGCTCACAAATCTGTAACCCCAATCTCCAGGATCCTCTCCTAGCCTTCCAGTTTCCTCAGGTACTACATGCATGTGGTAAACAGACTTAAATTCAGAAAAAAACACCCATATTAAAATAAATTAATATACCCCCAAAATAGCAAAAGTTCTTTTAGTAGTAATAATAGAGACAATTTTCACTATTAATTAGATTATTAAAAATCAATTGTCCTTTTTGCCCTTTCATTCTACTACTGTCTGCTTCTTTTGCAAAACAAAAGTACTGTGTATATAGAAGTAAAAGGTAAGCAAGCTTAAAGGGATCATGCTTATCAACTCATCTAAGTACTTTGTATTACAGGGGATTTAAAATTAAATATGTGATACCTCTGCCACACATGTTATATGTGAGCGATATTTACTAATTCGGAAGAACACATTGTCAAAGAACTGCGATTCCTATGACACCGACATACAAGATCTTTCCTCTTTTTCAGTACTATTATTTTCTGTCATAAAAAATAAATTTCAGAATTTAAAAATTTATGAAATTATAAAGGTATTTTTACAGGTCTCTGTGTGTCTCTTTTGTATGTGCACAAATGTTAAATGCTTAAGGAATCCATAAAAAGGCAATAGATCTTCTTGCTCTGGAAATGCAGGCAATTGTGAGGCATCCCATTTGTGTGCTGAGAAGCAAACTCAGGGCCCCTGGAGAAGCATCAAGAACTATTAACAACTGAACAATATTTCCA
Organism: Dicrostonyx torquatus; assembly: GCA_028555095.1. NCBI lineage: Eukaryota > Metazoa > Chordata > Mammalia > Rodentia > Cricetidae > Dicrostonyx > Dicrostonyx torquatus. The sequence continues at coordinate 1,319,449 of JAQHUG010000219.1, forward strand.
ATCCCATAAAAGTATTTTTTTATGGTTGCTATCTAAACAGGGTTTGAAGATGTTATAGCTAAAAGGGAGTACTACTGGGGAGGTGGAATGGCATACAAATTTTATGTTCTTTTTGTTTGTTTAAGATTGGCCTCTTTTTTATTTTCATGTATTCTGTGCTTCTCTCTTAGTGTATGCCAAGTGTTACAGGTACCCAGATGAGTGTGTTGGATCCCTTAGAATTTGAGTTATAAGCAGTAATAAGTTTTCTCCATGAAAGTGCTAAGAACTGAACCCTAGTCTTCTAGAAAAGATACAAGAACTCTTAACTGCTTAACCATTTCTAAGCCCTAAAAAAAAACATGTATGTGTTCATGATGACAAAAAAAAGGCTACCTCCATAAATACCTGAGAGGTTTCCAAAAGTGATGTAGTTGTCATTGGGGTCCTCACTGCCCTCGCGTTCCTGAAAACAGGCAATGTGGCCATATGGGTTAAAGATGTCTGGAGGACCTTCAGAGGAGGACCTTCACAGTTTGTATTTAAAAGGATGAACATCAAAGAAATGACCCCTGATGCTTTGTTCTGGAACACTATTAACTGTAATGAAATGGTTAATATTTTACAACAAAGCTAACATTTAGAAGAAGTTTTTCAGAAGTGCCCTTTCTTGACCAGAGCCTCTCTCAAACACTAATTTTATCATCATCAATAGGATGAAATGTTGTACTCATAGTGACATGTGGTCCAGCTTACTCTCTGGAGACAGAGTCACAGCCACAGGTAGTGGCAACACTGCGTGCAAACATCTTCCTGCAGTCAGTGTCAGGTACAGAAAAGGAGCTCAGCATGGGTCAGGGCTAATGTTGGGGACTGAGGGAAGAACGACACAGGACCCATTCAGAAGGTCACCCTGAGTCTCTTTTGGTTAAAAGCTTTTCATGGAACATACAATAAGTATTCCTGGGGTCACCTAGCATCCCAAGATCCCCCTGGTCAGTTACAATTAATTTTTCAAGGGTTTCTCTAGATACAGATTCTGTAAGATCAGCATAACTGAAACAAGTTATGATATAACCAAGTACCAAGAACTCTGCTAATTAGGTAAAGGGCAGTGTCATTTTAAAAATCAGTCTTGAAAATAACAGTTGTGCCTCTTCACCTTTCTACAAAATATACTCTAACGACAGTATCTGGGGAAAGGGGGAGAGAAAATGCAGTAGGGAATTCTTGTGGGATGAGAGAGGGAGTTAGAAATATAGCAAGAAAGAAGTGCAATAATGACACATCTGAGTCAAGGCAGGTGGCAGTGGGATCTTGCAGAATAGTGTATATGGTTTCGTGATACAGATGGTACCTGACCCATGGGCCTGTTTCATGTAGGATGCTGGAGAACTACAAAGAATGTGGTGGATAATCTTCACTACAAATAAATGAAAACATTTCTTATTTGTCCAGTATTTAATCCTTCAAACACTCCGTGTGTGTGCATGTGTGTTCATATGTGTACTGATATGCCTCAAAATTCACAATTAATATTTAAATGCAAACACACTGATTGCCAGGTTGTAAGACAAGCAAAAATTTGAGGCTCGACACAAGCTTATCCCTAATTATCAATCCATCTTATATGATGTCTAATAAATATACTAACAACAGAGAACACCTAAACAATTGCTGGTTATCATGGAGAATCACACGAAGGTTAAGAAATAAAATCCAAATAAACACAAGCAATACAAGACTTGTTTTAGGAGAAAAGATTTGGAGTGAAGCAGATGTTAGTGTGGAATATAGTTAGGAGGAGAAACATTTCATATCCAGAGGATTTTAAACCAAGATTATGACTACTTTAAAGGCAAGGATAAAAATGCAAATGAGAATTGGATTAAATCCTAGGAGTGTGATAAATGGCCAAAAGATGCAGATGTCAATTTGGACAGGGAAAATGATTAGTGTGACTGGGTAATTGAAAAGAGACAGAAACGGCAGAAGCTGAAATCTCCTAAAGTCAGACTCTGCCATGTTGTTATTTGATTCAATTAACTTACATTACTGAGCTATAACTGAATAAGTCACATGATGAGCTACAGCTCTTCTGAGAACATGCCACTCAGGAGGAGAGTCAGTGTTTTGACGGAAAATAAAGAGAGGGAGTATATAAATCCTGTTTGATCCCAAGAACACAGCTTTCTACTTTGTTAAGGAAGACTGATGGCCTAAAATGGAATTCTGCCTTGTTAAACCACAGAATGAGGAACTGGGACTGTAGATTCCAATTTTGAATAATGATTCACCTCATATTAGGTGAGTAAATTAGGTTTGGATGCATTTACTACTAAAATGAAACAAGTAATGCTCATTTACTTTCCAAAACAGTCCGATGAGAAACTCAAGTTGCAAACTTATAAACATAGTTAAAACTAGATAGCTATAGACTACCAGAAAATTTAATTTTGATAGGTCAATGCAAAATATGTTAATTCTAAACACTTTTTGTAGCTCATAACATAAAAGGAGGTATGAATTTCTGAAATTTGTCTTGATCTTATCAAATAACTTTAGTATAATAAAATTAAATTTAGTGAACTTTAAAATTAACAAATGTATAATTAAACAAAAGACTAGAGAGATTAGCTCAAAAAAGTCAACACTGGAACAAAAGGAGACTTTCACTTACACAGACACTAAACTTGTCAAACAATTACTAAATTTTGGTAAGAAATAAATAGTATTTCAACAATGGTGCTAAGAATTAATTATGATTAAAAAGAATCTAGAGCAGTGAAATTTTATATAAACTTATATGTAGACAAATACTTTTTGTCTTTTGGAGTAGTAGGGAATATTTAAGGCAGAAAAATAAAACTTAAATAAATGAATTGATGAACTGGATCATTTTAAATTATAATTTTTATTTGCCCTGAATATTTTATTTAAGGAGTAAAAAGGTAAGTCACTGAATGGATGAAAACATCTATAATCATGCATTTGACAATGGGTACATGTGCATAGAATACAAAACAACCTAACATCAGTGAAGATTACAAAAACTAAAGTAGGAGAATAAATAAAGTAATTAAACATTCATCTCATGCACATGCAAAGAAAAAAACAAGTTATCTAGAAGGATGCTGAATTCATAACTGATGGTTGCCCCACTGGTCATCAGGCAACTGTATAATAGAACCACTGTACAAAAAGAGCCATCAGATAATTAAGGATTTTATGACATCTTTTATTACTTGAGATTATAATACATTTATAATATTCCCCCCGTATTTCCTCCCTCTGAACACTCCTATACACTCAATCCCCTTATCTCTCTTTTAATTCATGTCCACTCTTATCATTAGTTGCTTTTATACCCATTCATTTATATACTTACATATTCTTTAACTCAACCTGCTCAGTCTGTATAATATTCTTAGCTGCGTGTTTTTAGGGCTAATCGTTTTGTATTGGATAAACAATGGGTATGCTCTTCCCTGTATATGACCATGACTAAAATTTTCAAAAAGCAGGTATAGAGTGAATTATCTATATCAAAAACTCATATGTGAAATCTCAACCCGTGATACCACAGAATATGACTATATTCAGAAATAGATTGTTAAAGCTTTAATTCAGTTTAAATAAAGTCATTGGGTAGGCTCTGTTTCCAATAGGACTGAAGGCCATGCTCAAGAGGGGATCAAGATACAGTAGGAAAAATAACTATGCAACCAGAAGAACAAACCAACAAAGGGAACTCCTTTAAGCTTCTAATTTTAGTATTTCCTTATCCAACAATATGATGGCCAAAGTCAGTGTTTGTTAGCAAGGTTTTAGAAAACCTTCACCTTCATCATGACAAGAGCATATGCTTGTATAACCACTAGAAAACATCACATTTCACCTAGTGAAGCTGAAAGTACATCCTATCATGTCACTGCTGGGATATGTGTCAGAGGTCATGTGCCATGATATTCATAGTTCTGCTAATTCTGAAGGCTATTACCTCAAATATCCAACAAAATAAGAAAGGTCAAGGGATTGGTGCTTGATACTCTGCATTTCTGTGTATCTTTTGAGAATGATAACATATGGAAAACCTCATGGATAGATTTTACTTAAAAGATATTCGACATGAAAGAACACATTCAATTAAATGTCATTGCCAATAAATAGAAAAAAAAGCACAACTTATTAATCTTCAACAAAGGCAATAAAGAAATGGTTCCTGTCAGGGTAAAGAAGACAGTATAAGAAGGAACAAGGGAGAATCTCTACATCAATTTTTTTATCACTTCTGTATCTTGATTTGGGTGATTGTGGCATGCATTTTGTAAAAAAACTAATTAAGGAACAACATTATGATCCATGGATTTTTATTGATATTTTTTCACATAAACCACTTAAAATTCAGAGTGAAGCATTTCTAAAAATTTTAACGCTATTGGAAAGTTGTTTTTGTTTCTGTTGCTGTTTTATAACTTTAAAACACAGTACAAATATATATTTTTTCCTCAAAATATTCTAAATAGTAAGTATTTACAATTAAAATCTAAAGACTGTGGGCTGAATTATCCAGTCCATTCCTCCTCATCTGGGACCTATAATGTGGTCACCTCTGCTCACACTGGTCTCCCTGGGGCTTTTTCAAGTGACTTCATGGCTTCCTTCCTTGCTAATATAATGTCTGAGTAGGTGAAGTCTAATTTTACAAATAAGGTCTTCAGTGATAGACCTGATTGTCTAATATGACAATGCTCTCCTACAAAATGTCAATAATAGTACTGCTCCCTGCTTTATTATATGTGAAAATTTACCATTGTTTTGTAAACTGATTATTGTGAGCTGATATACAATTGCATGTAACAAGCGTCTACCTCCTGTTTGTCTGTCAGAGTGGAGATAGGTCACACTCTATTATAAATAGGCCGTGCAATGGCTACATAGACCAGGTTGGCCTCTTATTTTAGCATTCAGAGTACAGGAATTACAGGTGTGCTCTACCAGACCCATTTTTGTTTTGCTTTTATATTCTCATCACCCAGAACAGTGCTTGAAACATGTAGGCAATCATTAAACATGTGCTTGAAAGATTAAGTATATGTTTCCTTGTAATTCTTAGACCATAATATGATATCTAAGATTTTTGTTAAACAGTATAGCTACAATATAGAAAAATGTAGATTGATTGGTGAAGAGTATGAATAAAAAGATAACACATTGATGAATATTACACAATTTGACCTCATGTTTTTTAGTTTAGCAGATCACAATAATTCCTACAACACAATATGACAGAAAGACACCACGCAAGAGAGAGAAAGAGCTCAGTATTTATCTTTTCTCAAATTGGTTGTCACCTGGAATGTCAGTGCAAATTATATTACAATGCAGATTTTTCCACAAATAAAATTGTTTAAACAATGAAATGTGAGCTCTAATTCTTGAATTAAATTTTAATGGAGTCAGTGAGCTAATTCATGATCTTAACTTTTTTTTACTTTAAGCAGGAGGTTTACACACACATACATCTGTAAAAATTCATTATCATTCAATACTATTTCTTCTCCATAGTCAGGAAAAGGAAACTGTTTGGGCTATTTAGTAAGAGAATATATTTTCTGCTTTGTGTATTTTATCGAAAAGACTCTTCTTGATTATTTTGAGGTGAATCTTATATTTTATTTTAAACAGCAGTATGTATTAAATAGTGATACAAGCACAAACCTTGTACAAAGTTGATAACAGAATTCCAATTTTCTTTGTCTTATAAGTTGCAGTAATGCTCCGTGGGATCAGCACTTGCATCCTGAGTTAGAATCCATGGGTAATTCTCACTCACAGTTGGCTGATTTGTTTCTCCACTATGAAAACTCCAGCCTAAGCACTAAGACTGTCCTTTTCCCCTTCACCAAAATTGGTCCATGACCTCCTGTAGAGTGTTCCTATTGAGCCACAGATAAACACAGCAGGTCACCTTCCATTGATTTATTATTTTATTAGAATTTGAAATCATTACCATGGAAGAGTGCCCACCAGGTTATCTTGTTAAATTAAGATCAGGATATAACTCAGGAAGACACACACTTCTGGCTTCCAACTTCCTCAGTGTTTGTCATTTTCATGTTTTCCTTCTCCTCCATTTACATCTGTAGCTCAGAAATCAGTTTTCACAAGTCTCTATCACCTCTCTTACTCTTTCCACTTGGCCTTCCCTGCTTCCAACTACAATTTTGACTGCTAGTGGCATTTAACCTTGTGGTCACTGTTTTAGATAAGTTTAATATATTCTAGGATCTCTGAATACTCTGCACTTCTAGGTTATCATACTTTAAAGTCAATCAGTTGGCCATGTTTCTGTCATGTACAAATGCTAGTATAACATGGTCAGTATGTGGCTAGACCTCAGACTGGCATACTCATGTAAAAATGACAGTATCTGTCTTAGTCACAAGAGAACAGCAATGATTGACAGTGTGTTTAGATGTGTCAAACAAATGTTTGTAGGATTGAAGTTCACCAGTTTAGCACTTGCCTATTATGTTTAAAGTTCTGGGTTCAATCCATGGTTTTGTAAATAAAATAAATAATGTTTGTAGATGTGTCAGATCTTCAAAACTCCTCAGCTATGCACTACCAAATATCAAACAAGAAGCCTTCTACACACAAAGATTTCATTTGCATGGATCAATAAAAATATAGGTCAAATTGTATTTGGAAAAATCATTTACCTTGAAAATTCCATCATCTCATAAGCTACACACTATAAAGAGTTTCCATATTTTCCATTTATGTTGTATTAGGTATTATAAGTACTATATGAATAATTTAAAGTATATTTGAGGATATGTATACATTATATATGCAAATAACACCTCTTATATGGAGCATCTGTGGTTGCTTCTGTTTATGGGATCCTAGAACCAACGTACAGCCCTATATATTAAAAAAAAATTACAGTCCTTTATAGCACAAATAGAAGTGCCTCATTTTTTGTTCTTCTTATCAAACCTTTTGTATTAGTTATTTTTGTGATCTTTGTAACCAAATGTTTGCCAGAAGGGAGATAAGGGGGCAAGTACTGACTTGGGGTCAAATGATATCAATGATTCAAATCAGAAGCAGAACCAGTCTGTAAACTTCATTTCTTGCCTCTACTCATCTCTATGTCTTCCAGCTGGTTCCCATGTAAAGAATATTAAATCCTTTTCAAAAAATGTCACCACCTAGGAGCCCAGTGTCCATAAAACCTTATGTGGGGCATTTTATATTCAAATCATAACAACACTTATGCAAAAAAACTAACACTCAAAGAATTAATCATGATACTGGTAAAAATCACAGGGAAATAAATATAATTAAAGGCAAATAATTTGACAAATGTTAACATGATAAAATTAATTTAAGTACAGAGGAGATAGTAAAAAAACACAGCAATTTTCTCATTAGTATGTGATAGAAAAATATTTGCAGGACACAACTTGATTCACTACATAGAGCTCTTTGAGTATTCTTCTGTGAAATTTGGCATGGGTTGATATCTACATTAAAAATAGACTCAGAAGGTCAATATCTTTCTAATGCTGTGATGCATATACATAAACAATGAAAAATAATTTCCACTTCTCTGAGTGAAGTAGTTTAACACAAGTGAAAGAATGAATTCAAAAAAGAAGTGCAAAAGATTTGTGCTGTTTGCGCTCTTAAGTTAATTAAGTGACCTCAATAAAATAGAGGGCGTCCATTTTCAAATCTCAGCATCCCAAGACAGTAGATTATATCTGAAAATCAAAATCTTAATGGTCATCTATCCACGAGAGGAAGGGCAATTTCATGGCTGGATTCATTTAGCTTTATTCATCTTTTTCTTTCATTAACAGTTTGTCTTTTCATTATTTTTATAATTTTTTTGGAAAAAGTCTAGGGAAGGGGATCTCTTGTTAGTAACTTTTTCAGTTAATTTTTTTAAGCTCAATAGTAAAAGGATGAGAAAGGAAGGAAGAGATATGTGTGAGTGTGTGTGTGTGTGTGTGTGTGAGAGAGAGAGAGAGAGAGAGAGAGAGAGAGAGAGAGAGAGAGATTTTTATTTATTTATTTTGAACAATGTCAGAGATATTAGATGATTCACAAATATTTCCAGAAGAGAGAGATAGAGATTAACTGGGGATTAATTTTTTTATTATTATGGGCCTTTTCCCAAGCCTCTGTCAAGGTTTCCTTTTTATTGGTCAGGAAGGTGAACCGAATACTGCTAATATATTTCATTATGCAAGATTATAACTTGGTGAATGTCCACTCTAAATAGAACTTCTATGTCATTCCTTGCAAGTCTCATGAACTAAAAAGCAGAAAGAATATAACAACCAAATTAGGGGTTGGCTGCTGCATAAGAACATCTTCCAGGCACAACTTGATCATTGTGTTGTAGCATCCTCAGCAGCTGCTGTTACTTCAGAAAAACCTGCATCCTTCCATGGAGGAGAAGGACATAGAATCTTGTCCATTTCTGAGAACCTTTAAACAGTTACCTATACAGCCTTCTTGGCTAGGCAGAGATGCTCTGTTCAGATTTACAGCCACTGGTAAGTTTACATTCATGTAAATTGTACCTATCCATCCTTCTGCAATTATCTATAATCAAACTCATTGTTTTCCAAAAAATAAAAGTAAAATAAAGACAAGAAATTAGAAGAACCTGCTGGCCGATTTTATGTCAGCTTGTAGAGTTGTTAAAGAAAAGGAACTTCAATTAAGAAAACACCTTCATGTCTGTTTCCCCTTCCCAGGGAGAATCCATGTATGTCTCTCTTAGGGTTCTCCCTGCTACCTAGCTTCTCTGGGTTCATGAACTATAGGTGGGTTGTTCTTTTCTTTATATCTAATAGCCAATTTTGAGTGAGTACATCCATGTTTGTCAATCTGGGTCTGGGTTATATCACTCAGGATGGCTCTTTCTAGTTTCATCCATTTACATACAAATTTTAAGTTGTCATTGTTTTTTACCATTGAGTAATACTCCATTGCATAAATGAACCATGTTTTCTTTATCCATTCTTCAGTCGAGGGCCATCTAGGTTGTTTCCAGGTTCTAACTATTCCTAATAGTGGTGCTATAAACACAGTTGAGCAAATCTGGGGAAATAGACAAGACCTCCTGAGAAAATTAGGAGTGGAAGAGAAGGAAATGTGAAAGGGGTGGGGGAAAGAAGTGGAGGGAGGAGAGGAACATGAGGTGATGGGATGTTCAAAAATGGGGAAGGACAGTGAGGGAAGGAAAGGAAAGAGATATCTTGATTGGGGGAGCAATTAAAGGGTTAGCGAGAAACTTGGCACTACGGAAAATTCCATGAATCCACAAGTATGATCCCAGCTAAGACTCTAAGCAACAGTGGACAGGATGCCTAAACTGGCCTTCTCCTGTTATTAGGTTGATGACTACATTCCTTGTCATCATAGAACCTTCAACAAGCAACTGATGAAAGCAGATACGCAGATACGGAGATCTACAGTTAAGCATTGGACCGAGCTACAGGAGACCAACCCAAGAGAGGGAAGAGTGATAGTGTGAGCAAAGTGGTCAATACCATGATGCTGTTACCCACAGAAACAGCTCACCTGGGCTAATGAGAACTCACTGACTCTGGACTGATAGTGGAGGAACCTGTTTAGGACAAAACTGGGCCCACTGAATATGGAGAAAAGTTGTGAGGCTTGGGAAGTCTGTGGGGCCACTGGTCTTGAGACCAGGATTTACCCCTAGTATTTGAACTGGCATCTGGGAGCATATTCTCTTTGGAGAAATAGCTTGCTCAGCCAAGATATAGGGGGAGGGCCTTTGTTGATTTCACATCAGAAACCTTACCCTTTCTCAGGAGTGGATGGGGGAGGGGGGGGAAAGATTGAGCAAGAGGAGGGGAGGGAGTAAGAACAGGGATAGCTATGTAAAATGAGAAAAGATTGTATCAAAAAAATCCTAATAAATTTTAAAAAATGCTTTCATAAAATCAGGCTACAGGCAAGCCTATAGGTCATCTTAATTAGTGACTAATGTGGATGGGATCAGTTCATTGTAGGTGGGGGTACCCCTTGGCGGATAGTCTTAGAACATGCAAGAAAGAAGACTGAGCAAGGTATTTGGAATGAACCAGTAAGCATAACTGCTCAATGGTTTTTGCATAAGTTCCTGCTTCTAGGTTCCAGTCCTGTTTTAGGTTTCTCCATGCCTTCCCTCAATGATGAACTGTGATATGAAAACAGAAACCAAATAAACCCATTCCCCTGTGAGGTACATTTGGTCATTATGCTTCATCATAACAAAATAACCCTGACTAAGACAAAGGAAGACTAGTAAATAAGAGAATGAGAATCTATAGAATTAGGAGGTGAAGGAGAAAGGATAGTAGGAGGTGAATGTGATTATTTATACATATATATATATGAATTCATAACAAAGCTCTATTATGCATACATAATATATGCCAAAATATTTAAAGGGTATTAAATTAGTGTAATGTAAAAAAGCTGGAAAACTTTAAAAAATGCATAGAACTCAATCTCCAGTCTCCTCCCTTCAAAGAGCATGCTACATTGGAATGAAATCCATCACCCTATACATATTTGCTATTTCTAGCTTCATCATAATCTACTTAGGGATCCCCACCTTAAGTTAGCAATCTATGTTCAGTAGTAAGCAGTAGAAAATACCTTTTCTGAGAAACATTTCAGGATCTCTCCAGTAGGAATCAGGAACAAAAACTTCTTAAGATAACACAACACTGAAATGGAAACATAAGTATAGCAAATGGAATTCGGGTTTCTAACGAACTGACTTACCCACACAGATTTTCCTGGAATATGGGAATAAACTTAATGTACACTGAGCCCTTAAACATACAAGATGGAAGTCAAGGAGTACCTGAGTGAGGCAATGTGAAAAGGCTGGATCAGAAAGGAGCCTGGAACTAAGCAATGAAGGTGACCCATAGAAACACATCATTAGATCTAGTTTCCAGTTTAGTGCTATCTTCCTGTTCATCATTAGCAAGTCTTGAAATTCATGAGCATTGTTTTCATATTCTGAATTGGGAGCTTGCTTTGAAATTCTAGTTCTGAGTCTAACATTCACTAGCCTATAACTTGTAATACTGGGACCGACGGATAAAACAATCAGACATCTGAGGTAGTATAAAAAACTAGTAGATTAGAAATTTCACAAAATATACACACAAATAAAAGCAGTCTAAATAAAATTTCCAAATAATGGGGGAGACAGACATATGCCTGACCATTTTGTGTCACAGAAGAAAAATCCAGCATCAAGACTGGATTACATCAAAGTGAGTTGTTGGTCAAAGGAGCCCCACAGGACTCAACAAACAAATCAGTCCATTGCCAAAACTCTATGTTGTTCTAAACAAAGCAAGAGCAAGGCCCCCTTGTTGAAGACAACACCAACACAACTCATTGAACACAGAGATGGTGAGCCAATACCTACATAAAGTCTTCACCCCTAATTTGCAACCAAACATTACTTCGAGACAAAGAGCGAGAGAGAGAGAAATTTTTGAACACTCTGCCTTAAACTGGATGTATTCAGGAAATCCCCCCTATCTCAGAGTTCAGGGAACTCTGTAGAAGTGTGGTAGTCCACTTGTGACTCAGTTTCCATCTGAGATCATTACTGACTTAAATAAGTCACTTGAATTCAAGTTTGCCTGCTCTGCCTACATCTTTGAGGACTGTGAGAAAGTTCTGATTAAGCCCATAATAAAGAGCTTTTTGCCCAGATGAAAGAACACATTATCTACTAAGTTTTGTCATGGTGTATGCCAGTAGAAGGCACTCCTCTTTAGAGATTAGAAGCTGCTCAGCTGAATGAGATAATGAACCTGCTTGAACTTCCTCCCAGGGACAGTGCAGGGAGGTGGTTAGCTAACTGCACTACTCTTTGTTCTGCCTTTCGCCTGTAATTAATATATATGCTGACTGAGAAAAAAAACTTGGGGCTGTTGGTATGAACCTTCAGTTCTCCCAGTCTTCTCTTAGGCTTTTTCTCCCAGTCAGGTTGTCTTGTACAACCTCCATGTGATAAGGGTTTTTTTTTCTTAATTTTGTTATATTTTTTAAATGGATGAGTGAATGAATGAAAGAAAACCTAAACACTAGGGTAAAAGTTAACAACTGTACTGTCACATATACCTACTTGGAGAGAGAAAATAAGTTTTGCAATATCAAACAGTCCAGTACAGTGCTCTTGTCTAGGAGTCGTTGACCAACGTAAAATGGTCATATAATGAGTGCTTTTATTTGGTGACCGTTTGTGTTCTTTTTGTCTTTGTTTTGTTGCTTTTTTTATTCTTTTGGTGTATTGATGTTTGTGTTTTGATTTGTGTAGGGTTTTTCTTTGTTTTTTGGAAGAGAATTTAGTGTTGTGTAGGTATGGAGGAGGAGAGAATCAGGAAGGACATTGGAGAGGTGAAGAATATGAACAAAATATATTTAAATTGAAGAAAAGTGTTTTAAATATTAAAAAAGAAAAGAACAATAAAAGGTCATTTATAATTAGTTCCTTTTAGAATTCAACTGTGAAATGAATCTATGAAATTTCTGCATCAATGGCCCTTAATGAGCTCTATTTCTATTATTTGAATGATTTTGTTATAAATACAATTCTGCTAATTTCCATGGCTGGATAGAGACTGAGGTACTTTTTTATTTTTTTTTGGAAAAAGGCATTAGATAAAAATAGAAAGATTGGGTTGTAGCCTGGTTATCACTTGTTTTACAATTAATATCCTAAAAACCATTTATGAGTGAGTCCACACTGTACTTGTCTTTCTAGGTCTGGTTTACCTTACTTAGGATGGTTATTTTCTAGTTCTATCAATTTGTCTCATTATTTCATGATATCATTATTTTTTACAGCTGGGTAATACTCCATTTTGTAAATGTACCACATTTTCTTTATCCATTTTTAGGTTGAGGAGCATCTAGGCTGTTTCCAGGTTCTGTATATAATGACCCACACTACTAGGGAACATAATTGAGCAAGTATCCTTATAGTATGATTGTGCATCCTTTGGGTATATGCCTATCAGTGGTATTGTTGGATCTTGAGGTCGATTGGTTGCCAATTTCCTGAATATCCATGACATTGATTTCCAAAGGGGCTATATAAGTATGAATCGCAGCAGTGGAGGAGTGTTTTCCTGACTCCACATCCTCTCCAACATAAGCTGGCATCAGTGATTTTGATCTTAGCCATTTTGACAGGTGTAACATGATATCTCAGAGTTGTCTTTATTTGCATTCCCCTGATGTCTAAGGATGTTGAGCAATTCTTTAAATGTCTCTCAGCCATTTGAGATTCTTCTGTTGAGAATTATTTGTTTAGATTGGTACTCCAGTTTTCAGTTGGATTATTTTGTATTTTGATGTCTAGTTTCTTGAGATATATATTTGATATTTATCCTCTGCAGAATTGGGTCAGTGAAAATCTTTTCCCATTCTGTTGGCTGCTGTTTTATCTTAATGACCTTGTCCTTTGCCTTACAAAAGCTTTTCAACTCCAGGAGGTCCCATTTATTAATTGTTGATCTCATTATATGTACAACTGGTTTTAAATTTAGGAAGTAATCTCCTGTGCCAAAGAGTTCAAGGATAATTCCCACTTTCTCTTCTATCAGATTCATTATAACTGGATTTATATTGAGGTCTTTGATCTACTTGGACTTGAGTTTGGATCTATTTACATTCATCTACATACCACCATCCAGTTATGCCAGTACCAATTGTTGAAGATATTTTCTTTTTTCACTGTATACTTTTTGCTTCTTTGTAATATATTGGTGTTCATAGGTGTGTGCATTAATGTTGGGGTCTTCAGTTTCATTCAATTGATAAATGTGTCTGTTTTTATGCCAGTACAAAGCTGTTTTTATTACTATAACTTTATAGTAGAGCTTAAAGTCAAGGATGGTGATGCCTCCAGAAGTTCCTTTGTTGTATAAGATTGTTATTAACTATCCTGGGATTTTTGTGTTGCCATATGAAGTTCAGTATTGCTCTTTTAAGATCTGTGAAAAATTGTGTTGGAATATTGATGGGGATTTCATTAAATCTGTCGATTGCTATTTGTAAGATTGCCATTTTTATTATGTTGATCATACCTATCCACGAGCATAGTATATCATTCCATTTTCTGATAACTTCTTCAATTTCTTTCTTAAAAGATTTAAATTTCTTGTCATACAGGTCCTTCACTTATTTGGTTAGAGTTATAGTTACTTAAAAATAGTTTGTATTATTTGTGGTCATTGCAAAAGGTGGTGTTTATCTGATTTCTTTCTTGGCCCATTCATTATTTGTATATAGGAGGGCTATGGCCTCAGAGAAGTTCTTAGGAGGACCCTAAGACAGATACATGGATCACCCTAGGATGGGGAAAAGGATAAGATCTACTGTGTTAAACTGGGGGCAGGGGTGGGGGTATAGGGCATAGGAAGGGGAATGAAAACATGAGTTAATGGGATGATTGAGTTGGGGAGGAACAGAGAGGAAGAGCAATGAAAGAAACATCTTGTAGAGGGCACCATTAAGGAATCAGGGAGAAATCTAGTGCTAGGGAAAAACCCAGGAATCCACAAGGATGATCCCATTTAAGCCTCCCAGCAATAGTAGAGAAGGTGTCAGAACTGGTCTTCTCCTCTAATCAGATTGGTGACTACCTTAATAGTCATCATAAAACCTTCATCCAGTAACTGATGGAAGTACATGCAGAGACCCACAGCCAAGTATTGGGCTGACTTCTGAGAGTCTATACCTGGTGACAGAGGAGGGATTACAAGAGCAAGGGGATTCAAAATATAATAGGAAAACTCACAGAAACAGTTGACCAGAGTTCCTGGGACCACAAGGACTCTGGACAGCAGCTGGGAAGCATGCATGAGACTGCATTTGGCCCTTTACATGCACGTTACCAACATGTGGCTCATTCTGTTTGCGGGTTTCTGGCAGTGGAACCAGGATCTACCTCTGGTGCATGGACTGGCTCTTTAGAATGCATTTAATTTGGTGTGATGCCTTTCTTAGCCTCAATAAACAGGGAGGGGCTTTGTTCTGGCTCAAGATGATATACCAGGTTTCATAGACTCCTCATGGGAAGCCTTACCTTTTCTGGGGAATGGGTGGGATGGGTGGGGAATACCTGGGGTGTAGGAGTAAAGGAGGGAGGGGAAACTGTTATTAGTGAGTGACATACAGACTTCTATAATGGGTTAGTTTAAGATGTAAGAGTTAGCCAAGCAATGGCTAGAGATAATGGGCAAGGCAGTATTATACAAATTATATAAATTAATATAATTGTCATGTGGTTATTTTGGGCATAAGCTAGCCATGGCTTGGAGCCAGGTACTGGGAACAAACAGCCGCACTCCTCTCAGGTGCTGGGAACACAACTGCACCCCCTCTTACAGCAAGAATGAGAATATTATTTAAGTTCGAAATAGCTACTTAAAAGACAACGGCTCTAAGTGTAGCAGGACCACACAAAAATTGGCTAAAATGTCCTAATAATGGAACTAGAAAACATTATTTAGAGTGAGGTAACCCAGACACAGTAAGACAATTATCACATGTACTCACTCATAGATGGTTTTTAAACATAAAGCAAAGAAAATCAGCCTACAAACCACAATCTCAGAGAACTTAGACAACAATGAGTACAATAAGAGAGACATATATAGATCTAATCTACATGGGAAGTAGAAAAAGACAAGATCTCCCGAGTAAATTGGGAGCATGGAGACCTTAGCGGAGGGTTGAAGGGGAGGGGAGAGGCAGGGAGGGGAGCAGAGAAAAATGTAGAGCTCAATAAAAATCAATAAAAAGAAATAGCAAATTAAATTGAATTTAAATTTTAAAACTTAAAAACTTAATCATACTCCTTAGGAAAGAATGATAACATCAATTAAAAAAAAAAACAGAAACAAGAATATTTAGGACAAATTTCTTACTCCAGTCTTCAAAGTAGAGGAACAGCAGTGAATAGAGAGAGGCCAAATAATTGGCATAGTTCAAAATTGCATATCTTGTAAGCATGGGAATGTGTGTTTTGATTCTCAGAGCCCATGTTAATGCATGATAGATGCAAGCTGTCAACCTTGAACTGGAAAGACAAAGATGAGTAAATCTCATGGCCTCACTAGAATAAACTATTTGAAGAATTGTAGGAAAGTGAGAGAAGGACCCTGCCTCAAAACAAGGTGGGCAACAGATGCAAGACTAGCACCTGCTTTTATCTTCTCAGCCAAATTAATGTTTTAAAAGAAAATTTAGAAAGCTATTAAAAGACCTCAAAAAGGGAGACAGGCAGATAACCAATATTTAGCTAAGTTTGGAACATCCCTTCATTAACTGGAAGATGTAATTGTCTTAAATCACTTCCCATATGGAAACTCACATGGGACAGCCAGTGAGCTGTGAACGTTCTCCATGCACCACCATTATGAAACACCTGGACCAAATATCTTGGTGATGATGCACAAAAGGTACACAATCAGGTGGCAAAAGGTTTCAGAGTCTGACTCCTTACTTAAAGTGGATTTAAATTGATGTACAATCTCACAGCATTTCATAAAACCTTCAAGACTTTGATTTAAAAGCAACTGATTTAACTTTGAATATTCCCCACAGCAAGGTATACCTATTTATGTATGTATTCAAAAATAAATATTTCTGCTTTTTATGTAGAATACAGATTATATTCATGTATGCATTCTAAAAATATACTTAGATTTATAGGTGGTTCAGGGATTGTAGACAACATCTTTAGGTATGTTTAGATATTTTCATTTTATTCTAAAGTCATGAAACTCTGTTTTATTTTTAATAGTTTTTAGACAATGTTTTATGTATTATACTTTTAACTAATATTAATCATGAATAAACATTAAGAAACAGCTACTTGTTTCAGATGAAAAATCAGAGGCAAACCAAAATACAGATCCTACTGAAGTCCAGTTCAGTGAACCAGTAAGTTTTATAGAAGTTCCTTACAGGAATATGGGTGAGGTGTACTTACAAAAGCAGAAACGGTTCAAAGACAGATGAATCTCCCAAAGACCTGCATCCTTAACAGTCCATCAGGCATATTGCACAACTTAGAGATGCTTTAAAAGGTTGCAGACTGTCTCTATCCGGTAGAGTCTACCAAATGGCTCAAATTGACTCTGCATTGTGTTGCTGTTGTTTTAGGTAGCTTGATTGGTCTATGCCTTTTGTTAGCAGTTCATCTTGTTTGAGATTGTCTCTCAACACTTCATAAAATTTAAAAATTCTTTGGTGGAGGGGAAAAACCTAGTGAATCTGGTCAGTTTCACAGACTTCCTGAAGCTATTGAGTAATGAATTTCCTGAGCTAAGGTGCTTCCCTGGTGAATGGAGTGATTTTCCTCCTGCTATTTCACCATCCTTTTAAAATCCTGCATCTTTACAACCTTTTCTCCAAGGTGCTAAGGATTATCTCAGAAGAGATAGCTGCACAACACCCAGGCTGTCCTCAAACTTGTTACATAGTTAAGACTCACCTTTAACTTCAGATCCTACTGTATCCACCAGCTAAAATTGAGATTTTAGGAATGTGTCATCATGCACACTGTATGTGGAGTTTAGGATTTGATCTAAGACTTTGTATATACTAAACAAGCATTATCAACTGAGCCCCAGCCCCAGCCAAATGATAAAGTAGTTGGAAACAAAACAAGGACATTCAAGTAAATAAATTTGACTCAAGGCTAAATATTGCAAACTGCAAACTTGGGCATATTTTAAATGATATCTTGAGCACATAAGATTTTTGACATCTGTATTTTATTTTACTTTTTATTAATAAAGGTTTTCATTTATTTTACATCTTGACTAGAGTTTCCCATCTTCCTCCCCTGCTGTTTCTTCCTCCTGCTACCCCTTTATTCCTCCCCCATTCACTCTTCTTCTGTCTCCTTTCGGAAAGATGCTGGCCTCTCATGGGTGTCAACAAAGCATGGCACACAAATTGAGACAGGACCAAGCTCCTTTTTCTGGATCAAAACTGGGCAAAGCAACCCAGTGTAAGAACTAGGTTCCCAAAAGACACCACAAACACCTGAGACAAACCATGATTCCACTGTTAGGAGCCCCACAAACAGACCAAGCTACACACTGTCACACATATGGAGAGTGCCTAAGTTGGTCCCATGCAGTCTCCCTAACTGTTGATCCACTGTCTGTGAGCACTCACTAGCTCGTGTCAGCTATCCCTGTAGCATATAACATTTTACCCTTAATCCTGAGTTACCTGCTAACACTTTACTCTTCAAGAGTAAATTACTTCAAAGGATGTCACTTGGTGAACATAGAACAATGGTGCAAGGTCAGAATGGAGGGAGAGGGTGCAGCTTTTACCAACAGGACTCTAGTCTACTTTTTCTAGTGTCTATAATATTTTAAACATAAATGGTGTCAAAGGATTAGCATTTATTGAATCTCGTTTTGCCCTTTTGTTTGGATTTTGAGATCCTAATTTTTGAGTTGTGATAGTGTTGACAGCTTCAAAGGGGCAACTGTTACCCGAGAAAACTCCTTCATTGGATGCAAGGGAATTGCAGTCCCTCAATGTGTTTCAGGAAACAGCTGTTGCATGGGATAATTTTTCTTCAGTATAATTGAGTTGATAAAATAATTAACTGATGTTAAAAAAAGTGAGATAAAATAATGGACACTAAAGGCAGCAGGTTTGCACTTTATTTCTTAAACACAAGTGTACAGGATACAACAAGAATTGCAAATATTAATGTTCTCAAGACCAAATCAAATGAAATTTGGAGGTGCCTGGAGTGCTAGCTTAGTAGACAATTCACTATGGGTCATTCAAAAACTCTTCAATGTTCTTGCAAGTTCAAACTGCACAAGAGCACAAGTGGCTTGCATGGTTCTGCAGAGGATAACAAGGGATGCTATTCACGCTAGCCATCTTGGCAACTACTGTATTCCATCCATTCTACATGATACTCCATGGTTTCTGTGTCTAGTCTGTACCAAGGGATTTATAACCTTTCTAATGTTTAATAGAACCATTATTCCTTGGGTTTTGTAATCTATGTATGGAGAGGTCAAGGACAATGCCTTAACTGTCAGACTCTGAGCTCACTGATTTTAGTTCAGGAACAAAGCCATAGAAACTTCCTCATGGATGTTTCTTCCAAGTGTTCTTTCCCTTTCAAGACCTGAACATTCTTCCTTTAATAAAGCAGGGTCTCATAAATACAGAGAAAGGAAGCTGACCTTTTTTAAGCTACGGATCAAGAAACAAATTAAGGATGACAGGTTGCAAGCATGCCTAAATGAGAGGAAGACACAGCATTAAATTAGCCATGAGCTAAAATTCAGTGAATCACTGTCACCAAAATAAAACACATTTGTTTGCTATAATATCTGTCAGAGTTTAATCATATTCACTTATATTATTATTCTAAGCAAGAGATACATTACACAGTGTTTGTCTACAAAAATAACCTTGTCTTTTTCTTTTCTGAAGACTATCTTTCAATAATACTTTAGAAAATATTTTGAGCTCTAAGATTATAACAATCCAGTTTCCTTATTTTCAGTTTTTCTAATACTCTCTTAGAGAGTAAAATCAAAAGATGGCTTGCTATGTGATGCATCAGAACACATCTATATTTTTATGTCTTAAAAGGAGACAGAAATCTTGTAAAGAAAGTTTTCAGATAGTCTCTGTGAAGTCCCTTCAGAGATAATAAACAGTGCATTTTCCAATAAGTGTACTCTTCCCAGAGAAACCCTCCCTGTCTTTTCATTAAGAACAAGCATGTAAGAGGTGTGCTTGATGCCTTATCTACCTTATCTAAGGAGGCTAGAAGACGGCACAGGTGAGCTTCCTTGTTAGGATCACTCCATTCATTTAGAGGTAAGTCAGAAACTAGAATCTCTTCTTTGGTTTTTCTCTGTATTCTAAGGAAAATCACACTCAAAGAGCAAATTACAGAAGAAAGTTTTTAGTGTCTAAAAAAGGATACTTATGAATTCTTATATCAAGCTCCAATGATGCACTTAAATGTTTACTAATTCCTATTAGAAAGTACTTGGACACTCATACATTGTATTTTAATGTTAAAACAGGGGATTTTTGTTTTACTTGTAGAGATTTAGTTCTCCCCTTTTATTGTCTCTGGTACTAATATTTGACAGATGTCTTCCAACACACTGTACATCACTGTGCATATGTTGCAATGTAGATGCTCTCCCAGCTTAAGCTCTGAGCAATGAAGGTTCTTCTCAAAGCATATCATCACATTGAAGTTTCATAGAAGAAGCTTAGGACACTTTTTATAAAACAATTTCTCGCTTCACATTGATGAAGCGCCAATTTCATCAGACCCCTGAAATAAATCTGATGGAATACTTGGGACTGATAAGGAGAGGGTAGTCCAGCCACATCTGTGTTCCTTGAGGCCTATCCTGAATCTCTTTGGGGCTTGTTATAACTGTTTCATTTTCTTCTTTTAAATTAAGATTGAGATGGACATGGTTCCAGATTAATAAAGACTTTTTGATTTAAGCCCTCTCCATTCTCTGTGATTTCAACATGCTGTTGAGTCTGACTTATTTGTAATGTAAACAAGTGTGGGCTCTGATACCCGCCAGCCTGAGGACGTCATGCAGCTTCGTAGCTGAAGGCCGACAATTTAGAAAGACAATAGATGAGGGTTTTGCTCCAGCCTTCCTTTTCATTTGTAGATCGCTTGATGAGAAGTAGCTATCTCCAAAGCTGGTGAAAGAATGCAGGTGTGTGTGTGCTGGGGGAGGTGCCCCGGAAAAAGGAATAAGAATAGAAAAATTCCTCAAGGGTGGAGAGAGCATTTTCAGAACAGGAATGGTTTTGAGAGGGCATTCAGAGGAGGATGGTTTTTTGGGGAGATAATAAACGCAAGGTCACACTGTAGATAGAAGAAGTCTGAAGCGGCCTTTAAACTGTAATGGTGTGAAAGCCTGTTTCCTTCCTTGCATCTCCGGGGACACATTTGGGGAAAAACATCAGTTTCTATGTTTATGTTGGGGCGACGGTCCCTGACAAACAAGGAAAGGGCTGTGTTTAGGGAGTATTTGGAAGATTTTTCTCTTCTCCAATTTTGTCTTCTAAAAAAAAACTAAGATGCTATTGTAGGTGGTATATAGAAACTTTTAGTATATGGTACAGTGCAGTCAATATAAGTGATGGTATCAGTTTCATCTAAGACACATCATTTCTTTGTCATTGGGTGTTGTAGGAAATCCTTCAGCCAGTAACCTTGAGTGTGACCTCTTTTTTTTTTGTCATGTTGCTTTTCACACAGGGCTTTGTGTGGTGCACAGAGCAGAGAAGCCCACCCTTTTGAGTGTGGCAGGCCCTTGGAGAGGGCTTCTAATCCAGCCATCCCCACCGGAGAAGGCCTTCTGACACAGACCCATCTGGACCTGAGGAACTCGGCAGGTTCTTTGGCCAGTGAGGGCACCTGATCCAGATCCATCCAGACAGAGCAAATAGCCTCTATCGAGTATCAGTTACCGATAGGAGGGGAAAAGATGGGCAGACACCAATCCAGGAATTCTTCCATCAACCTGAAAAGCAACATGACAACGACAGAATCCAGCGATTATGCAACAAGAAGACCTGAGCAACCTAATCCAGAAAAAGTAGAAGAAATTGACTTTAAAAGTAACTTTATGAAAGTGATAGAGGCCATTAAAGAAGAGGTGAAAAACTCCTTTAAAGAAAGGGATGAGAAGACTAACAAAAAGTTAAAAGAAATGAATAATTACCTCAAAGATACCCTAAAAAGCCAAGAAAAAGCAATCAAACAGGTGAAGGAAACAGTTCAAGACCTGAAAACTGAAATAGAGCCAATGAAGAAAACACAAACCAAGAGATTGCTGGATATGGAAAAGATGAATAAACTAACAGGAATGGCAGAGACAAGTATAACCAACAGAATAAAAGAGATGGAAGAAAGAATCTCTGACATGGATGATACGATAAAGAATATACTCACTGATTGAAGAAAACAACAAATCCAAGAAATTCGTAGCACAAAACATCCAGGAAATCTAGGACACCATGAGAAGACCAAACCTAAGAAAAGTAGGGGTAGAAGAAGTAAAAGAATTCCAGCTCAAAGCCCCAGTAAATATATTCAACAAAATTATAGAAGAGAACTTTCCCAACCTAAAGAAGGACATTCCTATGAAGGTTCAAGAAGCATACAGAACACCGAATAGGCTGGATCAAAAAAAAAATCCCCTCACCATATAATAATCAAAACACAAAACATACAGAATAAAGAATATTAAGAGCCGCAAAGGAGAAAGGTCAAGTAACATATAAAGGTAAACCCATGAGAATTACACCCAACACTCTATGGAAACCATGAAAGCCATAAGGTCTTCGATAGATGTGCTGCAGACACTAAGAGACCATGGATGCAAGCCTAGGCTACTATACCAAGCAAAGCTCTCTTTCACCATCGATGGAGAAAACAAGATATTCCAGGATAAAAGCAAATTTAAGCAATACATAGCCAAAAACCCAGCCTTACAGAAATTACTGGAAGATAAACCAAACCTAAAGGAACCAAACAATGCTCATAATAACACAGACACATAACAACTCTCCACCAGCACAAATCCAAGTAGAAAAACACACAAAAAAATTAACATAACAGGAATTAACAACCACCGGTCATTAATATCGCTTAATATCAATGGTCTCCAACTCACCTATAAAAAGTACAAGTTAAGAGAATGGATACGAAAATAGGATCCAACATTTTCCTGTTTACAAGAAACACACCTCAACAACAAAGACAGACATTTTCTCAGAGTAAAGGGTTGGGAAAAGGTCTTTCAATCAAACGGCCCTAAGAAACAAGCAAGTGTGGCTATACTAATATCTAACAAAACCAACTTCAAACTAAAATCAGTCAGAAGGGATGGAGATGGACACTTCATAGTCATAACAGGAAAAATTCATCAAGATGAAATCTCAATCCTGAATATATATGCCCCTAATGTAAAATATCCCACTTATATAAAAGAAACAATTCTAGAACTGAAAGCACACATTAAACCCCACACACTAATAGAAGGAGATTTCAACACTCCTCTCCCACTAATGGACAAGTCATCCAGACAGAAACTTAACAAAGAAAAACGGGATTTAACAGATGTAATGATTCAAATGGACTTAATTGACATCTATAGAACATTCCACCCGAACAGGAAAGAATACACATTCTTCTCAGCGTCTCATGGAACCTTCTCGAAAATTGATCACATACTCAGTAACAAAGCAAACATCCACAGATACAAAAAAGTTGGAGTAACCACCTGTGTCTTATCAGATCACCATGGAGTAAAGTTAGAATTTAACAACAATTTCACCCACAAAAAGCCTACAAATGCATAGAAACTGAACAGTCAACTACTGAACCATGCCTGGGTAAAGGAAGAAATAAAGAAAGAAATTAAAGTCTTCCCCGAATTCAACGAAAATAAAGAAACAACATACCCTAACCTATGGGACACTATGAAAGCAGTGCTAAGAGGAAAGGTCATAGAACTTAGTGCTCACATAAAGAAAACAGAGAAAGCACACATTAGTGAATTAACTGCACACCTGAGAGATCTAGAAAAAAAAAGAAGCAGACTCACCCAGGAGTAGTAGAAGACTGGAAATAATCAAACTGAGAGCTGAAATCAACAAAATAGAGACACAAAAAACAATACAAAAAATCAGTGAAACTAAGGGCTGGTTCCTTGAGAAAATCAATATGATCAACAAACTCTTATCCAATCACATCAAAAGGCAGAGGGAGAACACTCAAATTAACAAGATCAGAAATGAAAATGGGGACATATCAACAGATAATGAGGAAACTCAGAGAATATTTAGGTCTTACTACAAAAGCCTGTATGGCACAAAATTGGAAAATTTAAAATAAATGGACATTTTTTTAGATAAATAACATATACCGAAATTAAATCAAGACCAAATGGAGAATCTGAATAGACCTATAAGTCAAGAAGAAATAGAAGCTGTCATCAAAAACCTTCCAACCAAAAAAGCCCAGCACCAGATGGTTTTAATGCAGAATTCTACCAGAACTTCCAAGAAGAGCTATTACATATACTCCTTAATGTGTTTCACATAATAGAAACAGAAGGGACATTGTGAAAATCATTTAATGAAGCTACACTTACCCTGATACCAAACCACACAAAGACACAACCAAGAAAGAGAATTACAGACCAATTTCACTTATGAACATCGATGCAAAAATCCTCAATAAAATACTGGCAAACCGAATCCAAGAACACATAAAAAAAATCATCCATTTTGATCAAGTAGGCTTCATCCCAGAGATGCAGGGCTGCTTCAACATACGAAAATATAACAATGTAATTCATCATATAAATAAACTGAAGGAAAAAACAGTAGGATCATTTCATTAGATGCTGAAAAGGCATTTGACAAAGTTCAACACCACTTTATGATAAAAGTCTTAGAGAGACTAGGGATACATGAATCATATCTAAATATTATAAAAGCAATATACAGAAAGAAGACAGCCAATATCAAATTAAATGGAGAGAAACTCAAAGAGAATCCACTAAAATCAGAAAAAAGACAAGGCTGCCCACTCTCTCCATATCTATTTAATATAGTGCTTGAAGTTCTAGCAAGAGCTATAAGACAATATAAGGAGATCAAGGGGATTCGAATTGGAAAGTAAGACACCAAAATTTCATTATTTGCAGATGATATGATAGCGTACATAAGTGATCCCAAAAAATCTACTAAAGAACTTCTACAGCTGATAAATATCATCAGTGATGTGGCAGGATATAAGATCAACTCAAAAAATCAGTAACCCTCTTATATACAAAGGAAAAAGAAACAGAGAGAGAAATCAGAGAAACATCACCTTTCATGATAGCCACAAATAGCATAAAGTATCTTGGAGTAACACTAACCAAGGAATTAAACAACTATTTGACAAGAATTTTAAGTCCTTGAAGAAAGAAATCAAAATGGATACCAGAAAATGGAAGAAACTCCCATGCTCCTGGATTGGTAGGATCAATATAGTAAAAATGGCAATTCTACCAAAGGCAATATATAGATTCAATGCAATCCCCGTCAAAATCCCAACAAAATTCTTCATGGACATTGAGAGAACAATAACTAACTTTATATGGAAAAACAAAAAGCCCAGGATTGCCAAAACAATCCTATACAACAAAGGAACTTCAGGAGCCATTACTGTCCCTGACTTCAAACTCTATTACAAAGCTACAGTATTGAAAACAGCTTGGTAGTGGCATAAAAACAGAGACACTGACCAACTGGAATCGAATTGAAGACCCAGATATTAATCCACAAACCTGTGAACACTTCATATTTCACAAAGAAGCTAAAACTATGCAATGGAAGAATGAAAGCATCTTTAACAAATGGTGCTGGCATAATTGGATGTCAACCTGTAGGAGAAGGAAAATAGACCCTTATCTATCACCATGCACAAAACTTAAGTCTAAGTGGATTAAAGACCTCAATATAAATCCGACCACACTGAACCTGATAGAAGAGAAAGTGGGAAGTAGCCTATAA
>JAQHUG010000219.1:1363543-1455568 GCA_028555095.1 Dicrostonyx torquatus
ATTGCCTTTGGAAGAATTGCCATTTTTACTATATTGATCCTACCGATCCATGAGCATGGGAGATTCAAGGTCCAGTGGAAGAGCAGAAGGAGGGAGAAGATGAGAAAGGACGTCAGGACCGTGAGGGACTGGCCTATAAACAGAGACAGTGGACTTGATATATTGGGAGCTCATCAAATCCAGCTGGACCAGGAATGAATGAGCATATGACCTAACTGAACTCTCTGAATGTGACTGCCATGGGGACTGACTGAGAAGCCATTGATAATGGCACTGGGACCTATCTATTCTGCATGTATTGGCTTTTTGGAACTTATTCTATATGGATGCACATCTTCTTAGACCGAAATGGAGGGGGGACGGCCTTGTGCTTCCCTTAGGGCAGGGTATCCTGCCCCATCTTAAGGAAGCAGGGGGAGGGCGGTGGGGTAGGGGGGGAGCAGGAGGGCCAGGAACAAGTGGAGTAAATGTAAATTTTTCTTGTAATAATAATAATAAAAAGATTAACCTTTAAAAAAAAGAACTGTGGGTGGAATATAAAATGAAATAAAAAAATAAAATTAAAAATTTTGTAGAATTGACAGCTTATGGATAGTTTCTCTCTTTCATACACATGCCCATTTTGTCATTTCTTTTGGCATATATACATCTTAATCTGATATTTTCCCATCGGTCAGCCTTGGATATTGTTGACTGTGGTTTGGGAGGGCCATGTAAAATCATTTCCTCATTAGAATGCTCTAATATGTCTTTCCTACACATTTTTCTTCAATCTTTTAGAGTCCTAAATCTCACATTTGTCTCTGATTTCTTTTAAGTTGACTTTTGTATATGTGAGTAATAGGGGTCTGTTTTCTTCATACATATCCCAGTTTTTTAGCACATCTTGTGCAGGAGATTTCAATGTATGTTCTTGGTTCTTTTGTTAAAATTAACTAGCTGTAATTATACAGATTTGTTTCTATGTTAGCTGATCTGTTCCATTGAACTGACTGTTTTTTATGTTAGTATCAAGCTTGCCTCATAGTGATGATTAAGATTTTTGTCATAATGCTGGGTATCAGCCTTGTTGTGGCGGTTTTTTATAATACTGGATGAGTTTTGTATAGTACTTACCATTAATAGCATGAATGTAATTGGCATTTTGAAAGTAATTATTTAGAATCATAAAATCACTCTGGTTAATATAGTCCTTGTAATAATGTCAATTTGTCCAGTCTTTGAACAGGATAATTTATTGCATCCTTTTTTGTATTTATTTAAGACAAAAATGTGAATGTTAATAATAAGATTTTAATAAACAAGAGAGGAGTAAAGAAATCAAAGAAGGGATAGAGGAAATAGAGGACAGAGAGAATGGTCTTGTGGCCTTTTGATCAGACATGTAAGCATGCATTGGTATGCAATGTTCCCCTGAGGCAGAGTACATAACATTGAATATGGGTCTGGATTCTTTGTATTTCACAGTCATTTAAGGCAGACAGACTAAATATATATAGAATAAATTATTCTAATTACTCAAAGAGAATGTGGTGTGTGGGAGAGTATCATAGGGTGGAGACTAAAGTGGGAGCATCTCAGTTTGAGAGCAAATTAAAACAAGATTTATCTATAAGAAAGCCAAAGGGATTGAAAACATTACTTAATGGAATAGACATGAAAAAAATAAAGCAAAGCCTTACTCATATGTCACTAATATATAGAGAAGCAATTTCTGCTGCTCTTCAGTTTATTCTTACCAGTGATTAAGGATTAAGGAAAAACAAAAGTTCCTCTTGCAAGTCAGATTTTATAAGTTTGTTTATGGGGAGGGTGCTCATTCCTACCCAGCTTCACAGACCCCAAATAATTACATAGAAACTACATTATTTGCAATACTGTTTGGTCAATAGCTTAAGCATATTTCTAGCTAGTTCTTACGTCTAAAATTAACCCAGACTTATCATTTTGTATTTTGCCATGAGATTCATAATTTACCAGCAAGATTCCGAGGCAGGTCTGTCTCCTCTGGCAGATATATGGTATCTCTCTAGCTCTGCCTCCTGTCTCTGTACATGTTTTCCAGCCTGGCTATATTCTGATAAATCATTGGACAGAAGCAGCTTCTTTAATAACCAATGGCAAAAAATCAAATCTGTAGCATAAAGATGGGAAACCCACATCACCTCCCTTTTTCTGTCTAAGTAAAAGGTGAATTTTTAACTATAACATAGTAAAATTACATATAACAAAACAACTATCAAGCAAGAATTATAGTTGCAATATTTACATCTACTTTATCTTTTATCATAACTAAGGAAAACTGTATATATAACTATCTAATCTTCAACTCCATCAAAGAAGAATATAATATTACTTAAGAAAACAGGAAGTACATTGTAAGCAACTTCCAAAAACTCTAGAATTCACAGAGACATCTCACTGCCTCGACAGTTATACAAATCGTCCTGCTGTGAGTACTGTATTGTGTAATGTGCCACATTTTCCTTATCCATCTTTGGTTGAGGGGCATTTAGGTGGTTTCCAGGTTCTGGATAAGACAAACAATGCTGCTATGAACATAGTTGAGCACATGTCCTTGTGGCACTATTGAGCATCCTTTGGATATATAACCAAAAGTGGTATTACTGGGTCTTGAGGAAGGTTGTTTCCTAATTTTCTAGAAATCACCACACTGATATCCAAAGAGACTGAACCAGCTTCCATTCCCACCAGAAATGCAGGAGTATTACCCACAACCTCTACAGCATAAGTTGTCATCAGTGTTTTTGATCTTGGCCATTCTTACAGATGTAAGATGGAATCTCAGAGTTGTTTTGATTTGCATTTTTCTGATGACTAAGGATGTTAAACATTTCCTTAAGTGTCTTTCAGCCATTTTAGATTTCTCTGTTGAGAGTTCTCTCTTTAGGTCTGTACTACAATTTTTTTAAATTTGATTATTTGTTCTTTTGATGACCAGTTTTTTGAGTTCTTTGTATATTATGAAGATCAGCCCTCTGTCTTTGTGGGGTTAGTGAAGGTCTTTTCCCATTCGGTAGGATGTCATTTTGTCTTGTTGACCATGTCCTTTGCTTTACAGAAGCTTTTCAGTTTCAGGAGGTCCCATTTATTAATTGCTTCTTTCAGTGTCTGTGCTGCTGGGGTTATATTTAGGAAGTGGTCTCCTGTACCCAATGCGTTCAAGTGTATTTCCCACTTTTTTTCTTTAAGGTTCAGCGTGGCTCGCATTATGTTGAGATCTTTGATCCATTTGGACTTCAGTTTTGTGCATAGCGATAGTTAGGGTCTATTTTTATTCTTCTGCATTTTGATATCCAGTTATGCCAGCACCATTTGTTAAATATGCTTTCTTTTTCCAACTTGATATTTTTGCGTCTTTGTCAAAGATCAGGTGTTCGACAGTACCTGAATTAATATCTGGGTCTTCTATTCGGTTCCATTGGTCCTCCTGTCTGTTCTTATGCCAATACCGGGCTGTTATCAGTACTGGAGCTCTGTAGTAGACTTTGAAGTCAGAGATTGTGATGCCTGCAGAAGCTCCTCTATTGTACAGAATTGTCTTGGCTTTCTTGGGTTTTTTGCTTTTCCATATGAAGTTGAGTAACGTTCTTTCGAGGTCTGTGAAGAATTTTCCCAGGACTTTGATGGGCATTGCATTGAATGTGATTGCTTTTGGGAAGATTGCCATTTTTGCTATGTTAATTCTACCTAACCAAGAGCATGGAAGGTCTTTTAAATTGATCCATTTGACCGTCATCTTGGACAAACAAATAAAATTAGTTATATTTGTGCCAGTATTGATGCTAATATTTGTTTTTACTTCTTATTATTTTCTATATGACGTTCCTAACTTAACAGTTATCAATTAGATTGTAAATATGATGCTATGGGAATGAGCTATCTGATATGTTGCAAACTTTGCTGCTAGATGTCTAATGTAGAAAAAAATGAAAGAATATATTAAGTGGTC
The DNA here is from genome assembly GCA_028555095.1 of Dicrostonyx torquatus. Taxonomy (NCBI): domain Eukaryota; kingdom Metazoa; phylum Chordata; class Mammalia; order Rodentia; family Cricetidae; genus Dicrostonyx; species Dicrostonyx torquatus. Next base: position 1,367,517 of record JAQHUG010000219.1, read on the forward strand.
AAGAAAAATAATAACAATTAATTACGCTCATTTTAAATGACAAGAAATTTTATCTTTAATGGTATTTTAGCAAGACCTTAATTGGAATATAAATACTTCTATCATACACTTGAATAATTGTATTGTATTCCCATTTGAAAATTGGGAAACTATATAAATAAATCATATTTATTATCACCTTAAAACATTCAAATTGAGAAATAATGTTAGTACATACAAATACTCTGTTTATAGACAGTTCAAAGAACTGTTTGTCATTGTTATTTAAATTTATTTTAAAAATGTAGCACATCCCCAAATATGTTCAGATGTTGAAAGTCTATGTTTCATCCACTATTTTCAGCTTTATTTTGCAATATGTATTTTTCAGAAAGACAGAATATTTCAGTGAAACTTTCATTAGCACTCATATCAGTCAATATATGTGTATATTATGTTTTGAAGATCTTTTTAATCACTGGTTATATGGCATTCCATTACCCTGCTTTGAAATAGAAATTGACTTATGTAAATTTAGAGAAAGCTTCTAACAGTCATGAAGAGCAACGTACCTGGCTATAAATAATAAAGCAGAGCTTATTTTGTTCACCATCTTCAAATCACAGAATAAGTAGTGTGTAAGAAGCCTAGACATTATTCATTGTTGTGATGATCCTTATTCAGAGAAAGGAAGCAACTATGAAATCTTCAGGATTTATAACAAGTGTTATATTCCTGGTAAGCTTCAAGGTATAAGCTCTCTTCTGTTAGTTCTTGGTCTTTGATTCTTCTATTTAATATGATCACCACTCTCCTTCTCTTCCTTTCTTCCTTTCTCCCTTTCATCGCACCCACCATCTGTTTGTAGCCTTGGTTGACTTGTTATGTTGGCTAGGATGACCTTAAACTCAGAGATCAACTTGTTGTAGCCTTTCAAGCACTAGGATTAAACACATGCATTATCATGACCAGCATAATTTAATCTAGCAAGATGTTATCTTTTTAAACATATTTGATTGTGCTATAACTGAAATAACTTTTGTTGATGATTTTTTTTTCTCATAGGCATTCATAGTCTTTATCTCTCTGTTTAAATAATTGCAGGGTAAAGTCCAAAGTTTGATATTGATGATATCTGTCCCTCAGATTTTTTCCTCTCAAATTCCTGGAGGTTCAAACTCAGTGAATTTATTTTATGAGAAATATCTGGCAACTTTCAGTCTGCCACATAAAGCAACTAAATGAGGCTACTACAGCCTGAAAATTGTCTTTATTTTACAATTTGCATTCATGTGCACATATGCAACACTGAGAAAATAATCTCCCCTCTAATCACTAATTCTAAGGCAGTTTACAAACACAATTAGAAGGATTTCCTAACTTTGTACCATCTAGGAAAATTTGTCCTTACATCTCTTTTTAAATTTTTCTTTTCTTTTTTTTTCCTTTTTCATTATCAATTCACTTCAGTGCTATGTATTCTCAAAATGCCTCCTTGGTTCCCTGGAGCGAGTTAAAAAACAAAAAAAGAGGAGAATGAAAACAAACCCAAATTGGTAAAATCACTAAGAGGATGTTATAGTGATTTCTGGGAACAGCACTATAAGGATGGAAATACAGGGGTATCCTTGTGTTGGATGCAGAGAATGAGCAGCAGAAGGTGATGATTGCCTCAACAGTTCCATTACTCATACTATGTACCAAAAAAGAAACATTTATGCCAACTTATCATTACTAAAGATTTGGTAGATTAGGTTTGAGAAATAGTCTGAAAGTTCACTGAGACACATGAGCAGAAATCTAAGTATGTAGGTTGCCCTTCTCACTTCAGACTTAAAAGGTATGTCATATGGAAAAGAAAATATTTCCTATGGTCCAGTCAGGCAGTGTCACAGATCAACCTTTGTAACCTTTTCTTATTTAAATACAAGAATCATGATTCTGGTCTTATATGTATACCTATAATTTTGCCACTACAAAGTCTGTACAAAGAACATTACCTGGTTATAACAAAGTTAATTTAATTTATTCTTATAATATTTATAAATTCTTTTGGAGAACTACATTGTCAGAAAATTACATAAATAATTCAAGTTCTAGTCTAAAAATTCCCACAGTCTGAATATACCAAGTAGCCACTGGCCAGGCAAAGAAAAAGAAGATGACCTACATTCTTTCTTGGGTGTCTCCTCTCACAACTCTTCATTCTCCTAACAGAAGTAACTGGCATATTAACTGCTAACATTGTAATGCCGTGTGTTTTTTTCTTGTTGTTGCTACATTATAATTACACATGGAGGAGAATCACTTGGAAATGTACAGCCACCATGGTGAATGTCTTAAACTGAAGAGTACTGAGACACAGAAGACACAGGAATCAGCTTTTGGAGAGCCTCCCTCCTTTGACTTTATGCAACAACTTCTGGGCAGCAATGTTACTATGAACCTCTCACATTTCATGTGTCTGAAGGAAAGGGAAAGACAACTGAAACCGGTGTAAGCAAACTTTCTCTTATCCGGTATTGTCCACAAACTCATTTATCTTTGCTGTGCAGATCTCATTACTATTTTTCTAAAAACCTGTTCTTTCCTTTTCTTTATTAAAAAAAGGTATATAAACCCCTTACATCAGCCTATTAGCTAACTGGAAGCTTTGGTTTTTATTTGTTTCTTTTTCTAGTTTATATGTTCTCTGTTTTAAATCTGCCTTTCCCCATCACTGAAGGTCAAAGGGTAAAGGAAACCTTGGCCCTTGCTCTCCAAATAGAATTGTCCATTATGCTCTTTTTCATGTCTTAAAGATTTTTGTTTAAAATTGTATTTGCACAAACAATTTATTTTCATTTCTGAAAATTATTATCTTAAGTGAAATTTTAAGAAAATTTTCAGCCAACTACTGTATAAATTTTATGTTGTTCCGCTCATTCATTTATTTTAAAACGTAGGTCTAGAAACGGAGTTCAATATTTGAGAGCTTGCCTAACATGCACAAGGACCTGGGTTTGATCACCAATACTGAAAATAAGCCTGCCTAATTTATCACTTGTTCATTAAATATAAATTTGCACCAAACATCTTGTGAAGTTGTGGATGTATATGTTAGTAACATGCTTGCTGTGAAAACATGAGAGCCTGAATTCAGGTTGCTAGCACTCACAAAACCAGCCAGCCAAAGGTGGGTGCTCATAGTTCCAGATGAGCAAGTAGAAAACGGTCGTGGACAGTGACTGGAAAAGAGCTCCAATGTAGACCTTTGGCCCTTGCATATGTACTTGCAATGACATGCACATGTGCACACAGAGAACTGTGTCTACACATACATCCAACATTCATACACAAATAAAATACAAAGGGTAAAATTAAAGGTTATAATATAGATACTACAAACCAGTTGGGGGCAGATAATTGGTGGAGTCAAGAGAAAACCAGGAGGAGGCTGATACAAGAAGCCCATTCAAGATGAACATGAAAACAGTTGTGAGGTGGTAAGGTGTGCAGTAAATAGAACTGGCTATAATTAGCAGATACCTTTTGATTAGGTATGAAAATTCTTAGAAAATAACAATAGCTAAAAGAATATTAAAAACAATTCACACTATTTGCTTGTTTACACGTTTACTTGTTGAGTTTGAGATATTAGAATCATCTTGTAAGCATTTTATACAGTATGGGGTTTAAATATCCATAGCTAGTTTTCTGAGTTAGAACTGAAATCACAAAAATATGAGGCAACGAAAGTGAGGGTGAGGAAAATTTAAGCATTTGTCCCAAAGTGACAAAATGTCAAGATGTGGAAAGGTGGTAAGTAGAACCATATGTATTTCTTTGCGTGCTTTTTCAGCCTGCTTTTAATGCATTATTAGAAGTCATGGATTATATAATATTGTGTAAAAAGAACAACAATATCTCTACAGCATGCCCAGTAACACATTGTACAGTGCATAAGCAATCTATAAATGTGTATTTAATGTTTCTAATCAATAATTTTTCCTCATTCCATAACAGTGTATAAAAATGGATGAACCAATCATTGTTCAAAGGTTCAATAAACATTGTATTCATTCTTGGAGGATTATAAAAGGATTGTTCTGATACCTTAATTTAATACATTCATCATTTTCTTTTATATTCAAAAATTTAAAAGTGCTTAATAGTGTGATTATTTTGTATTTTGGTTCTTCTACAAATGCAGACAACTGTTTCTAATTTGGAGAATTGTACCAACTCAATGCTATGTTTCTAAGGCCAACTCATGGTGTGTCTGATTTAATTCATTATTTCTAAATGCCAACTGCGGTGTGTATCCACCATATTATTCTAATATATTTTCTCAGACCTTGAAGAGTTCTCAGTTTTTTCTATTAGAATCTGAGGCTGTATGGATTATTACTGAATAAATTTATGCAGGATCTGGACCGCTGTTTTATAACTTAATACAATACGACTGAGCAGAGGTACATTGCTATCCAGAACATGTCAGTGAGTAGGAACTTCTTATAGGAATATTTGAGAACAGATTAAAACCAGAGGGACTTCTTAAAGAAAATGAACAACACAGGAACACTACAAAAATAAAAATAGATCCCTTTCCCTTTTCAAGGTGTTTGTCAGTGTGTCCCCATAGACTCCTTCCCCAAATTTCAGGTTGTTGTGGTGTTAAGAATCCACAGGAAGTATTAGGAGGAGGTAGAAGGGGTGGAAAATGAATATGGTCAATGTTCAAAATGAATCACATGGCATTAAAACACTTCACCCTATTCAGAATGGATATACATTTAAAAAATCAAATTGCCATAATCATTGCAAAAGAATTGGGGAAAGGTGATCATCTATACCCTCCTGTTGGTAGAGTAACTTGAAGGAAATTGGGGGAACTAGATAACTAGATAGATAAGCTAAACTGAGCGAGGTGTCCCAAGCCCAGAAAGACAAACGCCACTTGTTTTGTTTTCATATGTGCGTCCTATTCCTGAGACTTTAGTTATGTGTATTTTCTTTGAAGTCCCTCAAGGACCCAAGCAAATTATGAATTGTGTGTGTGAGAGACAGAGGAGAGGTGATGAGTAAGGGCTATCTTAACCCAAAGGAGACAGTAACTAATTGATTAAATGGAGACGAGAAGGAGAAAGTTGTGTTGTGGGTTGGGGTTAGAAATGCTCAAACATGGAGTATGATCATAGATGGAGGAGATGGGGAACTAGTCAGGCAAAATGAAAAAAAATCATTCAGTAACTCACTGTCTAGTAAACCAACTAAAATATAATATAAAAGATAATTTGAATATAGTTACTAACCATAAGTGTGCAAAGTAAATCTTACAAGAAATGTGTCACTAAACAAATACCTTAGTCCCAGATGTGGCATGCTTTTGTGAGAATCATTGGTCAGAGAGGACTCAGAGCCTTACAAATCAGGCTTTTGTTGTTCCAGTTGCTTATCAATTGGTAAGCCCCTACTAATGTATATACCACAATCTTTGATGTAAGATGTAGAAAAATTAACTTCAAGTTTCCTTTCTGTTGACTGGATATTGTACTATTGGAAGGTGCTTTGCATGCTGCCTGGGGTAAAAGCATTGACAGTGAAACCCTACTATGAGCTCCATGAATTATAAAAGCAACTCCCCAAACAAATATGTGCCAGGTCCAAAACTCAAGGCTGTAGAGCTTTCATTCCAAACCCAGAGGGAAATCTCAGACGATTGCTTAGCTGAATTGAAGTAGAATAAGCAACCACCTAAACATCTGTATTTATACCTACACAGGATATTGCAAGCCTTAAACAGAATACTTTCTTTACATGGCATGTAGGTAAATGCAAAGGCTGAGGGCTGCAAAAAAGTGTGAGAATGGAGGAGAGTTAAGGGTTCAACCGTAGACAAAGCCCTTAGACTACCCCATTTAAGTCTACAGGAACATTGCAGAAGAGAGAAATGGAAAAGAAAATCTGTAAGAGCTGGAGAGAGGTATTGCAATATACCACATGCATGGAAGGGCTGTGGAAATCCCTAATACCAAAGCAGTAAATAAAATGGTTCCACAAAAGTCAGGCTATCATGAAGTCATCTAGAGGTGGAGAAGGAACTCATGGGAATTGAACATACTGCTGATCTGTAGGTAATCAACAATTTTTTGAAGCAGGGGTTCACATATCTTAGTTCATCTTCTATTGCTGTGACAAAAACTAGGAGCAAAAGTGACCTGGGGAGATAGTTTCACTTTACAACTCCCAGGTCACAATCCATCACTGAGCAGATTCTGGATTTAGGAACTTTATTATGTAAAAGAACCACAGCCTGCACAGTCAGACCTGAGAAACTTAGAGCAGACTGTTGATATTTCTTTCTTCTAAGTAGAAGTATGAAAGTAATATTGCAAAATTGGCAAAAATTATTTAACTCCATCTTAATTGTTACAAGACTTTCAAGTTGAAATATAAGCCATAGTTATACATATACTGAATAAAATATGTGAACTTGTGCTCTTTATTTAATGTATAATAAAATATAATGTAATGTATAAACGTGTTTTCATAAATGCTCATGTTATTTTTTAAGCAGAAATTCACTCCCATGCATGTCCTAATGTTGATAATTAAAACTACAAGAACACATTAAGCAGGACAATGAGCAAGTTAAAAAAAAAAAAAGGTCGGAAAAGTTTTCATTTCACTTTATCTTACAATGTTCTACCACAAATTGGTGTTGCATTGTTTTGTAGCATTTTGTCTAGTTATTTGAAATTAGTTTCAGATTGCAATGAGTGACCTTGGGGGTCAAAGATAACATTTCCTATAATCGCCACAGCATCCAACTATGCCACATACAGGAATAACAAACTTCAATGGGAAAAAAAAACTAGTTTTGCCATTGGCACAAGTGTGAACTTTAGCCCACATGCCTGTTGCAGTGAAGGCATCAACCTCTCAGAATGAATGAGCTTTGCAACTGAAATATCTGTTACTTTACAAAATCCACTATCAGTTTCTGTGATAAGGAAAATCAACTACAATAAATTCACCTAAAACTAAAGAAAAATAGAATGATATTATTAAATTTGGACTACAGTCAATTGAGAAATGCTGAAAACTTTATATTTTCAGTATGTTATATGAATATATGAAATTACTTAGACAAAGAATATAAGGTAAACTTTGAGCAGTTTTACCTAGTACATGAAACTGACCTATGCAACTGTTTTTTAGTTCATTTTCAAGAATAAAGTAATTTGAAAACTTATTTTGACAGTTGCTTCTTATATGAAATGTATATTTGACGTGACTTAATGTTACTTGAAGACTGAAGTAGGCAACATGTATAATACAAAATAAAAATAAATCCAAGAGCATATGCAAATAAATGATATCTGTATAACTGACAGTAGCCTACAATTTTTGACAAGATGTTGAAAAAAATCTACTGAAATTCAGGTTGACGAGATGACAGCTAGTCTATGTGTGGATGTGATTTTGTGCTGAGAACATATGGCCTCCCTGCAGAACCTTGAACACAACACCACACACACTGGACAGACCACAAGAAGTGCCAGCAACTTTGAGGTAATGGGATATCAACTTGAAGCTAGTAGGGAACTAGGGTCTTTCTAAAGCTTCAGAGAAGTTCAAAAGATTAAAATTTAATGCGAACAAATTCTAACCTCCACCTCCTAGTTTATCTTCTGCATGGACAGTTAGTTACTCCTGATAAAGATGGAAAATTCTTTTTAGAATGCAGTTTAACAGAATATATAACAATGTAGTTTATGACAGAATGATTGTAGCTGTTCCCCTTTGGCAATTAAACAGTGAGTTGTGACTCCATCTGGTAGTAAATTAAAAGTGTGCTAACGTTTTTAAAGCACAAAAATAAAACTAGAAAAAGTAGGTTGCTTAGTAGAAACCAATCTATGAGTGCCTCTGTCTCTGAGTAAAACTTAGGATGATTCAGAACCCAATAATGTTTTAAATAGCTTTTACAAATCAGAAATAACAAGTTTTCTGAGAGAGTGATTAAGTTCCTTTACAGATACACAACAGCCCCCCCAAAAGATAACAAACTTAAATTTTCTCTTGAAACGACTGACTTACACAGATGCAGTTATCTTATGCAGGATCAGTGAGCCTGGGGGAAGGGATGACATTTTTAAAAATGCAGCCCGCTGACTGAGAGTAAGACATTGGAAAGGAAGGAAATTAAAATAAGGGCCTTGTGAATATGAAACCTGGGCTCCACCTGAAAGATTGTGAAATTGTATTCTTGAAATGAATGCAAATTCAGCCCAGTGAAGGTTGATCTTCCAATGAGTTTTTAGTGTTCTTAACTGTGCACAGCCATGGCAGATCTAAACCAGTGGCTCAAAAATAACAGACCACAGTGTAAAGAAGTTAATCATCAAAGAGCAAAGTTCTAAATCATCAAAAGAAAGCAAAGTGTGTACCATCTTCAGTGCATACATTACAGCTACCAATAATTTTATGAAATAATGTTGCTGGGCAGTGTTGTCAAGGAACAGAATGACATCTGTTGTAAAATATCTGTTTTTTTCTAGATAAAAGCACTCACACTCTCAGTTTGCTTTTATTCTGTTTTCTATGTAGTTTCATCTGAAACTTCTAACAACATAGTTCTTCTCAAGCCCTTCATTACAAAACCTAGAGGAATGAATCAGCCTCCAGGTCTGGGGCCCTACATTCCATCTGTGGGACACACATGATGGAGGAAAGAATCAAAATTTAATCCTGTGGCTTCACCTTTGCACACACATGTAACATACATTCAAACTCAAAATACATAAATAATTAAAACTATAAAAAATCTTGATAGTATATTGCTATATTAAATTTGTGGAGACACGCAATGTTATTATAATGTCCATGACGTTCTCTCACTTGTACCTCTTATCTCTGCATATGGTGAACATTTATGTGTGTTGCTAGGAGATTTTACACTACCATGCTTTTACTATGCTAAAATGTTTTGTTATATAACAATGAATTAAACCCCACCCATCATCCATGTGGTTATGCTCCGAAATTAATGTTTTCACGTCAAACTTACCCTAATCTGGTATTTTAAGCATCATATCATCACCTTCAGAAGTTGCATTCTGCTCTGCCCAATATAATGTGTTCTATCAGGAATATTTTCTTTCTTTTCTTCCTTTCCTTTTTCTTCTTTTATATTTATTTTCTTTCTTCTTCCCATTACATCTTTCATATCTATTTCTTCCTTCCCCCCAATCCCGCCTCCTTTTCTGCAAGGTCTAGCTATGCAATCCAGATTGTCCTTGGATTTAAGATCCTCCCCCTCTATAAAGGGGCCATAGGCAAAAACTACCACATAGAGTTTTACTCTACTCTCTATATCTGAATGCTGTTCTCCTTCTAGATTTTTTCCTAGCAAATTAATAGTTCACAAGTAGTCAATCCTAAGACATTGAAACCATCTAATTATTCTGTTACTCACCCTCACATACCTAATCCATCACTGCAGATTATACTTGCAATTCTGTCCTTCAACCATATACTTCTTTCCAACTCCATTACCAGCATGGTTATCCAATCATAATTAATTTTCACCTATCCCAATTGCCTTTTCACTTATCATAACATTGCCATTTTTAGTTTTCTCACATTTATTTTATTCATGGAAGAAAGCATATTTTAAAGGTTTATTTTAGATCTTGGTTAAAATCTTCATATACTTTTTTGTAGTTGGATAAAATAAATGCATAGGGACAACACATGTAATCCTAAGAACTGATGTTGACATCCAACCACTCCCTTCATATTGCCCGTTCTATAACCTTCCAATGATTTTGCTTGTTTTAGTCTTCCAAGCATATTCCATCTCCTTCTGATATTTCTCTGTGTACATTCTCATTTTTATTGTTTTGCTTCATGTGGTGTTGTTACTGTGGTTAATATACTCAGTTTACCGACTAATGATATTTCCTGGTTATTATAATGAAATAGAAAGTAGACGTATACTCAGAAAATTACTTACCTACTTAGAGAACTATCAGTTTATTCAATTTTACATGATTTGGGGAGGATAATCCCAGAACAAAAAGAAATCCTTATACTTGGAGCTGATGAAATATTTCTTGTTAGTGATATATAAATGGAGTTCAGAAAATGAACACCAGGACCTTGGAAGTTTGAGATGAATGCAATAAACATGCAATCACTGGTTACTCTGTGCTCTGATAGTAGATAAAGACAAACGTGCAAAGAGAATCCACAAAATTCATGGTTAACTTTTGAAAAGGCTGCTGTCCCACTGAGTTATAGAAATTGCTTCCCATTGATCTCTATTCTCAGGAGAACAGAACAAAAAGGAAACAAAACAGACTTTAATACACCCCAGATCTATTTCAGTCTTATCTTTCCTTCCTTTCACTCTAATGACCATTTTTTACATTGGGAATGAAAGTATACTAATTCACAATTCAACGCATTGGCCTAATTTCCAAGCGAGGAACAATAGGTGTTTCTAAAGTCTGAGTTTGCTAACCAAAGCTACAGCTTGTAAGGACCTATTTCCTTGGTAGGAATTCACAAACTCTGTCTTTAACCTTATTCCAGATGGGCTGCTGTATAGAAGAGGTCCTTCTGTGAGTGCATTTAGTCATTATATACTCTACTTTCACTTGTATTTAGCATTGCATCCTCATAGGTCTCTACAATCTTTACTAGAACTTCCACAAAATATGCAGCCCTGACTACAAATGCTTGATCATTTTTTTCCTGTATTTTTCCTATAGTAATTTTTGACCAAACTTTCATGAGTTTCCATAATAACAATCATTTTATTTATTATGGTCACATCTTTTCTTATGATACTTAGTCTTACTATGATACTTAGTCTTCAGCATCCATTTTAACTAGAGTATATAATTAACTCAGAAAATAGACATGATTAACTCAGAAAATAGACACTAAATATAATAGAAATATATGATATTGATAAATGTTAAGCACTTTATAAAGGGTTTTAGAACTTCATTTAATTATCAAGCATGAAGTAGTAAAGTTATTGTCCTTATTCTCAATTAAAATTGAGAAAACTTAGTCATAGTTATGCTTCATAACTTGTTTTGGATTACAGAGGCTGAACATACTTAATCCGGAAAGTCTCCATGAAGGCAAGGCAGGGTAAGAAAATACACTAAAACAACACATGGGGAATTTTAAATGTTGACTTTTACTCAAGATGGACATTGTTTATACATATGTGTGTGCTGTCCTTTGTAGGACTATAAGGCCTACGAAGCCAAGAGATGAATCAACTAGGAGTCTGCCTGAGAACCTAACAACAGTTGCTGTCAGAGGTCCTGACTGTGCCTAGCCAATGAGTGGCAACCACGTGATGTCAACAATTTGGAATGCAGTCTGAGTGCTGGGAAGACAGAATATAAAGATCTCCCCATTACTGAATAAAAGAGTTTGTTGTTTGCCTTTTATCTGTAATGATGTCTGTAATGTTGACTCCATGCCTTCTCCCCCACTCTTCCAAGGGAGCCATTAGGGCCCAGCAACTATCATATATGTTTTTGCATTAACTATGCTATATTTATATCTATGATGATGTTAGTATAAACATCAATTTACTTATTAATATAGGTTATCAAGTATGTATGCATTTACTACATCATGTACTATAGGAACTCTACAGCACTGCTCATATTCAGTTTTGGCATTCATTTATTTATTTATTTTACATGGCAATTATGCTTTTAATCCATTTAACATTAGATTTGTGATACCATTGCTCTGTCACCAACAAAGCATGGCAATTACAATTTCCAAATGCATCTTGAAAAATTATCACCATACTACCTTGTTGCAAGAAAAATAATCACTTTTCATTATTTTATAGGAGAAAACATCTTTCTAAAGTTACAAAAGTGATCTTATTCCAAAATGGAGATAAACATTTACTTGCAAAGTTACATAAAATCTATCTTGTAGACTCAAGAATATCATCGAAAATTAATCTTATCTACAGTGTTCACTGGGAAAAAAGCTCTCCAAAGGTGTGTAACCCTTATTAATTTTTAAGCAATGGAATTTTAAAATCTTCATAATCACTTTGCAAAAGCAGTGTTCTAGAAATATAAAAATTACACCCAATTTTTCACATTTTAAAGTTCTGCAAATAATCCAGCATCTATGTCATCTAGGAAGATGACCTAAATCTTCTGACATATTCTTTTTTCTCAACATTCTTTTATTCATAAGTAATAAATTACAATCTACAGTGCTGCATCCATGATGCATTTATGGGCTGTGTATTATAGTACGAGCAAGAAAAACTTGGTTCTGCCATCAGGGACACTGAAGGTTATTGGATAAGGATAGTCTCGAGTTTGCTGACTCCTTTCCAAATGAAAATTCATCAGGGCCTATGTCTCGATCTCAATGTCTTCCCGAATACAGCAGAGACACAGAGACATAAGACAATGGTAGGAAGAATGACTCAGAGCCATGCAAGTAAAACAGTGCTCTGACCACAAAATTTTATTGTATTATACAACTTCTGGAGACAGAAAAGCTGCCTATGACTATGTAGATAAGGATCTCTGGTATGGTTCTGCCCACAGCATGGCTATCAACACCTGACAACCATAGCTAGAACTGCACTCTGCTACATATACCAGTTTTCCTAAGTGCCCTAGATGCCCTGCAGCATCAGGCATGTCTGCCCTGTACTAGCTTCAAATGAAATTGTTTTATTAGAATAATAGAAAACACAATCATGTGATTCAATGTGTATATCACATACTGTGATTTGTTTAATTCAAAAGATTATAAGCCACTGTACCTGCTGAGTGGCTTGAAGCTAAAGTCCTATGATTGATTCCAACATGCTGCCAAATAAACCTTTCAATTAGGAATACTTTTTCAAGTGCATTACACTAATTAGCCATATCCCCATTAGGCTCCTTCCCTGAGTATCTTCCAGTTCACAGGACTCTGGAAGGACTATGTAGACACCACAGCAGGAGAAAAGTTCCAGTTGGCAAACAGAGTTCAATGAACCTACTGCCAACTTGAAGAAATTTATAAAAGTATAAGATAAGGGACACCTGTTTTGTTTGTTCGTTCATTCATTTTTCTGAAAAATATTGTTGCATTTCACATACATCGAAGAAGGGAGAAAAGGAGCACAATTCACTGAGCTGCTTTCCTAGATTAGAAAAGATGTTTAGAAAGCAGGTTCATTGAGAGTCATATGGAGTATCCTACATCATTACTTTAATATTATTTGGGTAGTAAACTGATTTAACTCCATTATCAGTAACTGAATTCAGGAAAATTTTGTCACGCAAGCAGGAAAGGGAAAGTGGATGGACATGAGACTTTTTATGGTTGAAACAAGGACAAAATATTCCACCCACCCGGCTGCCCACAAATATCATTTTTCATCCACAATTACATTCTGTAAGCAATTGTATTCCCCTCATAAGGACACATAATCTGACTTTGGAAATTATGTTTCTGAAAGGGCAACATCGTGGAAAATCCTCCAAAGACTTGGTCAGACTTTTCTTCCCAAACTCTTTCTACTTTATTATAATTTCAACTCTGAATTTGCAAGCCTAAAGACTTTGTTTTGGAATAGTTTGGTGCCATTCTCCTTACTGTGAATATACCTCAACTTGTTGCAGGAAATTAGGCTATGGTATAACATTCAAGATGCTATACCCCAGAAATTAAAACTATCACAGCAATTAAAAATACTAAAGATCATATAAATGTGCAGAACCTGGTAGAGCACAGCCAAACATCTGCCTTTCCTGGAAGTTCACGCAAGCACCCTTTCTTATGTTGATCTTGTCTCTTGTCCTTTCCTATATTGTTCTCCATATGTGATCATATACAGTTACAATGCAGCCACTGCACAACCTCTTCCAACAACCATGGTTCACATCCCATAGTACACTGTTATAGAACTGTTCCACATAATTTCCTTACTAATAACTGTTATGAACAAGGTGAAGAGCTGTGGCAAACACATCATCTAGATTTTTTGGTTGTTAGCCGAACCTTTAAGTCTTTGCAAAAAGAAATTGAAGAAGAAGATGATATTGGAAGGTGGAAAGATCTCCCATGCGTATGGATAAGTAGGCTTAACATAGTGAAAATGGACATCTTCACGAAATCAATCTACAGATTCAAGGCAATCCTCATCAAAATTCCAACATGTTTCTTTACAGTCCTCGACATGACAATACTCAACTTCATATAGGAAAGCAGCAGAAGAAAATAACAACAACAACAAAAACAAGATAGCTAAAACAATCCTACACAATAAAAGATACCTCTAGTGGTATCATCATCCCCAATTTCAAGCTATACTACAGAGCTTTATTGATTAACCTTAAATGGCATTATCATAAGAACACAGAGGTTGATCCATGGAACCACAATGAAGACCCAGACATAAATCCACACACCTGTGGACACAGGAAATTTTTTGTAGAGTAGCCAGAAATACACAATTGGAAAAAGGAAGCAAATGGCACTGGTATAACTGGGTGTCAGTGTGTGGAAAAATACAAACAGAACCATTTCCATTCCTGGGCAAAACACAAGTCCAAGTGGATCAAACACCTCAGCGTAACCCCAGACACACTGAACTTAACAAGAGAAAGCAGAGACATAGGAGACAACTTCCTGAACAGAACACCCATAGCATAGACACTGAAAACAACAATCAATAACCAGGACCTCATAAAACTGAAGATTCTATAAGGCAGAGGACACCATATAGGACAGAATAAAAAGAGTTTAAGAAAATAAGTGTTAACTAACCAAAATAATTCAATTTAAAAATAGGATACAAAACTAAACAGAGAAATCTCAAAAGAATCTCAAATGGCTCAAAAACACTTAAAAAAAGGCAAACCATCCTTATTCATCAGGGAAATGCAAATAAAAATGACTGTGAGATTCCATCTTATACCTGTTAGGATGGCTAACATCAAATATACAAGTGACAGCTCATGCTGACAAGAATGTGGAGTAAGGGAAACACTCTTCTATTGCTGGTGGGAGAACAAACTTGGACAACCACTATGGAAATCAAAATAGAGGTTTCTCAGAAAATAAACCTCAAGACCCAGCTATATAACTATTTGGCATATACCCAAAGGATGTTCTATACTACCACAAAGACACTTCATTCATAATAGCCAAAAATTGTACACAACCCAGATGCCCCTCAACTCAATCAACTCAAAGGTTGATAAAGAAAATGTGGTACATTTACACGACAAAGTATAGCTAAGCTGTTAATAAAAGACATAATTAATTTTGCAGGCAAATAGATGGAACTAGAAAAACATCATGCTGAGCGAGGTAATCTAGATCCAGAGAGACAAACATTACATGTACTTATAAGTGGACATTAACTGTTAAGTACTCATGCTACAGACAGGCTAAGTAACAAAGGGGGCTCAAGGGGGGAAGATGGATCTCCCTGGTAATACAACATAGAAGAGATTTTATGGGTGGACTGGGGGCTAGTAGGTATAGGAACAGGGGTTCTAGGTGAATGGGCATAGAGGGAGAATACAAGAAGAGAGGACTGAAACTGGGGAGATACTTGGGGAGGTGATATAGAAACCCAGTGCAGTGAAAACTTTCTGGAACCTATACAATTGATGCTAGCACAGTCTCCTAGTAATGGGGAACTTGAGGAAATTAGTGCCAGAACCTGCCTGCTATAAAATATTATTTTAACTAGGGAAAATGTATTGTGTTTATTTAATTATGCAAAGATGTGCTGCTGTTTCACCTTGCCTGCCTAAGGCACCTGATTGATCTAATGATGAATGCCCAAGGGCTAGGCATGAGAGGGATAGGTGAGGCTGTCAGTCAGAGAGAATAAGTAGAAGAAAAAAATCTAGGCTCAGGAAAGATGAAGGAGTAAAGAATGAGGGAGGGGGGATATTTCTAGGGTCAGAAATCAGGCAGCTGCCAGGCAGACATAGTGACAGTAGAAAAGTAAGATATAAAGAAAGAATGAATGAGGGGGTGGGGGAAGCAAGTCCTGAGGCAAAACAGGTTCTTCTTATAAGAGCTATCATGAAACTAGCTGTGGAAAAAAAACAGAGCAAAAGAAAGGAAGGGAGAAAAAAGAAAAAAAAAAGGAAAAGTCGGGGGGAGCCAGCACACTAAAAAATGTCTGTCACAATGCAGGCACTCATTTCTTCCATATGGGGTGGTTGAATATAGTTCTCTGTCAAATGCAGCTCTTGACCAGCGCTACTGCCTTAGGCTTGACTTTCTGGGACCCAAACAGGGTGGAGCCAGCTGCTAGCACCACAGCTATGTGGTGGTAGCTTAGCAGTTTACAGTTTGGCTCATACCTCATAGAAGACTGCAATTACAAAGCTGTAGGCCACTCATAAAGCAGGTTCAGATGAAAAAGCTCTAAATAAGTTAGAGTGTGTTTAAAAAAAAAGTGTGTAATCTTAAGAAAGACAAAAAAAGGATATAGATAGTCATGGGAAAAAGCAAATAGTTTAAAAATCAAGTCTTTAAAAGAAGAGTAAAGGAAACAAGCCAGCTAAAGATGACGAATACACAGGGAGTCTGGATTATGTATAGTACTGTGTTGACTTTGAATTTTTTATATGTTGATAAGTGAAAAAAACTACTGAGAGACATGAGATTGAAAAAGGGCTGCTGAATTAAACAAGCCTACATACTTCGGGAATGTTTTATAATAGACAAATAAATCAAAATTTATTTTATTGGAGAAGAGATTATGCATTTGTTTCCACATGAAATAAAAGGCTATGGATTCATTCAAAGCTAACAGAGATCAGGTTTGATCAGGAAAGACCTCCAGAAAATTCTGGCTACAGACATAAAGAAAGAAACCTTGAAAAATTACAACACATGTGACCTATATTTTACCTGCTCAAACACAAAACAAAATATCAATTGGCTGGCTTGTGTATAATGCATTGTCCATATTTATGTTAACACAGATATGTATGTTATCTTTGAAAACCTCTGCACTTTTACAACAAAGGCATCAGAAACCAATGAAAACAGGTATTCCAGGTGATCCAGGCTCTCAGAGTACCTCTGTGGCAATTTCCTCAGAGTTTTACATCCAGGACAGCTTCAAGGCTACTGGCCTCACAGACTATTCTAGCCAGGAGTGTAGATAGCACTTGCAATCTCCCATTACACAGAGACTGAACAATAAATGTTAAAGCTAGTTTTCCCAGGAATTTATTATTATCTCAGTTTTCTCAGGTTACCTATATACGTGTTTGTCCACAGACAACAGGAAGCAGTCTAGAGAATACAATGCCTACATTCTCAAGAGGTGGTCATTTCTTGGGTTATGGATGTTCAAAAACATTTAGAAGGGATAAGGATGAAAAGACAACTATTAACCTCAAATATTTTATATTTGTATGGATTTGGGTATATTGGTACAAATTTAAAGTTATTTTTCTTAGGCTGAAGGTGTGTTTCTACTGTATGTTTCTACTCTTGATTGAGGTATTATGCTTATGTAGCTCATTTAAAAAGGTAATGTTATAATTAAGAAATGCAGGTAAGTAGTCATCTATAAAATCAAACTTGTAGTCATATTATGTATGTTTTTAAGGTTCAACAGATATATTTAGATAAATAGATGGTCTTCAATCACTTCAAAAACCTACGGAATATTGCATTTAAGATGTTTAGTAACCTGAGACTTTTCATGAAGATTCATGAAGTGAATTACATCTGCTCCTGGCAGGACCAATCTACTTCATAAAAAAAACATTAAGAATATTGAAGAACCTCCATATGGAGCTATCTTCCACAGTGGCAAAGCTAACCATTTGGGCCAGGAAGTCAAACAAAGTTTCTCTGTAATACTGGCGCATCCATCTTCAGCTTACAGGCCTAGAATATCTGACTGACTTTTCTGTGAATCAGGAATTTTGAAGGACTGTCCTACCTTGTCTTTCTGAAGAATTGCAGTCACTTTTCTTTGTGCCCTGAATGTCCAGTTTGGATGGTATACTGTCAGCAGTTGTAGCAAAGACAGTTTCTTGCCCAAATTTCTAGTTTTTCTACAAAGATGTGTTACATTTATTTGCACTACATTTGTTTAATTATGTAAAGATGTGCTGCTGTTTCACTTTGCCAGATGAAGGCACCTGATTAATCTTATAAAAGCTTGAATGACCAATAGATAGGCAGAAGAGGGATAGGTAGGGCTTGTGGGCAGAGAAAATAAGTAGGAGGATAAATCTAGAAGGAAAAGAGAGAGTAAGACACTTCTAGGACTAGAATCTAGACTACCATAATTTAGACATAGAGATAACAGGAAAGTAAGATATATAGAAGGAAAGAAAGGTACAAATCCCTAGGCAAACATAGATGAACAGTAATAATTTAAGTTATAGGAGTTACCAAGAAACAAGCCTAAGCTGAGGCCAAGTATTCATAACTAATAAGAAGTCTCCTGGTCGGGCGCTGGAGAGATGGCTCAGTGGTTAAGAGCATTGCTTGCTCTTCCAAAGGTCCTGAGTTCAATTCCTGGCAACCACATGGTGGCTCACAACCATCTGTAATGAGGTCTGGTGCTCTCTTCTGGCCTGCAGACATACACACAGACAGAATATTGTATTCATAATAAATAAATACAGACATACAGAGAATATTGTATGCATAATAAATAAATATTAAAAAAAGAAGTCTCCATGTCATGATAGGGAAGCTGGTTGGTGATCCAAAAGAAAGCCTGGTACACCAGACATCTTCTGTAATCAGGCAAAGCTCCGAGCAGTGAGACTGGAACATCAACCCAGCTACAAAACCCTTGTCCTACAATATGTCCTGCCTGTAAATTGTGCTATGGTAAGTAATAGTGGCTCAGAACATTGGGAGTGCCCAAGCAATGACTAGTCCCACTTGAGTCCCACACTATGAGAGGTGGTCCATGCCTACCACTGAGTCTATGGCCAAAAACCATAGGCTTGTCTGCCCAAAGACCCAGGATAAAACCAAATGTGACTGGTTAAAAAAAGTCAATGCAAGTATTGCTAATTCCTAATGATATTCTGCTATCCACTCTACTCAAAGATCTGTACCTAGCCAAGTTGTCATCAGAGAGGCATCACACAGCACCTGGTGGGAGCAGATGTAGACATTTACAGTCAAACACTTGGCAAAGCCAGGGAAACCCCATCAAAGAGAGGGAGGAAGGATCCTAGAAACCAGAGGTGTTGAGGGCACTACAAAAATATCATCCACCAAATCAACTAAGCAGGGTTTCTTAGAAGATCACAGAGACTGCAACATCACAGACATGGTATAGTTCTGTGCTAGGTTCTCTGCACATACAGTATGGTAGTGTATCTTGTTGTTCTAAGGGACCACAGAAAGTGAGTGAGTGTGGTGTGTGTGTGTGTGTGTGTGTGAGAGAGAGAGAGAGAGAGAGAGAGAGAGAGAGAGAGAGAGAGAGAGAAGAAGGAGGAGGAGGAGGAGGAGGAGGAGGAGGTGATGATAGGGGTTATATGACTCTTTTGCCTGTATTTGGAATCCTTTACCTCCTACAGGATCACTTTGTCCAGACTTGATATGAGGGTTTGCACCACACCTGTCTGTGCTACCATACAGTTCGTAAGCCGGGCAAGGAGCTGGGGATTGAAATATACAAAATACAAAGACTCACAGACAGAGAGAGAGACATGTGTCATCCTTGAAACAGGAATGCCCCCTTTATTGTGTCCAGGGGCAACTTATATAGGTATCCTTAACTGATAGCCATGTCCCAGCCAAACGCACCAGAAACCACTTCCCTGCCATCAGGAACTCCTGAGGGTCTCGTGCTCAGAGCAGCTGCAAGCATTAAAAGTTGTTTACCAGAAATTCATGATCTGGGGGTTCACAGCTCCCATCAAGGGTTTGTGGTAGTCTTATTCAAATTTGTTATGCTGTGTTCAGTTGATATCCTTGGCAGACCTGCTCTTCATTTTTTGTCTGTTTGTTTAAGGTAATGAAGGAGAAGTGGAGGAGTAGAAACGAGGGATGGGGAGAGGCAGACTGGGAGAATGAAGGTAGAAAAAAATTGGTCAGGATGCAATGTATGTAAAAAATAAAAATGTAAAAAAAAATAAGATGTCACCTGTTAAAAGGGAGGAATACTGGGTATAACTCAACATAATATTACAGTAGAATCTCAAGATATTTTTCAAAAAATGTAGGTTATTGTACTGAACTTTCCACTTTGCCCTGTCCCAACATTGCTAATGGCAGCTTTAGACTAGGCTTTCTGCTTACGTGAACCCAGGAATGAAAGCTGGTCCAAAGCCCACTTTATCAACATTCCAGCTATGGTTTTTAGTTTTTTTATTTTTCACCATAACCTAGGTAAGCCTATTCATATCTCTTTGTTATGCATAGTATATGAAAGGGAAAATTGACGTGCACATATAAAACAATCCAGATTTATGCAGAAAACATTGCATGCAATCAGACCAGTCATCCAACAACAATGTTGTGAAAAGATTAATGGAGAAAACAGGCTCAAAGCAAGTTAGAGCTTTGATAAATCACTCAGTTAGGTTTAGACTGAGCTAACATCACGGTTAGCCTCTCTCTGTTAGGTGTCCATTGATGTGTGGCACACCTTTGCATAGCTTTACATAAGTTCTGTATCATCTTAAGGACTTAATGAAAAATGTATCCCAATGCTCTAAAGAAACAGGGGAAGAAATAAATATGCATGTCTTAGTGGGGAACTACTTTTTTAAAGGCTGATGTAAACCCAGAGAAATACAGAAAAGTCATAGTACAGAGACTGATGCTGTGAAATTAAAGATTGGGATTTTTCCAGTCATTTCCTAGACTCCCAAAGTGTCTAGTACGATATAACTATGGTGAAAATGGGCATGTGCGTATTATGATGAACAGAACTACATCATCACCCACTGACATCACAATTTAAAGGCAGTGCACATGTGCACAGTTAGTGCAGTTTTCTTCTGGAGTCCCTTTGTTTCCTAGGTTTCGTACTGTTTTTGACTCTCTAGAAGAATATTAAATTTGGTTGCAGTGTTGGATGCCTGTTAACATCAGTTTACTTTAGTATTAAAAGGTATTGCCATAAAGTTTCTTCTTTATAAAATGGTTTATTTTGCCGGAAAGAAAAAGTATCTACTGAAACTAATCTATTTTTTTCTCTTCACCTTTTAAATTCCAAAGTTTTAGAAGTGACTTTTGATAAATGTGAGCTATAAGTTAAGATTCACTAGAAGTTTTCATGGTTTATTTTACGTCTTCTTTGATCGCATGCTTTATATTTTCCCTTTTCTTCTCAAACTTCCCTCAGCTCTGAAAAAGTGTGCTAAGTTTAAAAAAACTAAAGGGACAATTTCATCAAAATGCCCGTCTTCTCACTATTACCTCAAAGTATCACTAATTTCCCCACCTCATTATTACCAAATATGTTGACCATGTGTGTGTTCCCCTACTGCTTCATCCCACTAATTTAAGGTTTAGCTTCATGAATAATAGTTGATGAGACCATGGTTTCTTCTGTGTCCTTCCCATTGTGACACCATCAACAATCTCTCAGACAGGCCGACCGATAGGCACATATCTTTCTAATTCATCTCACTTTTCCCTTTTTCAAAATCTTACTTATAAGACACTGACAACCCCTAGTATATCTCACCAGACTACCCATTTCAGGTTGCTTTTATAAAATATATTAACGCTGAAAGATAAGCCTTACTTCTCTCCAATGAAATTTTAAATTCTACTCTGATATTTCAATTTTGATAATATTTGGGAAAAAGAAAGAAATTTGAAGTTCAAACTGTTGTACTAATTATTAGGCACAGAGTGCCACACTATACAGTGTCATAAACACCTGATAAATATTGTATATACATACTGGCACAACACACATCCTTCTATATAGAAGTCCTTCTTTTAGGGAAGATGTAAAATAAATCCTAGAACTGCTGATTTTCTATTAAGTTTTAAGTGTAATATTGAAGTTAAATAATAAAATGTCATATTTAATAACTGTTATCTAGAATAGTTAATATAGTTAGATTGAGCCAACTAAAAAAGCCAATTTAAAACTTAAAAATATTTATTTAGCTACACAATGAGATTAAATATTTCTAAGTATGATTTGTTAATTTTTACTTTCTATTAATAACATAAAACACGCATTTTTTCAGACCATTTTATAATTCTGCTCTAAAGCAACCCAATTACCCAAAACAGTGGTCAGTCTTGCTATGTGTATTTCTAATGATGTTTAACTACCGAAGGAATTAGACCTGTCATTGGACCATGGCCTTCTTAAAATAAAGATATTTTAATTTTTAAAAAATGTATTATTTCATTTTACTTCAATTTATGTGTTTTGGTGTTTACCTATGTACCATGTCTGTGCCCAGTGCTCCTGGAGTCCAGAGGAGGGCTTCAGAACCCTTTGGACAGGAGTAACAGAGGGGTGAGCTGCTGTGGGCTGTTGGGACCCAATCCTGGTCTTCTGGAAAGAAAACCAATATCCTTTTTAATTTTTTTGTTTTTTGAGACTGGAATTTTCTGTAGTTTTGGAGCCTGTCACGGAATGAGCTCTTATAGACGAGACTGTCCTCGAACTCACAATGATCTAACTGCCTCTGCCTCCTGAGTGCTGGTGTTTAAAGCCGTGACCCACCACAAACCAGCTGAAAACCAGTATTCTTAATCAGTGAACCGCCTCTCCAGTAGCAAGACTGAGGATCTTAACGGTTTTTTTTTTGGGGGGGGGTCGGTCTTGTAACTTACAAATTCCTCTACAACACTTTCACTTTAAAAGCCCTTTCACAGTAGTTTCAGTTTATAACATAATTTAGCATCACATGTGGTTTCTGTGGGGATGCCATATCAATTGGACAACATAGCACTTATCAACTGAATTAGAAGTTGCAATTTTATTACAATACAAATTAAATTGTAATCTCCAGTCTGATTTAATATATAGACAAAATAAATTGGGAGTGTTTGCATATTCTTTTCAATGCACCAGTTTCTAAATCTCAGAAAAGTATCATAAATTGCAATGAGAATATATGAAAATTGGGAATCTAATGAATAAAATGTAGTTATGTCAAGCTATAACAAAGAATGCAATTTCTATAGTACAATGCTATTCCAGATGATATATACATTTCTGAAGTGGTTATGATATTGCCTTCCTTTTTGTATGCACTCCATCAAACAATGCCTGTTGCAAACAGTATTGGTTTCTTAGGGTGTGGCATCAGCTGCCTTACACTGAACATAGGGCATTGCTTCTTTTACATTGCAGAGTAGTAATCTCTGCTCCTAATTAATTGTTATTAGCCTTTGTTCTGTATAAAAGCTCAACACATGTTTCTATACTATAGCGTTAATAGAAAATATTAAGTTTCTGAAAGATTGTTCTTGAGTCATGTCCTATTTTCTTCAACATCTCCATCTGGATATTTATAATTATTATTCTCTTTTAGCGTCACATATTATAATAACCGAACTACAAAGTCAGAAAAAAGCTGTTAAAATCACTCTGATGTTTATCATAATACTTGTTCTTTATAAAGTAAAACAAGTTGTCCAAGGAAAACTTAAAACTGTAAAGGGTTGGGAGTAAAAGAAACAAAAACCTAGAATACATTGGAATTAATGAAACACACGTTTTAAAAGTTTATTCCTTGATCCTAGCCAGGGAAACAGGTAGGCTAACTGTCGAACCTCACACCTCCTTTCTAAATCTAATATTCAATCTTCCATTCAGCTCTGCATCAAGTACCTGCTGTGACCATCACTTTCTCCCTGACCATATCTCCAATGGATCACAGAGTTTTCTATACAACCTTTCTTGTCACACAAAAGGAGTAGACAAGAGTAAATAATCAAACTTGGGACTTAAATCAATAAAATGGAAAGAAAACACAATCCAAAGATTCAATGAGATGAACAGTTGGTTCTTTGAAAAAAGCAATAATATTGACAAGCCCTTATTCAAAATAGATCAAAGTTAAAGAAAGAATACCCCAAATTCCAAATTAGCAAAAATAGAGGTGAAAATCAGGACATAACAACAGATAGAGGAAATCCACAGAATTACATGCACATACTTTAAAAACCAATATTCTATCAAATTAGAAAACCTGAAAGAAATGGTTGATTTTGTCCATACATACATACAATCTAACAAAGTTAATCCAGATTAGATAGGCAGATTAAGTGGACATGTAACCCTTAGGAAAATAGAAATTGTAATTAACCCAGCCTCTTGGGAAAAAAAAAGGAAAAAGAAAGAAAGCCCAGAGTCATTGGGTTTCACATAGAATTCTACCAAACATTCAAAGAAGACTTCATGTCCATACTTCTCAAATTGTTCTGTAAATTAAAGGAATAGTACCCAGTTCCTTTCAAGAGGCCACAGTTACACTGATACATAAACCATTTAAAAATTCAATGAAGAAAATTGCAGACTAATTTCCCTTATGAACATAGGTTGAAAAATTCTCAATGAAATACTTGCAAACCAAATCTAAGAACATATCAGAAAGATCATCCAATATAGTCAAGTAGGCTTTGCCCCAGATATGCAGGAAAGATTTTATCACATACACAAACTATAAGACAAAAACTACATGATCACCTCACAAGTTGCAGAAAAGGCCTTTAACAAATCCAAAATTTTTCATGATAAAATCTGGAGAGATTACGGACATAAGCATCAGACCTCAACATGATAAAGGCAGTTTACAGCGAGCCCATAACAATAATCAACTGAAATGGAGAGAAACTAAAACCAATTCTCAATTCCACTAAATTCAGGGACAATATAAGGTTGTACACTCTCACCATACCTAGGTAATGTATTTTCTCTAGTCTTAGCTAGAGGAATAAGACAACTGAAGCAGATCAAGGAGATACAAATTGGAAAGGAATAAGTCAAAGTATCTTTATTTGCGGATGATATGATAATATACATAACTTAGCCCAAAAATTCCTCCAGTAAACTCTTAGAGCCAAAGAAAAAGAAAAGAAAAAACTTTCAGCATAGTAGCAGACTACAAAATTAACTCACAAAAATCTGTCATCCTCCCATATATAATGAACAAACAGACTGAGTAAAACAAAGGAAACAATCTTTTACACAATAGCCTCAAAATATAAAATATCTTAGGCTAATTATAACAAATGAAGTGAAACACTTGTATGATAATGTGACTGCCAGTGGGGACTGACTGAGAAGCCAACGATAATGGCACTGGGACCTATCTCTTCTGCATGTATTGACTATTTGGGAACCTATTCTATATGAATGCACATCTTCTTAGACTGAGATGGAGGGGGGAGAGCCTAGGGCTTCCCATAGGACAGGGTATCCTGCACCATCTTAAGGAAGCAGGGGGAGGGCGGTGGGGTAGTGGGGGAGTGGGAGGGCTGGGAACAAGGGGAGTAAATGTAAATTTTGCTTTTAACAATAAAATAAATAAATAAATAAAATAAAATAAAATAAAAAATAAAAAAAAATTAAAAAAATAAAATGTTAAGATATTGCAGAAACAAATAGAAGAAGATATCAGATGATGGAAGGCTCTCCCACTCTCGTGCTCATAGATCAATAGGATTAACAAAAGAAATGTCCATTTTACCAAAAGCAATTTACTCATTCACTGTAAATCTCATCAAAATTCCAACACAGTTCTCCACAGATCTTGAAGAGACTACTTTCAGCTTCATATAAAAACAGAAATAATCCATAGTAGATAAAATATTCCTGAATACAACTACATGTGGGATCACTATTCAGTTTCAAATTGTACTACAGAGCTATTGTAAAAAAAAAAGCAGAATAATATTGGCACAAAACAGATATGTTGATAAATGGAATGGAAGTTAAATTCCACATATATATCCTGACACTTATTAACACTTGGGTTCTGATAAAGAGATTAGAAATTCACACTGGAAACAAGACAACATTTCAGCAAATGATACTGGTCATATGGGATAGCTTCAAATTGATCCATATTTATCATCTTCACAAAACTCAACTCCAAATGGATCACAGATCTCAAAACCAGATTAACACGAACCTAATAGAAGAGAAAGAAGGACTCATAGACACAGGAAAAGTCTTTCTGAACAGAATGCTAATAGCTCAATCTCAAGGATTAACAATTAATAATTGGGACCTCATGAAGTTAAAAAAGTTCTGCACAGCAAAGGATCCTATTATTTAGACAAAGAAGCAGCCCACAGACTAAGATTTTTGTAGAGAACACATTCAATAGAGAGCTAGTATACAAAATATATAAAGAACTCAAAAACCTTGATATACAGAAAAAAAATAACACAATTTAAAAATAGGGTAGAGACCTAAGCCGGGTGGTAGTGACACACACCTTTAATCCCAGCACTCAGGAGGCAGAGGCAGGAAGATCATTGAGAGTTTGAGGTCAGCCTGGTCTACAAGAGCTAGTTCCAGGACAGGCTCCAAAACTACAGAGAATGCGCATATGACCTAACCGGACTCTCTGAATGTGACTGCCAATGGGGACTGACTGAGAAGCCAATGATAATGACACTGGGACCTATCTCTTCTGCATGTATTGACTTTTTGGGAACTTAGTCTATATGGATGCACATCTTCCTAGACCGAGATGGAGGGGGGAGGGCCTTGGGCTTCCCATAGGGCAGGGTATCCTGCCCCATCTTAAGGAAGCGGGGGGGGGGCGGTGGGGTAGTGGGGGAGCGGGAGGGCCAGGAACAAGGGGAGTAAATGTAAATTTTTCTTTTAACAATAAAAAAAGAACAACAACAAAAAAAGAAGTACTTTCGTATTAGGTATATATTTCCTATTAAGATTATGTTTGTATTTTTGAAGCAAAAGTGATAATTAATTAAAATTAAATGAGATCCTGGTACAAAAAAAATAAAAAATAAATAAAAAAAACTACAGAGGAACACTGTCTCGAAACAGCCCCTCCCAAAGAAACAATAGGGTCGAGATCTAAAGAGAAAATTCTGAAATGAATTTCACAGATGGCTGAGAAATGCTTAACATAATATTCAACATCCTTAGTAAACAAGGCAATGCAAATCAAAACTACATTGAGACTTAGTCTTACATCCATAAGAACCGCCAAGATCAATAAAACAAATGATAGCTCATACTAGTGTCGATGTGGAGTAAAGAGAACATTCTTCCATTGCTGGAAGGAGTGCCAACTCATGCAGTCAACGTGGAAATCAATGTGCCAGTATCTCAGAAAAATAAGAACTGATATATCTCAAACTCCAGCTATACCATTTTTGGGTACATATTCAAAAAATGCCTCGTTCTACCACAGAGACATTTTTCTCAACCTCGTCCTCATGGCTCTATTCATAATAGTCAGAATTTAAAAACAATCTAGATATCCCTCAACAGATGAGTTATGAAAAAACTGTGGTGCATTTGCAAAACAGAATTGCAGGTAAAAGGATGGAGCTAGAAAAGTATTCACCCCAAGAGAAGGAAACTTGGACTCAGACAGATAATTTGTTTGCTTATAAATAAATATTAGCTGCTGCAGCAATAAGCAAGCTACAATATGTAGAACCATAGAGGTTAGCTTTAGAGTCAGATGCTTCTGGCATGGGCAGATAGATCTCCCGAGGCAAGGGAAATAAACAAATAGTTATGGATGAAGAGGGTAGGAATATTGTGACAGGTGGATCAAACAGGGAGAAGGAAAGAATTGGTTGATGCAGGGCATGTGAGAAGAGACAGCTCAATTTAAGGTCCATTGAGGGGTAGTATGGAAGGCTAATAGAAGCCTGCTAAAATCCATACATGTATGAATGTGATCCAAATGAAACTGCCAAATAATGGGGCCCCAACTGAATATTTCTCATCAAGAACTGAAGTTTCCTGTATTGGAAATGGGTTTAAATCTAATTAAGCTGTTGGTCAAAGGAGTCTTTTTCTTAGGAGACATATTTCTTTTCACTCCCTGTTCCTCTGACAATTGAAGACAAGTCCCATATCCTGTCTCTTCTGAGGTTCCTAGCTCAAATATTCAGATGTAAGCACATAATCTGTAGTTGTTGAAGAAGCCAGGTAAGTCTAGGTGGCCATTGTGTGGTTGGGTGGGTTGTTGGGAGAGCAATAGCAAGGAGAATAGCAGGGCCACAAGCGTTCTAAAACCTACTTTTACAATTTGAAAAAAATGGGGTTTGCTGTAGACACCGGTTCTCAGTGTGGTATACACGCACAGTGTTCTTAAAACTCAAGCAGAATCTGCAATTATGAGCAAATCCTAATCAACGCTTCATCCTTTAATGGAAATTAATGGAATAAGGAATAATAGGACCTGGGTAAATTACAATCTGTCTAACTTTTCAAACAATGAAGACTTTATCTTCTAAATTTGCATTCTCTTCTAATAAAGAAGACCATTTTACAGATCCTGATTTTGATCTGGAATACAGATATTTAAGCTGCTATATCCACTGACTTTTTGAAGATGGTAAGTCAGAATGAATAATCTCTACGAATGCATATGAAATTGGATTTAAAGGTTATGTTAACTGAATGGTATCAGACTTTCTTACCAGAAGCTGCCTTTTGAGCTCAGCCACCAGAATGATTTTAATTGTCTGTTTTATTTGTATAAAAATTTTAATCATTTCATTGTTACTAACTTTTAAATTTTTAGCCAGTACCTCTCAATTCTAAATAGTAATCTATTCTAATCTTTCTATTGTGGTGAGAGAGAGAGAGAAAGAGAAAACATGACTAGGAATGCAGATCTAAGAATCAGGAAAACAAAGGGAAGCCAGTAGGGAGCCACTGGCCCTCAGAGTAACAGACTTTGAATGTGTAGTCTGATGTCCTGCTTTTAAATCAATCACTTTCTGTGTTTGGTCAACTTAGCAACAAGACATTTTTATATCATTTTAGACTTGAGTTTTATCAGATATAAGATGCTGCAAGACTATCTCATATTCCTCAGAGAATGTAAAATGAAATCAGAAGAGCTAAACCGCAAGCCCATGTCATATTTCTCAGAGAATCTAAGATGGAATCAAGAGAGTTTTGCTTTAATGACAGCTTTCTTTTTGTGTGCTATGTAATTTTGTTTTAAGTAGAGCCATCTCACTGCCTCTATCTATCAGAGGGAGCAAATGTACTCCATCATCTACTTAAAAGTACACAGAATCAATAAAACACAGTTAGCTCCCTATAAACTTCATAGGATTATGACTGTAGAGCACTTCTGTTCATGCACAGTCTCTCAGTAAGTGGTAAGTTATTGCTTCTTCAATGTATATACGTCTATAGCCCCACTCTCCCCATCCCAACCTCCTCCTGATTTTCCTTCCCAACACTTTGTTAACAGCACTTTATTTTTATATAGCTTAAGCCAGCCCTGGGCTCTTCCCTTCTTAGTGCCCGGGAGTTTCATCACTTCCACCTCATCACCACCATTATATTTCGAGTACTTACTGTGTGGAAGCCATTTCTAAACACAGAATTTAATGGGATTGCAGGAAATTCCACATTTCTCCCACAAATTCAAAAGCATGATTTAGCAATTCTCCATCAAGATCAATCTACTATGTAAAAAATAATACAACATGGTTGGCCTTTCTTTCCTATGACCAAGTAGAAAGAATATCACAGTTTATTCACACTCAATTCATCTGACAAGTCTATTCCTGTCTGAGAAGCACACAACACATGCCCCTCAAATAGTGTGTGTTCCATATCTTTTGTTCCTTTAACTCCTTGTATCAACTTCTTAAAAGGTGAAAGGATATAATATGTTTTAACCAAATTGCTTTACAACTAAATGATAATATGAAAATAGAACAAGATACAACAAAATCAATTAGTTGTTCAGGATCTTAAGAATATTCAAGAAAATGAAAGACTGTGTAACAGATATAGACTCCTTTACAAAGGGAAAAATTTGTGTATATAAATAGCCTTAGACATGACAATAGAACCAAAAAGGACTTCAGGAGGCAAAATGATGAAATTAGAGTAAGGTCTAGGCTGGACTTTAAAATCTAATTTCTAGAGTATGGGAAGATACGCAGATTCAAACTATAACATTCTAAATGTCTGTATTATTGTAGCTATGTTCACCTTCTGATATTGCCTGTTCTGACTTTATATCAGATGTACATATGACAGAACTGAGTATACCTGAAAAATATAAAGGGACTAAAGGACTGAGGTTTTATTATCAACATCTTCTTTAAGTAAAATTACAAGTCCAAGACACAGAGATGAGGAAAGTAATATGTGTATGCACCATTTACAATTCTTCCTAGAAAAAAAAACATGAAGTTTATAAGCAGTAGCAGTAATAGTAATAACATTAAAAATGTTCTGGATTGATGAGTAGATTAAGATAGAATAAGTGTATCATTACTTAGAATAGAAGTTAGAGTCAATAAATACATTCATTCACAAATGCATAGAGTAGAAATTCATTTCAAATGAATATGATGTATTGATATTACTTTCGTAAAAAGGTAGATTTACCATAACACAACTGGATAAATTTTATAAAATGTAGGTAAGACATTGCATATATTTGCATGGATAATAAGAGGAAGGAGGAAACAGATTATTTTGATTTTTCTTTGATTTAGCAAAGACACATTTGACTTTGGGACAAAATCCAAGTTTCATACAGCACTTAAGATCTTTAAATAGGACCTTATATAACTTGAACTCTCCAATGTAAAAGAAATCACATGGCAGCTATGATTTGAAAGATACATACCAAACCATATGGTTTACACTTAAACCATAATGCTAGCAGTTTAGGAGGTGGAGGGTAAAGTCACAGCGAGTGAACAAGCCCTTATGAATGAAAGCAGTCATTTTATGAATGGGATGGAGAGAGCTAGGCAAGTCTTCTTGCCCTCCCAGCTTCTGTCATGTGAGGAGCATCAAGAAAGCCTTGCCCAGTACCCACAGGTAACATCCTGATCCTTGACTAGTTAACCACCAGAAAAAAAATGAACAGCATTCTAGTATTTTCCTATAGAATTACAAATAGTTGAGGCAGGAAAAGTAAGCCATGCAACACAAGTCTTTCAACTCAGACTGTAGTGACAAAATTCTCAACTTGATCATTTATGTGAGTGCAAGGAGTTTGCTAGATTTCTGAGTCTTAGGTCCTTGACTGCAAATGTTAGACAATGAAAGAACTGAACGCTTCAGTTATGAATATCTCAAATTGATTCCAATTCATAACAAGGGACAATTTTAAAATTTACTTGTTCAGATGTGTAAAAATTTTTCAAGGGAAAGCAACGTGGTTCCATTTAGTACTGTTGAGCATTATATTCCCACATCAGAACCATGCTCTAGATGGCTTATGATAACTCAGATAGATATCCCTCAGTTTGTTATGAGTTTCAGTCACAGCTATTGGCTGCACCTAAAACAAAAGCTACCTCTGACACCACTCACAGCAGCATGACCCACTGTAGACACACTAGTCCCTTTGTCACCTTAGGGCAATAAGCCCTGACTCAGATGCTGTTCACAGCCACTGACCAGTGTCTAAAGGAAGCCTTGAGTTACTTATTATTTTCCTGAGCAAAAATCAATTTAAAATCTGATTTCTACTGAACTTATTTTTTCCAAAGCATTAAAATATTTTAAAACATTTTAACCAGAGGCCATCTGAATTCAAGACTGATTTTTTGCTATCTTGATTATATTTTTTGAATTAAATGTATTCATTTAATTTACATCCCCACTGCAGTTTCCCCTCTCTCCTTTCCTCCAAATCCCTCCCCCATCCACTCCTCTATTTCTGTTCAGAAAGGTGCAAGCCTCCCATGGGTGTCACCAAAGCATGGCATATCAAGTTGAGGTAGAACTAAGCACTTCCCTTCATATTAAGGCTTGGTAAGACCCAGGATGAATAAAAGGTTCCCAAAAGCCTACTAAAGCATCAAGGATAGGTTAGGAGTTGCACCAGTAAACCAAGCTGTACAACTGCTACACATATGTAGAGGGCCTAGGTGGGTCCCCTGTGGGATTCTTATCTGTTGTTCCAGTGACTTTGAACTCAAAGTAACCTTTGAAGCCTGGTTAGTTGTCTCTGTGGGTTCCCCTGTGAGGACCTTAACTCCCCTCTCCCCCGGCTCATATAATCCTTCTTCACTCTCTTCAACAGGATTCCTGGAGCTCGGCCCAATGATTGCCTGTAGATCTCTGCATCTGCTTCCTTCACTTACTGGACAAAGGCTCTCTGATGACTATTAGGGTAGTCACCAATCTGATTACAGGAGATGGCCAGGTAAGCCTACCTATCCAGTATTGCTAAAAGTCTTGGCTGGGGTCATCCTTGTATATTTGTGCAAGTTTCTCTTCTATCAGGTTTTACCTGACCATAAAATGTCCCCCACATAGAGGCATCTCTTTCATTAATCTCCCCATTTCTCACTGCCAAACCCCAATTCCTCATGTTACCATCCCCACTTACCCCTCAGTTTACCTAAGAGTATTTTCCTTCCCAGGGAAATACATGTGACCCTCTTTAGGCCCTTCTTGTTAGCCTTTCTGGGGCTATGAATTGTAGCACAGTTATCCTTTATAACAAATATCCACTTATGAGTGAGTATATGCCATATTTGTCTTTCTGTGTCTGATTTGCCTCACTCAAGATGATTATATTTAATTTTATTATAGTCCTAGGAGTATATACTCATTTTTTATTTATTTGTAAAACACACATAGCAACATCAACTTATGGACTTATTATTGTTATTATTGTTATCATTGTCTAGAGGTACAATGAAAGAGAAATTCTTTATAAGGTATGAATATATTACGAAAAGTATCTTTCTCTTTTAACATAGGAAAACAACTAACATCTTTGTCTCCTCTTCTTTTTCTTTGAAATCATCCTCATCCCCGACCTTTCATGTTTACTCTGCATAGCACTTGGTTGAAGGGTTTCACAACTACAAATCCCAAACCACAACCATTCCTGTATATGTTCCTGGGTACAATGAACCTCTATCAAAGAATATTTGAATTGGTGTATCTCCTGAGAAACAATATACATATTGAAGCTGGTTCTTTCATGTGTGAAAAGCAGGTACTAAAATATATTTCCCAGTTTACAGTGAGAAAATAGAAGATCATGTTTGTAGAAGCACATTTTTCTTAAGATTTTTTTCCCTGCCTCTCTCTGCCTTCTGAGGAATATGAAAATGACAAAAACAGACATGATGAGAACTGAGAGCACTCTAATTAAAAACCCATATGTAATCTCTATTTGGTAGCTGGTTTTCTGGTCAGTAGATGTGTTTTTGGTTTCAATCTTATATGCACAGATGTATTTTCATATATGTCTACTATCTAATGATGTTCAAACTAGGTGAAACAAATTATGAGGGATTTACCAAAAATGATATAAGGGATTTTTAGTAATCCAAAGGGATATTTTGACAAGCCAGGACTTGTCTGGGTCTGCACTAGGCCCTCTGCATATAGGTTATGAATGTTAAGCTGAAGTTTTTGTAAGACTCCTAAGAGTGTGATGTGTTTCCAAGTCTTCTGCCTGCTCTTGGGACACTTTTCCTTCTATTAGATTTCCTTATGCAACCTGGATATGAGGGCTTTTGTCTTGTCTTCTAGTATCTTGTTGTGTTGATTTTGGTTGTTGTCTCTGGGGAGACTGCTCTTTTCTGAAAGGAAGCAGAGGGGGGAAGGATCTGGTAAGTTGAGAGTAAATGGTAGTTGGGATGTACTGTAAGAAAATGGGTCTATTTTAAACTAAAAACAAAAAAGAGGAAATGTTTCACCATTCACATAGAGACTTTGATACACAAATGCGATTCCTTTTTTTTCTTGAGCCAGAACACCCTAAGGTGTATAAAATAATTTACATGTTATCCGAAAATAAATTTCTCAGTAACTCTAAAGAGCATAGTGTTATTGGATTGTAAAAAATCTTGGTCATTAAATAACACACGAAGTCCATCATATATGGTTGATATAAATATTATGTAATCTCTAATGGAGAAGAGGAAACGATAAATATTCTCTTTTCACTTCCTCCTAAAAGTAAAGAAAATTGTTCTTTTCTTTGAATTCACTCAGAGCTGAAAAACAAGCGAGGTACCTATGAAGCGCTGTGATCTGCTTTTGGAATTCACGTGGTTGTTGTCTTGCATTTGACTCTGGACTGTGTTCTTAGACTGGAATTTCTAACCCACTCTCTGCTAAGTTACTGACCAACAGTATTGAATCTATGTCTCTAGAAGCCTTTAAAAGATTGATTTAATCTAGCAGTTTCCCTAATCCAATGTCTCTTAGCAGCCAAAAAAATGCAAAGCAACACAAAAAAATACAGCATCGATACTTATGTGTATTTCCCATCCTTACATAACTTATTTCTTCATATTACTTTGCTCCCTTTTTAAGGATTTTATTATTTTAAAACTATATTTTTAACTCTAAGACTATATATTCTTTCTCTTTTCTCTCTAGCCTACACATATATTCAAATACACTGTGACCTGTTTATAGGCTCTTGGTTTGAATCTGCCTCTGTTATGTATCTTGAACCTTTTCTATATGCATGAGCAAAAAATCAGCCTTTTGTGGAACTTAAATCATGGTGTCCATGTGGCTGGCTCCTCCCGCTCAGTTCCCTGAGAAGCTAGTATTATGGCAGAGATATGCTTACCACCAGCTCTAGGAGCCACGTTTACTGCCCCAACTCTGGAAAGTTTCTAGATCCATGCTATCACCAAGCAATGTCACCACTACTCATAAACTCAATTTAAGTGTTAGGTAACCAGGCCTCTGGAAAGATCTGCATCTGTTTTGACACTAGCAGGGAGTCAGGAAGCTGTCTTTGAAGGGAGCCATCCCTCTGCTCACCACCAGCAAACAGAGCCTACTCAAGAAAAAGCAGTTACCAAGAAGTTGAGTTTGACTCCAATTTTGTGTGTTTAGAATACTTGTTTAAGTGTGTTAAGCCTTATGTGGAAATTTCAGCCACACCAGGTGGTATATTTAGGCAGTTATTTCTCTCCTGTTTGCCAGTTCTGAAATAAACAATATAGAGGCTTAATATTATTTATAAATGCTCTGCCAATAGCTCGGGATTGTTACTAGCTAATTCTTACACTTAAATCAACCCATATTTCTTAGTTTTTGCCACATGACTCATAGCATGTAGCCTCATTTTCTATATATCCTGCTTCTTTGGTGGTTTGATGGTGTCTTTTCTGACTCTGCCCTTTCTAATTCCAGAGTCCTCTGTGATTTGCTGTCCCACCTATACTTCTTGTCTGGCTACCAGTCTGTCAGCTTTTCAGTAACCAATAGGAGTAATACATATTCACAGTATACAGAAGGATTATTCTACAGCAACAAGCATACAAACAAACATAAAAAATCATATAAAATGTATAGGACAATGCAATATTTGTCAGAATGTAAAAGTTGTATGGAATTATAAAGCTATACATTGGAGTAATTATTTATGAATACCAAGTAAAACACTAATAAAAGGGTTTATTTCAGCCCATGAAAAAAGAACGGGTATCAAAGTGTGGATGCATTTTAGGTATGAGAACCTGAATTTCACTGAAATGTTCAGTATAGCAGTTAGAGAAAACATGATCTCAGCAGAGGAAAGGCAGTATGTACACAAACTCACATGAACACACATGGTTACATCTATACATAGGTGTATTCTCATTTTGTTAGATTTTCAGGAAACACACATGCAATCTAAACACCATGGACGCTGAGGCAGAAGGATCACAATTTCAAGACCAGCCTGGTCTACACATTAGGACATATTTTCAAAGAAAAGTTAAAAAAAAATTCACCTCAATAAAAACTTAGTTAATTATTTAAATACTTGAATAATTTAAATTACTAAATGGCTAATTTATATAATTCAGTTTTCTTCCACTCTTTAGGCTTTAATTCTATGCTATGCTTAATTAAATAGGAGTCATTATATCCCTTGCAAAGTAAATCACCTTGCTGCACTCATGAAGCTTGCTGTACCTTTATGATCATAGTGTTGAGATGTCAGTTTGAACTAGGGGGTTTATTAAGTCACAAAAATAATAGCTGCTGAGGACAGAATTTTAACAGGTTGATCCAAAGCCTGGCCTTGTGACTTTACATAATATGTAGGTATAAACTGCAAAGCCTAAGTCAGAAACATAATAAAATGCCAAAGTTAATATAGTATAGTAAATAAAAGTATTTCTAGAAGTAATCAGAAAGGCAGTTAATGAAACATGTTTTTACATATATCTAAGTTACTAACATACAATGAATACATTTTGGGCACATGAATAAAGTATAAGTCTATGACATTTGCCAGAGGTAAAGGATCTATGTTCTCAGAATCCTGATCATGTCTGTCAAAATTCAAAATAATTATATCATAAGGAAAGCACAGTTTTTCATGGAGATCTTCCTAAGCCATCACAGCGGAAATGACTTTCCCTTTATACATAATCCTGAATACACCTGTACATTTCTACACTAGTAATAGAACTTTTTTTCTGACTACTAAAAAGTATTCATCTCAGAAAGAAGGGTATTAGGTGACTAAAAAATGTGTATTTTTGGTATCACAAACATATTTGTAAAGTGCAACCATTTCACAAAACCATATTTTTGTCCAACCTTCAAATACTGTTGGAGTTCTCAGCTGGCACAGTCAGATCAGTGACAGCTAAGAAAGGAGTGGGAGAAAGACTGGCTCAATGAAACCACAAAACCAAGCAAGTGGAAAATTGCATTTTGTTGCTATGAATTAGGTACGCTCTTGCTTAAAAATGTACGCTTATATTTATTTTCTATGTTTATTCATTTAGAGTTCTTCGCTTCTCTCTTGCTGTACATAGCCGCTCACTTAGACAATTTGATACTTTGGTTTCACTCCTGTAAACACTTGATGTTATTTCTAAAGTAAGATTTTTATCTTATCTCATTTTCATCATAAATTCTTATTTATGAAGGTACCCTCTTGTGAACTACAGTGTATTAGTCATGCTCCAAAATAAAAATTATGTTAGAGTGCTCTGGAATGATTGAAATTGAGCTCCATGTACTGACTCAATTGCATTTGGGCCTGATGTGCCCTGTCAGATAGCAATGTGCAATAGTTGGTACCACTACATAGTATCTGTAAGTCTCTGGACACAATAAGGGTGTGCTATAGATTAAGGTGGTTTCCATGGTAGCTACAACTCCATGAATTCCTTTCAAGGATCTGTGAATTAGCTGAAACTGATTTCAAATTATTTTATCTACCTGCTGTTGCAAGGTGGGGGCCACTTGTTTTTCCTGCTGCCCAGTTCCCTGCTTACACTTGAAATAACCACACAAAAACTTTATTAATTTAATCACTGTTTGGTCCATTAGCTCTACTTTCTTTTTTTGATTTTTTTTATTATTATTATTACAAGAAAAATTTATATTTACTCCCCTTGTTCCCGGTCCTCCCGCTCCCCCCTACCCCACTGCCCTCCCCCTGCTTCCTTAAGATGGGGCAGGATACCCTGCCCTATGGGAAGCCCAAGGCCCTTCCCCCTCCATCTCTGTCTAAGAAGATGTGCATCCATATAGAATAAGTTCCCAAAAAGCCAATACATGCAGAAGAGATAGGTCTCAATGCCATTATCATTGGCTTCTCAGTCAGTCCCCATTGGCAGTCACATTCAGAGAGTCCAGTTAGGTCATATGCTCATTCAGTCCTGGTCCAGCTGAATTTGATGAGCTCCCAATAGATCGAGCCCACTGTCTCTGTTGGTGGGCCAGTCCCTCACGGTCCTGACGTCCTTGCTCAACTTCTCCCTCCTTCTGCTCTTCCACTGGACCTTGGTAGCTCAGTCCCTTGTTCTGATGTGAATATGGGTCTCTGGCTCTATCTCCATCCATCATGCGAAATTTCTATGGTGACGATTGAGATATACTTTCTTACTGGCTAATTTTTACATCTTAATTTAACCCATTTCTATTAATCTGTGTCACGCCACATGGCTTACCCAGTAAAATTCCCAGCATCTGTCTCTGGTGGATCCATAGCATCACCCTAATAGCATCACCCTAACTCTGCCTCTTTTTTTTCCCAGCACGCCATTTAGTTTTCCCACCTACCTAAGTTCTGCCCTATCAACAAGCCCAAGGCAGTTTTTTTATTAACCAATAAAAGCAACACAAAGACAAAAGGACCTCCTATATCAACCTACAGGTTAACTGAAAGAGGAGCTGCTGACTTCATCAGCTTCTTACAAAAGTTTAAATGCCTGAAAAAATATTGATAATTACTTTTAATATCAGAGATATCTGGCTTGGCATTTAGGTGCATGAGTTAGTGGATTAGCAGAACCCGACCCAATGGCACCTGAGATCAGCCTGAAGCACTCTTGGATTTCCTCAAGTAGGCTAAGAATGTCAGCATTTGTTGAGCTGTAAGTATGTGTCAGACCTTATTTTACATGCTTTTCGGATCCCACTAATTTGTAACTACAATTCCTTCACATGATTCTCCTTTACTTCATTTCACAAATAAAACTTTGAGGGTCAGGGAAATTAAGTACTTAGTAATTAGACTTCAACATTCATTGAGGCAATTATCATGTAACATCATCTGTTCCAGTTACATTTCATGGATGACTTCATTTAATCCTCAAAGCAGTGCTATGAGGAAAATGTTATTCTTTATAGATGAGTAAATGAAAACTTAGAAGTTTATGTTGCTTACTCAAACGATCCAATTATGGGAGAAACAGAACAAAGATGAAATCAAGCAGCATTATGAAACAAATTCTAATAATATACCTAATTCATTATAGAAAATATCTGAACATTCACATTACTTTTTATTGAGATAGAACTACAAAAGAGTAATAATAAGAAGTTATATTGATATTCCTCTGAAATGATTTACATCCTAGAAAGAATTAACAGTAAGAGAGAACTGATTTCTTGGAAGGACTGTAAAAAATGTTAAGACAATTTCTTAAGCTGAGAATGGTGTTCAAGTGATTCTTACATGCTTAGTACTTCAGCGCTAAAGAGAAAGGTTTTGAATACAATCCGGTTCAAACACCTTGTGATATGGAGACTGTTCTTTATTGAGAGAGTATCCAACCTCTGTTTGAAGTGTTTGGAGGAGTATAAAACTTTACATCTCAAGATTCCCCAGTAGAATATTTTGGTCTCTATATTAGTCTTATGAATTGGGATAATTTATTCCCTGAAGTGGAGCGCCAATTATCCAATCTAGACAACATAAGACTAGTCTCATTCACAACAATTCAGTGTCGTGTACGCATTATCCCTCCTACTAGATGTTTTTTTCTTCCTTGGGTTTACTATACCCTCATCTGTTGTTTTTATTGACAGCAAAATATAACTGAAAAATATCAAGGTCATAGCCTTTTTCTTTTGATTTATTCTTCTTTCATACAACACACCACAACTGCAGATTCCCCCCATGCCTTTCAGTCTTTCCACCTCCCCTCTCACCTAGATTCAC
The DNA here is from genome assembly GCA_028555095.1 of Dicrostonyx torquatus. Lineage (NCBI taxonomy): Eukaryota > Metazoa > Chordata > Mammalia > Rodentia > Cricetidae > Dicrostonyx > Dicrostonyx torquatus. The sequence goes on from JAQHUG010000219.1 coordinate 1,407,077, forward strand.
CCCTAATGCACCCACACACACCCAGTCTACCCATAGAAAATAGCAGACTTTACAGGGACATTAGCCAAACATGGCACAAGAAGATGCAACAAGACACAAACCCTCGCATAAAGGCTGGTTACTCAACCCCTCCTTTCACTGTCTTGGGTTTTGAATCAAAAGTTATAGACTCCATTGTGGGCAGTACAGTAAGTTCAGCAGTACAGATGTCAAGATTAGAGGAGTATAAATTTTAGGACAGCCTAAATTACACACAGAGAGTTTTTCTCAAAAAAAAAAAAAGAAAAGAAAAAAGAAAACCTACTATCTTTTCTGTACTTAATGCTATTTGTTGTAAACAGACACTGTTTTTTGCTTCCCTGCCATTCTGACCCAAATAATCACACAGAAATTATATTTCTTTCTTTCTTTTTTTTTTTTGAGACAGGGTTTCTCTCTTACAAAACTGTTTGGTCTATGAGCTCAGGCTACTTATTAACTAACTCTTACATATTAAATACATCCTTTCCTAATATTTTATGATTCTCCACAAGCTTATGGTTTGTTACCTCTTGCTTCATGAGCAGCTACATGTTATTTCCTTTACAATGCCTACTCTTTCTACATATCTCTGTATGGATTTCCTGTCTGGGTTTGCTCTGCTACTCACTGGCCGAAACAGCTTTATTCATTAAACAATGGTTAAAAAAAAACCATTAACAGCACACAGAGGGCAATCACACATCATCTCTTCTGTCTAAATATAAAGGAAAGTTTTAGCTTTAACATAGTAAAATTACATAGCAAAAAAGGTATCAGTCAAGAATTACAGTTGCAATACTTTATCTACTTTATCTTTTATCTAGTCTTTAATTCTTCAAAGACCCCAGAATGATATAAATATATAATGATTTACCTAACTAAACAGGATGTGCATTATAAGCAACTTTCAATGTTCTAGAATTGACAGAGACATCTTGCTGCCTGGACAATCACCAAAAGTTCATATCTAATGTTGGGACATCCATCTTCAGCCTACAGGCCCATAGTATCCAGCAGACTTTTCCATGAAGCAGGAAATTTTGGAATTTGATCTGCCTTGTAATGGCAAAGTTCATAAGTTACTTTCTTCTGTGTCTTACAGAATGTCTGGCAGTTTCTTCTGTGAATCAGGAACCCTGAAAAATCATCCCATCTTTGGCAGAGTTCAGCAGTCACTTTTCTGTGGGTCCTATATGTCCAGTTCATACAGCATACCATCAAGCAATCCAGGCAAGAGCAGTTTCTTGACCAAATGGCTAGCCTGGTCACATTGAAGACAAATTTCATAGCACATTTCTTCAATGTCCATAAACCACTCTGAAGTAATTGGTGCTGCTAAATATAGACATGTCTCATTATCAAGAAAAGTCTAAGTTCTTAAAACATTTTAAATGCCATATTTTGTATGTCTTTAAAAGTTTAAAGAACACTTATCCCTATGAAATATATCACGTTATATATCTAGAAAACCTAACTAACATGAATAAAACTTGACTATAAATGACCATTATTCTGTAATTTTTAATTATATATTACATTTTTAAATGAGCTATAAAAACAATACCTTAAGCAAGAGTGGAAATATACATATAACAAAACTGACCTTCAATTTGTATCAATAGACAAAGACTCATACCAGTGCAAAGCATCCATCTCTATATCATAATGTCCTCTAAACTAAAACAAACATTTTTAATCATTCTGGGAATTTGGGCATAGTTTTCTCCAAACTACTTCCTGCTGTTTGTTGTATGAAGTATTTTTATGGTTCATGGGAATTTTGGGAGGGGATCAAGTTCCATTAAACCACATTAGTCTGAAAAAAATCCACAGGTTTTCATCTTCTTTGGAAACAAAAACAGAACCTCTTTTCCAAAGTAGCATATCCTTAGACTCAAATTTTGAAGTCAAGTTATCTTTGTATTGATTTAGCTTAGCAGTCCTCAGAATCAAATGTCTCTCTGCAGTCAAAAAATTCAAAGAAAATGCAATAATATACATAATCCAGATTCTCTGTGTATATTCCATCTTTATGTGGCTTATTTTTCTTTACTTCTTTAATCTATGACTGTTTGCATGTTTTTATATTACTTTTACTGTATCTTTAAAGACTTTGTTTTATTTTATTTTTATTTTTATTTTTATTGTTTTATAAATAATACCATTCAAAATTTTCACTTCCTCCTCTCCTTCCATTTCCCTCCCACTTCCCCACTCACCCTCCCCTCTCCAGCTCCAGTCCTAAGAGAGGGCAGGGAGGGCAGGATACCCTGCCCTGTTGGAAGTCCAAGGCCCTCCCTGCTCCATCCAGGCCTAGGAAGGTGTACATCCAAACAGACTAGGATCCCAAAAAGCTAGTACATCCAATAGAGACAAATCCCAGTGCCATTGTTTCTCAGTCAGCCCCCATTGTCAGCCACATTCAGAAAGTCCAGTTTGATCACATGCTTATTCAGTCCCAGTCCAGCTGGCTTTGGTGAGCTCCCATTAGATCAGGCACACTGTCTCAGTGGGTGAACCAACCCCTTGCAGTCCTGACTTCCTTGCTCATATTCTCCCTCCTTTTGCTCTTCAACTGGACCTTGGGAGACTTTGTTTTATTTTTTAAACCTAGTTTTTGTATAACCATCTATACTCTTTTTTCTTCTCTCTCCCAAGCCTACATACATTTATCCAACACTGTGACACATTCAGAGGTTTGTTTGTTTTTTTTTTTATCCAAATCTGTCTTATTGCATATCTATAATCATTTTCTGACCAGGAGCAATTCTTAAAATACTAAGCAATGTGGCTAGGACTATGACTGCTTTGCCTTTTGACTCTGCCCAAATGTACCTCTGGCAAAGGTACATTCACTGCCAGCTCTGCAACTAATGCTTACTGCCACAGCTCCAAGGATGCAGCAGATTTATGTTGACATTAATCAATTTATAACATGCTGTTCGTAGGCCCCATTTAAGTGCAGGACCTTTCAAAAGAGCCAGAGCTATTCATGCCACAAGCACCAGCATGACCCATGAAGCCATTTCTTAATGAAGCAATGCAGTTTTTTTGTTGCTTATGCTGAGTCAGGAAGCCTTCCCTTAAAGAAGCTACACATCTGATCACCGCAAGTAAACAGTCACTATCTGAAAAAATGCAGCTACCAAGAAACTGTGCCTAACTCTGTTTTTTGGGTTTTTTTTTTGTTGTTGTTGTTTGTTTTTAGAAATCCTTCCCAAGCTCTCTTAGTTTTTATGTGGATGTAGTGGCCCCATGTTGGCACACCATTTTGTAAACGGAAACTGCTCTTTCATTTCTCAGCTACAATGACCCAAATAATCACACAGAATCTACATCATTACAAAACTGTTAGACCTACTATTTCAGGCTTCTTATAAACCAACTATTAAATCTTAACTAAACCCATTCCTATTATATTATATTTTACCATGAGGTTCATGGTTTGTTACCTTTTGCTTCTTTGGCAGCTACATGACATCTGCTCTTTTTGGTAGCTACATGGTGTCTCCTTGACTCTACCTACTCTCCCTATATAGATCTGTTCAGATTTCCTACCTGTCTTTGCTCTGCAAAACCATTGGTTAAAACAGCTTTATTCATTAACCAATGGTAATAAAACATATTCACAGCATACAAAAGGGGATTCCACATCATCTAATGAGAAAGAAAAGGGGAGATATGTGGGATGTCCGTACATATATGTGTTGCTCTTATTGGTTAATGAATAAAGTTGTTTTGGTCAATGGCTTAGCAGATTAATTCAGACAGAAAATAAGAACAGAGAGAGAGAGAGAGAGAGTAGGCAGAGTCAGAGAGATATCATGTATCTGCCTAAAGAGGACACACCAGATCTTTACCCAGCAAGCCACAACTTCATGGCATTATACAGATTACTAGAAATGGGTTAATTTAAGATGTAAGAGTTACTTAATAAGAATTCTGAGGTAATAATACTAACAGTGTTATAATTTATATAATTTTCTGTGTGATTATTTGGGTCTGAGCAGTCAGGAAAGGAATGAGCAGTCTCTGACTACATTATATTTCTAATATTTCTTTGATTTTGGCTTTATAACAGGAAGCAATAGAAAGAAAAAAATGTTTCCTGCTTAAAGGAGGTAGGCCAGTGGGGAGAAAGCTGGGAGTTCTATATCTCTGGCCCTAGTGGCCTTTCATTGGAATACCATCTAATCTAGTCTGAGACTTCTTGGAAAGGATTGTTGATTGAGTCTTTCTTTTTCCTACTGGCATTCATTCTTTCTTTTTCAAATTTATTTATTTATTTTAACATCCTGTGAGTTTTCTTGTGATGCCCTTGACCCTCCTGGTTGCTATAATTCTTTCTGCCCCTCTTCTACAAGATTCCTCAAGCTCCACCTTTGGTGGTTTGGTCTGCATCACTTTCTAAAACATGTTGGATAAAGCCTCTCTGATGACAATTGGGAAAGATAACAATATGTGTGTATAGCAGAATATTGTTCAGCACCATTATAATGACATTTTTGCCTTCCAGTCATGTTTGGTTCTATCCTCAGTCTCTAAATCTTCCACCCTGTGGGTCCTGGTGCTCCAAGTAGTGTCAGGGGTACCCTCACTCTACTGGGGTCAGTTTTATGCTAGAAATTAATTAATTAACTTATTGGTCATTTATTGGCAATTTCCTCAATTTATAGGCTGCACTTACCCTATCATATCCCATAAGGAGGCAGGCTGTAGGTTGAATATTATGTGCCTAGGCTGGTTTCCTAGTCCCTCCACTTGAAGTTTTGCCTTGTCACATGAGATTGCCAGTTCAGGCTACTTATCCACTATTGCTAGAAATCTTAGCTGGGGTCATCCTTATATATTCCTGGGAGTTATGGTACAGATGTAAACAGAGATTTCTCAAGAGAAGAATCTCAAAAGGCTGAGAAACACTTAAGGAGATATGCAATAGCCTTACCCATCAGAGAAATGCATGAAAATCAAAGCGACTCTGAGATTCCAACTTGTACCTGTCAGAATAGCTAAGAAAAAACCCCCACAAGGACAGCTCATGCTGTAGAGGACATGGAGCACAGGGAGCATTCTTCCAATGCTGATGGGAATGCAAACTTGTACAGCCACTTTGGAAATCAGTGTGACAGTTTCTCAGAAAACTTAGAATTAATATACTACAAATACAGCCACACCACTCTTAGGAATATACTCAAAGGGTGATCAATAATACTACAAGGACATTTGTTCAACTATATGCATAGATTTATTTGTAATAGCCAGAATCTTGAGACAATCTAGGTGTCCCTAAACCATGAAAGGGATTAAAATACGTGGTACATTTACACAATGGAGTATTACTCAGTTGTTAAAAACAAGGGCACCAGAAAATTTTAAGAGAAATGGATGGAACTATAAAAAAAATATCAGTCTCAGTGAGGTAACCCAGACTGAGAAAGACAAACATGATATGAACTCAATCATAAGTGGATATTACCTGTAAAATAAAGCATAACTGTGCTACAATCCAGAGACCCAAAAAGCCTAGGAAACAAGGAATGTTCATGTGAAGGAATACCTGGATCTTCCTGGTGAGGAGAAATAGAAGAGATTTCGTGAGTGGATGAGAGCAGGAGCAATCAGGTTGGTGGGAGGAAAAAGAGTTTTGATAGAAACTACTAGAAGGAGGGGCACTTCACAATCAGGTAAAAACCTGCCTTTCTTTCAGTAACTTGTCAGTCTTCTGTATGTTCCTTGGGCCCATGAACTATCAGTCTTAACTGCAGAATTTTTGCCCTTTGAATATCTCAGCTCCTCTGAATGCTGCCTGAGACTCCTGCAGTGATTCATCAGGATGGTTGTTGGAACGGCATGCATCATGATGATATGCTCTTCTGTCAGGAAGCCCACAGCACATTCCGACTCAGGTGTCTCCTGTTTACTTCGTTGAAAACCTTTTCTTTAAAAAAAGAGATAAATATGCTATCCCTTTTCTCTCCCCATCCTGTTGCTTTCTCTAATATTTTCCTGTGTTCTGTCACATCACTCCCTTAGATAGGTGGCACTTGACATATCACAAGTAAACAGAGAAAATGTCAGGACCCCAGCAAGAAACTAAGCACAAATTGCTAACAAAAACATATAATTTTAGATATCGAGGAAGGAACTATGAAAAGTAAAAAGCATCTGGTGATTTTAAATCTGCATTTTCAGTCCTGATTGCTGTTGCTTTGATCAAATGATTTCATAAGCTGTCTGACTTATTTATATTCATTTAAAACTTGAGAATCAGATTTTTTTCTCCTTATTCTAGTGTATTGTAATTCAAGCTTCTAGACAAGTTGCAGTGGAAGACTTATGCATGCCATGGCTCTGTCTATGTGCTCTAAATCTCTTCAAAAGAGAAGCACTTATTAAGGCACATTTAACAAATAAAAATATCACTAGAAATCTTATCATCTTTTATATAATATTATATAAGTTAAGCTTCAAAGAAAATGCTGCTTTTGTCTATATAATCCCAGTATATAGCAGTCTGTATGCATCTACTTATTTTATTTAAATAACTATAATGACCTTTATGACTATTATCTAAACCAACAAATGCAGAGTATAATTATCATGGGCACTTTTCCCCTTTGCAAATAACCCTGTAACATTCTTCTTTTCCCTGGTTCGAGTTATACAACTGACATATTTCTCACAATCAGAAATTTTCCTTTTATATCTATTTCTGATACCATTGGTTACCTGGTACCACATTCCACATTTTGTAGGCATACTGAGAGGCCATCGCCACCATTCATTGAAGCTTCCAAGAGGGACAATCTGTTTCACAGAATGAACTGTCAGCTCTCTGCATTCTCTATTTCCCCCTTATCTATCTCAATCTACCATTTATGAACAGCAAAAGTCACTGAAGAACAAAGGTACCTAAAACAACTTTCTTGTGATATACTATAGTAAAATTGATTTTAAAAAGGTGTTCTTATAAAAGATGTTATTGAGAAGTAGGGAGGAGAGCAGAGAATAATGTATAACTCAATAAAAATCAATTACAAAAATAAAAGATGTTGTTTAATTTCAAGAGCAAAACTAAGATGGATGCTATGGCATTATTTCTTCACTCTTCCCCATTCTTCTGTGTATTAAACAGACACATGGCATATAGAAAAGAGGAACCTTCAGCCTTCCTTCCTAGACAGAACTTAATCAACCTGTGTGGACTTCATTTCCTAAGTCAACTCTGATGCATGTTGTAACCTCCATGAAAACAAGGAAGTTCTCTTCTATCTAGAAACTTAGAATTTTCTACATATCATCAGAATGCATTCTGCTTAAGAACAGGCAAAGAAGGAGAACATAAGACAGAATAGGTATCCAAGAGGAAGGCATAGAGAAGGCAATACGGTGTTATTAATGGGAGAACTGTCAGGAATGCAAAGCCAGAACTTAAAGCCCCAACAAGAAGGAGGGAAATGACACTTGCATTAAGATGTAAATTTTAGGCAGTGACACTGTTCATTTATTTAAGATGGGTTTATTTTGGTTTAGGGAAATATAAATCAGAGCCTTGTGTTTTCTCTTACAAAAGTTCATTCCACAGAAATTAAAACTAAAGCTTGTCTCTGATGTCAGAAAAATGCAACTGCCACCTCACTGACTAAATACAAACATTTGTAGAGTCTAAAGGTGGGTTTGTTTAAGGAATGTAAATTAGTAAAATTAATTTCAGTTCTCTTCATAAACCTTTGTTTCAGAAGAAATGTCGTGTCTATATGACTCTAAGAAGTATGAACTATGATGACACATCTCTCTGAAGCACAAACTTCATGTAAACACTATCATATGTGTTAAGCATAGGCTCTATACTTCTCAGATCTAAAGATCAGAAAAAAAATCGAAATGTCTTTGGAGTTCATGTTCTTTTTCTTGGTATTAATAGATTGCACATTTTATCTTGTTCATAAAAGGCCATTGAACAGATGATTTTGTCATAGATTGTATCAATTTGAACACGAATTCTCATCTAAGAATCCTTTCTCTCAGATTGGCCTCTGAGCTAGTCTTAGGGTGTTTCTTAATTGCTACGGACACAAAAGGGCCATTCAGCTGTGTGCATGCCAACCCTGATCAAATTTCCATTGGCCTTATAGGAAAGGTAGCAGAGCAAGCCAGAGGACGTGATCCAGTAAGTCCAGTTCCTCCATGTCTCTGTTTCAGATCTTACCTCCAGGTTCCTGTCTTGAGTTCCTGCCCTAATGTCCCTCAATGAAAGTCAGTATATATAAGCTGAAGTGTCGGGGACCATCGCCCCAACATAGAAACTGGTGCTTTGCCAGGCTTTCACACCATCATCGTTCAAAGGCAGCTCAGGACCTCCTGTCCTTTACAGCATGACCTTAAGTTTATTTCTTCTCCTCCCAAGCTCTGAATCCCCTCTGAAAATGCTCCTCCACCCTCAGAAATTCTCTTTTCACAATCCTGCATATCTCACCAGCTTTGGAGCCAGCAACTCCTTCCTGGGCAATCTACAAGTCAAAAGAAGGCCGGAGCCAAGCCTTTCACCTTTTGTCTTTCTAAATTGCTAGCTTTCCAGCTACCAAGCTGTATTCAAGCCATGGCCGTGCCAGGCTGGCTGATATCAGAGCCCACACTGAAGTAAACTTATAATTTCTTAAGTTGTAATAGATCATTGTGTTTTTTTATCACAACAGAAAGAAAGCTAAGACAATCTTTAATAACTATAGTTTTGTTAAACTACAGAATTGTGATCATTACACAAGGTGACTTCAAAGACCAACCCTAATTCTAACTTCTTCTATTTAATACAATAGTTAAAATATTCTTAGGAGAAAATTAGAAGAAAGATTTCTTACCAAATCCTGTCTAAATCTAACTGCATAATTCTCCTATTTTCATCATACCTACTGGAAGGAGATTATTTCTGTTCTTATTCACTGAATTACACCCCTTAATGAAGAAAATGTACCTTTCCAATGGCTTTATTTCTGGACTAGAGTTGACATCTAGAAAAGGCAAATAATATCGACTGTCTTGCTGCATCTGTTGTAGCTGTGCTACTGTTCATTTTGATATGGGCCTTGTTGTTAATCCATGTTCAATTGTGTTGGAGGGAGGGGCCTTTTGTTTGTCCTGGCCACCTGGCTAGCTTATACCCAAAATAATCACACAGAAACTGTATTAATTAAAACACTGCTTGGCATTTAGCTCTAACTTCTTATTGGCTAACTCTTACATATTAGTTTAACCCATCTCCATTAATCTGTGTATCGCCACGTGCCAGTGGCTTACCAGAAATTCTAACCGGAGTCCATCTCAGGCAGAAGACCCATGGCTTCTCTCACCCTGCCTCTCTTCCCAGAATTCAGTTCTCTCTTCCACACCTACCTAAGTTCTACCCTATCAAAGGGCCAAGGCAGTTTCTTTATTCATTAACCAATGAAAGCAACACATGAACAGAAGAATCACCTACACCACACTTGGTGCACACCATATTTTCCAAACTGACCTCCTGAGGTCCATGGCTGCTGTATTATTTTACAAACTTTATTAACTAATAACTTCCAAGCATTTCAAGTAAGAAGAGTGACTCTTTCTCACATATGTTTTGATGCGGGATATTTTGATCATACTCTGAAAGTCCAAAGACTGACAAAATGTTTACTTTGAGTTGGAAGGTGGATCTAGCCACTAGCTGATCAAAACCAGCCATAGAGGTTTTAGAGGACCACAGTTATATATAAAGGGACAGGAAGTTCTAGTTTGGGGCTTAGGAAGATACTTGACCTTTTCAGATTTAGGAAGAAGAGAAAGAAGAGGTCATCAGATGCTTCTCTGATGTTTTTACTACAGTATCTGACAACTGAGTTTTTATTGATAAAGAATAATTAGATAAATGCATCATTTATAAAATCTAGAAACATTATTAACAAGTCAAAAACAGTAGACACAAGCTAGTAAATCATTGAATATTTCTCAAGAGCATTAAGTTGTTGGGATAAGTTCTGCCTCTAGTACAGAATTTGTGCATGACTAAATTGTGGTCCATGATTGAGATGTACACACATGCACACAAACACATATACACAGACCACCACCACCATGTAAATCATTGCTCAAAATGGATGATGCTTTAATATAAGCAGAAACATAGGGAAATTATTTCTAACAACATTGTGAAGTTGACATAAACAAGGACTCTCCCAAGAGGTTCAGGCATATAGTCATCTTCAGTGAATAAGTGGTGTGTAAGATACAAGACACGCCATGTCACTGTTGCACAGCCTCTATTTGTATGACATCTAGAATTCTCCTGAGAGATGCCATCCCAAATACATTAAACTGCTATTTTGAGTAGCATTTCATTGTCCAGGCTTCAGAGTTCTAAAAAAGGCAACTCAAGACTAGTGTCTCATATACTTGTAATTTTGCAGTTGTTGTTATGTCTCTTGCTGACCAAACCTTTCCTAGTGCCTGGAATGAAGACCTTGATATTCCTATCTACCTCTTGACATCTGAAATAGTTTTCTCCTTTGAATTGAGGTTCCTCCCTGATAGACAAAATCAACTATTTGCTTGAGGATCTGATTCTTTGTGTCATATGAAGAGATAAGCTGCACAACAATGGCATTAAGAAACATCTCCATCTACAAAAGGAAATAAACTGCAAGATATGACAGAAGTGCTTGAGAATGAATGACAGCAGATAACCTAAGATAGCTCTGCTTGGATGAGTGCATGGGATAAGGCCAAGAGGAAGGCCAAAGGGGGAAAAAAGAATGAAAAAAAACCACTGGATAGACAACATAAAGGAAGACTGTTGAACCTTGAGTATTACAATATCACAAGCATCTAGGACTTCTCGGGAAAGGAACAACTGTAGAAATGTCATAAATGGGCTGCCCATGCATGATTAAGCATTGCCAGGACATAAATGTTAATGATAAATGATGAAAATGAGAGAGGTTGTCTTCAGGCTCTTGGTTTAAAAACAGAACAAACAAACAAAAATCCACAAATTGGGAAGTTAGCCATCAGATACTAAGTAGCAAGTACTGTTTACAATACTAGGTCCACTGTGACTCATTTAATCTGCATAGAGGTGTAGAGAAAGCACCGTTTTGATTTCTATCTAGGTCAGCAGCCACAGACAGAACACCTGTTTTTCCTAGGAACTCTTCTCATATGACTCCTGAATTCTTCTACCTGCTCTGGATGACTTTCTCCACTAGCTTGTAGTGCCTCAGCCCATTTTTTAAAATTTTATTTTAGAGAGGTCTCTTTATGTGATAATAAAGCATCAAAACATGGAAAGCTAAAATAAAGAAGTGGACTCTCTGACTGTGATGATTGCTTAGAAATTGACTGTAAGATACCATTACATGCACCATCCCTGCTGACAACATTGGATAAAGCCTGTGTTACTATGCCACCTAATCACCTTGTTTTGTTTCTAGCTCCTTCTATATTTATAGCTGAAAGCTTGATTTTCAGTGCCACATACATTTTCACAGTTTTTGATGAGACATAGAGAGAGAGCATAGTCTCTCAGTGAGGTTTAGAAACAACAAAATCTCTACTCTTTTCTAGAAGTATTTGTAAGGGACAGTGTACCATAAACTATTTCCCTCAAGTATGAATTATTTTATATTTTATTGTACTAATTAGATGATGAAAAGAAAACATGTTTTATAAGTAGTTCAGTGGATGTTGGCTGTTTTAGTATACTGAACTCAACAAAAATACAAGTAAGCCAAAATAAATTATTGCTTTATCTGTGTATTTTATAAAAAATAATGTCTTCCAGAGACTGGGGAGACAGCTCAATTGATAGACTGCTCGTGTTAAAAACATGAGAATGTGAGTTTGAGTCCCAAATGCCACTTAGAAATGCCAAATGTGTGGCACATGCAGGTAATCACAATGCTGGGGAAAGAAAGACAAAGCACTGAGGCTCACTAATCAGCTAGCCTGGCTAATTGGTGAGCTCTAGCTCGGTAAGAAACTTTGTCTCAACGGAGGTAACTAGCATTCTGATTATGACACCCAAGGTTTCTTCTAGCTCTAAACATGGGTACACATACAAACCCACACTCATATAATGTAAACTATTATAACATAAGTACATAGAGATTTTCTTATTGTATTATGGTTAATTGTCTGTCCGTTTCCAGAACATTTAGAAACAAATAATTACTCATATTTTAGTCTACAATATAAAGGAAAGATGGTTAATTCTACAGTTAAAAAGAAAAAGTTAAAAATAAGTAAAATAGCTCCCAAAGAGATATATTAGCTCACTGAGAGAAATCAACTTTATGAAATGTTTAAAAGAAAGAGATGTTTTTCAATGAAAGTAAGCCTGAACAAAATAAGCCTAATAGAGAACTATATTATCTTTTTAATAGGTACAGATGTTTGACATGGAATTTTGTATTAAAAGAGAGATAGGGAATATTTTAAATACTAAAGCTAAACAAATGTATTATCCAAAATTATTGAAGTTAAAAAACTACACTATTTATACCTAGGTAATGAATATAAAATGTACTGAAGTCCTTATTTTAAAACCCTAATTAATTTTCCTTTTTAAAATGCCTTCTTAGCAAGGGAAAAAGTACTAGCTATTTTACCCTCACATGTAGTTTTTACAACTTTACCCTGAAGAGTTATAGCCAAGGAGATCATAGCTTCAGGCTTCATGGTGATTAATTTGAAACTGAATTGGAGGACACAAATAACCTTCAACTTTTATCAGTGAATAACTCCCAGAGACATTCATCTCCCCACCAAAAATCCATCTTCCAACAGGACAGCATCAGACTTTTCTGGCATCCTTCAAAACACACAAATGCACCGGATGTCAAGACTTGAGATTCCACCTGAAAAGCATTTTTGTTAACTCCCTCCCTCCACATCAACACCTATTACAAATTTCATTGATTCTCAAGAACAATATTTATATTTAACTTGGCTTCTGTCTGAATTTCACTGTAAGATATAACAATGTACTAATGAGTATATAAGGATTATACTACTACAAATATGATTTAAAATAATAATTATTTTAATTTGCATAATTTTTAAAACCAATCAGTTACCATCCTGGTAACAAACAAAACATGTGTAAGAAATGCTACTGGGAAAACTTTATTTTAACAATTAGTGTCCACTGTGTAATGTACAAAACTGATAAAACATAAGAAACATGCCACAAAAGTATTAGAATTAGATAATTCTAATAAAAACTACCTTATTTTCATTTTCCATGTTTTGTTTAGATTCTACTAATAAAATCCAATTTTAAAAAATCTAAAATAAAGGATTGTGACCTTTAAAAATATAATATTTCTCCATTAGGTTTCTTTTCCTTGATGTTTTCTCTTAATTCAAAAGTACCTACTTTCTTTCCATTAAGTTTTCAAAAACGTTGATATCTCACTGAACTAATGTATCTCCTTGTTTTGAGCTATTAAATTTTTTTGATGTGGGATTCCCCTTTGTATGCTGCAAATATCATTGGTTAATAAAGGAATTGCTTTGGGCCTATAGCAGGGCTATAGGGGAACAGAGTTAGGCAGGGAAAACTGAAATGAATGCTGGGAGAAAGAAGGGTGGAGTCGGAGAGAAGCCATGTAGCCCTACCAGAGACAGATGCCCACTTTACCCAGTAAGCCACAGCCACATGGTGATACACAGATTAATAGAAATTAGTTAAATTAATATGTAAGAGTTAGCCAATAAGAAACTGGAGTTAATGGGCTAAGCAACGATTTAATTAATACAGTTTCTGTGTGATTATTTTGGGGCTGAGCAGCCAGAAACCAAGTGGCCTCCATGCAATAATTTTTAACTTTTCTTGTAACAATAGACTAAGGTTATGAATACTTTATATATTTTACATTTTATTTTTTAAAAAGAAAACAATCCATCTTTTTATCATTTTATACCAACCGCAGTTACTACTCTTTCCCCTCCTCCCATCCCCTCTGACTTTCTCCCAAACCCATTCCCCCATCCACTCCTCAGAGAAGGTAAGGCATATTGCTTTCTGGAAGGTCCAAGGCCCTCCCTACTATACATAGGCTGATCAAGTTTTCTATCTAAAGAGAATGGGTTTCCAAAACGCGAGAACAAGCAGTAGAGATAAATCCTGGTGCTACTGACAGTGGCTCTGCAGTCTGCCCCAGCCATAAAACTGTCATTCACATTCAGAGGGTCTAGTTTGGTTGTATGCTGATTCCTTCCCTGGCTGGACCTGGTGAGCTCCCATTAGCTCAGGTAAACTGTTTCAGTGGGTGTCCCCATCATGATCTTGACCTCTTTGCTCATATTCTCACTCCTTTCAATCTTTGTCTGGACTTTGGGAGATCAGCCCTGTGCTAAATTTCATATTCAGCATTGTATCATGGCTTTTAACATGTTTTTTCCCCAAGTCTTACTAAATTTTGTTATCTTTGTCAAAGCCGTAGCAATATGAGCATGATTAAGCATCCCTCTATTCTAAAAGTTCTTCAGTAGAGTTTATAAATGGAGAAGTCAGGAAGAATAGTTTTTGAGATCTTGGAAGAAAAGATTATTGTAAAACAAGTCTGATCTTATTCTGATGGCAAGAGTCAAAGATGAAATATGTTCTCTAAAGAGATTTGTTCATCTAGGTAAATATCAAAGCCTAATTTGTTGCTGATATTAAAATCTGTAAGACAATTATGTATTATGCCAGTGTGGGTTTATGTGGCATGTGCATGCAGTAGCCTATTGAAACCAGATGAGGGCAGCAGATACTTTAGATGTAGAGTTACAGGCAGTTGTGAGTCACCATGTGGGTGCTGGAAACAGAGCCTGGGACTTCTGCAAGATGAATGGGTATTCTTAACCTTGAACCATCTTCAGCCCCTGATGGCTATTTTTATTAATGTCTCTCTAGTGAGTTTAAAAATTCTAAGCAGGACCTGAGGAGATACCTCAACCAATGAGGTTTCTGCTGTGCAAACATAAGGACCTGAGTTTGGAACCTAGAGACACAGAAAAGCCTGTTGAGGTGATATGCATCTGTTACCCCAGTGCTGGGAATTAGAGACTGGCATATTCCCAGAGCTTGCTTCAAAAACAATCCAGGCAATTGGTACATGCAAGTTCAGTATGAGACTTTGTCTTAAAAAACCATTGTAGACATCATGTGCTTTAGACACACAACCCCAAAAGCTGTGACCTGTAACTGACCCGAATGCTATCTTTATGAAAGTCCTATACTTTCATTGTACCAGAAGGTGTCATTCAACTTCCAAAGGAGAGAGAAGACCAATGGTCCTTCCCAACTATGAAACCTATGAACTACAACAATGGCCAGTTTGGTACGATAGCCATGAGAGTATAATAGTGGCACATATACATTGCTGGTAAACAACAGCTCTCTAAAGTGACTTAAGATTGACTATAAAAGAGTCAAAACATTCCTGATACTGAAACATAGTCAACTACTCAGAGCTTCTAAAGTCATGGATGTATCTTGGAGAAAAACTCACAGCTACCACTTTATTAAATCAACATAATCCGTAACTAAATTCTAGACATTTGTTCTTATACCTGTAATCCTCACCCTCCATAGGGAAACTTCTCAATGCAACAGATGGAGACCATTGCAGAATAATATGAACAATTGTTGTCTCTACAGAACAGCATACCAATTGGTTACCCAATACCAGAGGTCAGCTCTAAAAACATACATGTGAGTAGCATTATATATACCAAGGAGTTTATAGTTAGAAATATATATGTATTTATAATTTTCTAAAAGAAACCATGTATTTGAATGAAAATAAGACACAGAGGGAAAATGGGGAAAGGAGATAGGATTTTATTATATTATAGCTCAAAAGATAAAAAAATTGAAAATCAATCAGGATAGAAAGGGATAAAGGGGGCAATCCACCCAATATCCGTCTCTACCCTTGACATGTTTACACATCCATGTGCATGTAATTGAACACATAGATACATAACATGCAAACACACACACACAGACAGACACACAAACAGCAATAAAAAAGAAAGCCCAACCCCAACCACAATGAATATTTGGTTCCAAGAAATTCTTAGTGCTGAATGAGTATATACTGCTGGTCACTTAATCACTATTCTGTACATTCAGATCCTAATGTTTGAAAGCTGGATTGCCATAAGTTATAGCAGTTCCATTTCTATTATTTCACACTGTGCTTACTGTTTTCCCCAAGAGTTGCTAGTTTAGCGAGGAGAAATGAAAACACCTTCCTCCTCAGCATCTCAAGAAAGGCCGTCATTTGATTGGCATTCTAGGTAGAATGCTAATCAATGCAACAGTAACCATGGAAATGAGTGCCATAGAAACCCATTAGAGACCCATTGTATGCTACTGCATGCATGTCTATCAGAAAGCAATTTACATATGTATCACTCTATTAGAAGACTTTTTGCCATAAAATTAAGTGCAATGTTTATGGACAATTTGGCCTAAATAGCTAGTAAGCAATCAGAATAAAAAGCTCATGATAAATCAATACTTATGATGTAACAAGAATAAGAACTTCTTTATGTGTTTAACAGAAGCATGTAAGCTTTATTAACAAGAACGTTCACTTAGTCCTGTCTATTAGCTTTATTGCTACATTGATTGAGAAACTATAACAAAACCTTGTTGAGACTTTATAATCAAATAAAATGTAATGACAGATGAATCACATAGTATGTACACAGGATGGGTGCTGTCTACATTTTAAGGACTGTAGCAAATGCATATAATCAATAAATGGACAGTATCTAGTGTTGAGTGGATGGAGCTATATACACTATTTCAAGAACATAAGCAGGACAGGAAAACACAGATATTGGTAGACATAATGATTTGAGTAATATAGTATATTTAATGGCGTAAGGTGCACTGGGGTTGGACCAGAATGGTGAACATACAGAAGACTAAACAGGAGAAAATAAAAGCATTTGAATACATTAAGAAGAAATTCCACAGACAGTTAACAGACTGGGATGGGGTTATTTAATAATAATAATAAAGATTAATGAGAAAATCTTAGAATGTGTACTTAAGGAAAGTAGGGGAATTAAAAAGATTAGAAATCTAATGTGCTTATTAATAAGACTCACAGGGGAAAACCAATGTATAGGGAAATAGGAGCAACCTTGTCAGGAAGAAAGAAATGAAATTAAAACAATACTGAAAATCTCCTTTACAAATATTACTTTAGCAGAGGATTATAAAATAAATATTGGATGATACAAAACATTGTCCAGACATAGGAAGCAGGTTGCTGGGTCATCGCCATGGTGAACACAGTCAGTGGAGCCACGTCAAATCTGGGCATATCCCCACATTGTCATTTGGCTTTGTCCAAGTTCACTCCTGATTGCATACTTTGGGAAAACTGGCATACAAATACAATGTAATCTGAAAGTAACTTAGTCATCTGAATAGGAAACAAAAACCATTCAGGAACAAAAGTAGTGAAATGTTGTAGGAAAAATATTTGGACAGTCTATCTGCCATTGATGTAGCTCCTATAAATCACACACACACACACACACACACACACACACTCACGGATGTTTGGTGTAATCAAAATTATGTAAATTTAACATCTTCCATTAAAATTATATTCTATTTTAATATTAAATGTATATTATTGTATAATTGCTCCTTTCCGTTTCCTTCCTCTGAACCCTCCCATGATGACCCCCCACTCTCATTCAAATTCATGGCCACATTTTCGTAACTGTTATCATGTGTCTGAGAAAAATGTGTTTCTATGTCTGTGTGTCGGTGTCTTTTTGTGTATTCTTAAATAAATAAATAATAATGGCTGCCTAGGCATGACCTAAACAATGAAGACACCAATAAACATGTTAACTTGGACAGGGGAAAGCCCAAGAGGCCTCTGTCCTACCCAAAGAACTATGGACAGCTAAGCATGCTGAGAGGAGAAGAAATAGTCTTCCCCAGGGAGGCAGATACTGATCAGTTATGTAATGCCTAATAGGAGCTCTGAAAACATGCACATACAAAGAACAGTATACGGACAGTATTTTTTTTTTATTTTTAAGGTTGAATTTACTTTAAATTTCTATGTGTGTGGGTATATCTCTGTCTGTGTATGGGCACTTGTGTGGGTATCATCAGAGACTGCGAGGGGA
Organism: Dicrostonyx torquatus; assembly: GCA_028555095.1. Classification (NCBI taxonomy): domain Eukaryota; kingdom Metazoa; phylum Chordata; class Mammalia; order Rodentia; family Cricetidae; genus Dicrostonyx; species Dicrostonyx torquatus. Next base: position 1,425,284 of record JAQHUG010000219.1, read on the forward strand.
TGCCAGACCCCTTGGAACTGGAGTCACAGGGCTGTGTGAGCTGCCTAATGTGGTACTATGATTCAAACTCCAGTTCTCTGCAAACCCAGCAACCATTGTTATTGCTGAGCCACTTCTCTGGCTCTTTATTTTTTGATTTTTATCTTATCCTGCATTTACAAGCTAAAATACATATTTCTGAGAGACGATGTTATTTTAAGACTCTGTCTTTGTGCTGTAGCTCAGATTGGAGCTGTTGCAGAGACATGTGTATAAATGTGGAATGATTAAGCCAAGTTAACTAACAAATCTATCACTGAAATATCGAGTATTTTTGTGATAAGAGCATCTGAAATTAATATTTTAGTAACCTAAAATGTAGACTAAAATATTATCAGCTGTGTCACCCTCTGTAATATATCTCGACACACATTCATTTTAATTTTGCATCCTTTACCCAACACACTTCCACAGTCACTCACTCTCTTCTATACTGATGGTAGCCACTGTTCTGCTGTTAGTTTCAGTGGATTCACTTTATAAGGTCTTTGATACATACAGATGGGAATGCATTGCATTTAGCACAATGCCTCTCATGCTTACTATGTCCTCAAAAGACAGAAACTTTCTTTGAAAATCTGAGTAAGGTCTGGGGCTGTACCTCAGTGGTTAACATTCTTGGCTAGTGTGCAAGATCTGGGTTGAAGGTCTAGCACCCTGTAAAACTGACATGGTATAGCAAGCTTGTAATCTCAGAACCTGAGAGGTAAATAAGAAGGATCAAAAGTTCAATACACACCTCAGATATATTTTGAGGAGTAGTGTTTTTAAATAATATGGTAGGATAATATTTAGATTGCTGACCAAACTCTGTATTTCTATAATATTTGTAATGAACTACATTTTTTGACACTAGTGATCCAAATTTCCTAGAATCTCCCCTCATCTTTTCTAATGATTCTTAACTATTTACAAACTGTATATAATGCTCAAACATACATTCTTATCCCAAAATGCTCAGAAAACATGGAAGGTGACAACACAGAGGAAAAGGGGTGAATTGAAATAGATTTAAATTTTCCAGAAAAAAAAAGTGTTTCCACACAAGAAATGAAATGGGCTATCAACTATGGAAAACTTACTAGCCAACCAAGAACCTACACATAGACAAGTCAGCCAGCCTCCATGTTTACTAGTTACTAGTCTATGCATAAGGAATCATCGCAGACTTGCTACTATTTCCTTTTACTTTGTTTTAACAAGCCCTTTGTAAAATGACTTGCGTCTCCAAGATTATCCACCTAACTGAAAGTAGAGAACTTTGAATATTTTCTTTTCGTGAGTATAGGGCAGAAATTCCAGCAAGGTTTAGATCAAATGCCACTGAGGAGAAAACGCTCAAAGGCGGAAGATGCTGAGAATGGCGAATTCAAATGGAGGGGAATAAAAATTGTCCAAGTTCCTCTTGAGAATGTAGGCAAAGAAGATTGGCATGGTGGGGGAGCAAAGTGAGCAAGCCAACCTGTAGGTCCAGCACACTTCCAGATGCACATTAGTTCACACTGAACACCCCTGCCTTCTGAGGAAGCATGCAGTTCTTAACATCTGTGTCTCACGCTGCTGCACATCGCTAGATTTAGTCACAGGAGAAGTTTTCATCAGTCTTCTCTCCTCAGAGGGGCTATATAAGAGAAGAAAACTAGCTTCCCTTGTTACCTTCATGTATTTTCTCAAATACAAACTAGAGATTGCCGAAATAGGACTGGAAAGGAAAAGGTAGTATAAAGGGTACTATTGTTTTCTTTGTGCCTTCACAGGGCAACCATTCTATCTAATATCTTTTTATTTCAATTACTGCTTCCCTGTCCGAGATCTCTAAATGAATTTTGGAATAAGTGGAATTGAAACAGAAGACAATTGGGAATATGCCACACTAGATGGCTGGTCAGTTGAAAGCCAGGGATTTCATAGTCTGTTCTACCTTCACGATGACCAGGGGACCATGACTTGTCAAAGAAATGATGGTCAATACCCCTTGATCAGGTGGTTGATTCCTGTGCCAAGCTTGACTCTGTAGCTCCATGAAGCTCTGAGGAAGTACTGCAGTAGAAAGAGGTTCTGGGTTTTTCTCATAACCCTCTGGGTCTCAGATTTTCCTATTTCTTAGATCAGAGGAATGAGAATGTTAGTATCACCAATAACATTAATCAAATTGCCTTCAGAATATTCTGTTTTTAATATAAGCAGGTCATGATGTTCTGCTTCAAGTTCAATCTCTAGCTTGCAAACTGCTTAACCCCAAGTGTTTTATGAGATGTGTCTCTTCCCCTTTGTACCATACTCTGGTCTGTTGTCCAAAAATTTCACCATCAACTTGAACCCAAAAATAATACCCCTGTTTATAACTTTCTGAGTCCATCATCATAATTAATTGTTCATTCAATGTCTATGGTACAAATTTAATGTTTACTTTCTAGATCTTAAGAGGTCCAAGCATTTAGGGAGTTTGGAAAATATTGTGTCCATGCTTGGATAAAAGGGATAATTTAGCATTTAGTTTTATTTTGTGTCAGGAAGAGGGAGGCACACGTGCATGAGGGAGAGAGAGAGAGAGAGAGAGAGAGAGAGAGAGAGAGAGAGAGAGAGAGAGAGAGAGAGAGAAACAGTAACATTGTATGTTTATGGGAGAAATAATTTATATTCTAGCAAATGACCAAAAAGATTTCAGTGTTTAAAATGACTTGAAGGCCAGTTTTTCATGTAATTGGAAATAGAAATGTTTTTTCTTATGCAATGCATCCTGATCACAGTAAGTCCTCCCTTTACTCCTAGTTTCAACTAACTATCTTTCTATCTGGATCCATCCCCTTTCTGACTCTCATTAGAAAACAAACATGCTTTTAAGGCATAATAATAAAATTTAATAAGATAAAATAAAATCTAGCATGAAGACAAATGCTTATATCTTAGAATTGAGTAGAATAGAGGTTTTTTTTTTTTTAGGGGTAGACTCACCGATTACAAGAAACAAGAAAACTTTATAACACTTTATCTCATTTAATAAATCTAAAGTGAAATATTTGCAAATAACTGCATTTTGCAGGCTTGAGGAAGTGCTGCTTTCATAATTGACTCATATTATAAATTCAAATTCAGAGCCAATATCCTGTTTCCACTAAATACACACAAAAATTTAATAAAGATAACCCATTTCTAAAATACAACTTTAAAAGCAAAATGCAGTTAAGATTAATTAATGATATTACATTATAAAAACTTTAGAAATTATAGAAGAATCAAGATTTTAGGAATTAGATCTTGCTTAGCATTTGCTATTTTTAATTTAACTTAAAGATATATATATATATAAAAGCTTCTACTTATCAAATGTAATTGCTATAAATGCCCTCTTTTCTCATTTTCTTTGTTTTTTTTTTTGTGGGGACAGAGTTTTCTTGGGGAGATATGATGCAAACATGTCTACTCAATATGGGAAAGGAACCCACCATAGAGCAGAATAACCATTTCATCATAGTCTGACTGGACAGACCAATATTTTTTGCTGGGTTATAACAGAAGCACAACTGAGTGATTACTTCCAGGAACAGAAGTGACCCAAAGCAACAGCATCTGGGAAAAGTCAACTCCAACATGAATGATGACTTAGAACACCTGCATCCCTGGAACTCTCTACACAATTTGCAAGCAAATTGATAGGTCCTAGAAATCCCTCACAGCAAGACTGGCCAGAGTCTCTGCTTACAGTAGTATATATTCTTGCTATAAATTTGGTAGGGATATTGGAGAATCTTTCAAGTTTCTACTTTTCCTGACATGATGATGTGGTTAGTCCTTCTGTTTATGTGTTGTTTTTTATTGATTAATGAATAATTAATAAAGATGTTTTGGCCTATAGTAGGGCAGAATAGAGTAAGGCAGTAATTACAAGCAGACAGAAGAGCAAAGAAGGCAGAATCAGAGAGATTCCATGTAGCTGCCAAAGGACACAGACACCAAAGAACCTTACTGGTAAACCATGAACCTTGTGGTGATGCATAAATTAATAGAAATGGGTTAATTTAAGATGTAAGACCTAGTTCATAAGAAGCCTAAGCTATTGGCCAAGCAGTGTTGTAATTAATATAGTTTCTCTCTGATTGTTTCGGGTCTGGGCAGCTGGGAAACAAACGGGCAGCCTCTTCCTACAACATGATATTTCTTTATCTACTGCATGTCTTAAGCTTCTCTCTCACTCCCACTAGGAATCTTGACAGTTCGTAAAACAAGAAGATATTCTCAGAATTCACTACAGCTTGGAGTAATCCAGTGAAAGCTGGATTTTTCTACCTTTAGCAGTGAAAAGAGGAAACAATTTTCAGGCATTTAACTTCCCCCACCATTGTCATAACTAGGGTGATAATTTAAATGGCTTTTGATACCAGAATACTTGAATCATTTGCAAAGGATGAAATGCAACATTAAGAAATAATGAAATATATACAAACTCATTTATTTCTGTTATATTCACTATTATATACAAACTCATTTATTTCTGTTATTTTCACTATTTTTTAAATAGAAATGCCAAACACAAGAAAATAGTGCAGTAACTTGAACTGTCCTAGTACAACTTGAAGCCATTAGTCTAGTTAGTCACTCAGTGTAAAACACAGAAAAATAAGGGTGAGTGTGGCTAGAGTAGTTAATTTTATGTGTCAATTTAATGATACTTTGATGAGGACTCAGGGGTGCTTTCCTGTAGACTTTACGGCAAAGATGTCCCTTCAAGCCATTAACACCTGTAAGTGGTTGACTTTAAATGATTATCCTCCATAATCCATACATCAGAGTTCTTTAGAGAAATGAGTGGAGTTGAATGAAAAAGAATATAGCAAATCTTTTGTTTGTTGGTTGGTTTTCCACTGCATATAATTTATGCATTAATATCTCACTTTTGGACTCAAAATTATAACAATCACTCCTATCTGAACCTTAAGCCTGCCGGCTTGCCTTACTGATTTAAGGCTTACCACCTAGATGGACTTTAGAATAACACAACCCAAATTCTTAATATAAATGTCTACCTGTCTATGTCCCATCTTTCATTTCTGTATCTACCTGACATCTTTTTCCTGAGTTCATCTTCTATGAAGATACTGAGTAATATGATCACAGTATCATGAAAGAAAATGGGCATCAACCAAGTTATAATTAATTACAAAATTAAATTAGGCTCCACTGTTTCTTATGGAGTGATTCCTCATTTGTGATCAAATCATTTTATGGAAAGACATTTCTATCAGAACCTCCACATATAAGTGGTCATTAAGAAAGGTCATTGTCCCCTTGAAAGCTGATGTTATGCTAATACAGGCAACAGTATGTAATTCCTACCAAGATTATGATAATTTGATTCTTTTGAATAGTTTTTTCCACCTCCTAAAGTACAGTCATGTGTGTATTCCTTGACACCCACCTGAAGTAATTGCATATTGGACAAGAAATGGATACTTGATTCACAGTCTAGTTACTGAGGATCTGATGGTCAGTTTTTAAGTTGAGTTATATTCTGTCAGTCTTCTTACAAATGAAGCAAAACCTAGCTTCAGAGAAAAAGGAGACATGAATAAAACAAACATGAAATATGAAGCAAAGGAAACCGTTCTTTTTACAGAAAGACCAAGAGAAACTATGCTTTTCAAACGAAACTCAATCAATGATAACCAGATTCAATCCTTAAAGTTTTCATGAAATAGATCAATAGAGTTAGACTAAATCCCTACCCTTTACATCTTCCTTCAACTTCATTTTCTTCTTTTTGCAGGCTTAAATGAGTGACTTATCACAAAAGCTTTGAGAAAAGCAGACAACTGGCTTCTCCTTTATGAAATTAACCATTGCTGTCTATCTGTGTAATCGTAAACAATCTAGATAGATGAAGCTGAGGTCTGCTCTTTATTCAGTGACACTGCAGAAATCACTTCTGCACTTTACCTAATGGAATATAATGAATACTCATGCAAAGAATTTGGAGTATTCCAAAATACAGGTCTGGATTTCTATTACTTATTTTACTTAGGAACAAAAAAAGTATCACAATTTAAATTGTACAATTTTCATGGTTGGTCAGAACCTGAAATCTGTTAAAAAATACACAAAATTGAAAAAATAATTTAAAATAATTAATGTGGAAAATTTATTCATAAAACCTAGAATGATTTGTAATTAAACATGTTAGTATTTTAGATAAGTTTTATGTGAAGTATAATAATAAAGCTTAGCCAACCCAAAGAGAACCTTTCCCATCTGCACGGTGAGACCACAGTAGTGCTCACTGAGTAAGTATAAGGTCATACCCTGCCACTGTGGAGACTCAGGTTTATGAGATCTAAAGTCAATACCCCAAGCAATTACTCAGCTTATCTGTTGCTTCAGTTTAATCAAGAGACTGTTTGTGTAGTCTACCCGACAGTGACCCAGACTTCCACTAAATAGAAATTTGGGTCAAGAATAATCTTTTCTGTCCCTGATATAAGGCTTTCTTTAATCATGAAAGTTCAGAAACTTGACTCTGCTCAGAAAAATGCTACATCTCAGGAATGGTAGCAAAAAGGTGTTATTAAGACATACCATGCAGAACCAATGTATAAAACAGGCAAAAATATAACTATCCATTTTATTGATTGGTCACACAAGTGTCATAGTGTGTTGATTATGCAAAAATTAAAGTTGAGTGATTTTCATTAGTCACTTAATATTTCAGTTATATATGAAAAACATCCAAGGGACCAATCAGTCTTGACTATTACTACATGGTATTTGCCATGATGCTGGAACTAGAACACATTGCTTGCATGTTACAGGCTCTAGGTTTGATCCCCAGTACTGCCAAATATAACTAGTAGTAATAATATTGATTAATCTAGCATCATATATTTAATTGATCAACAAATATAAATCTCTTTAAAATGAGTCATAAATGCTTCTCCAATTTACATGTCAAATCTAATCAGTAGATGTGGTAGTTTGGTGGAGAATGGTTGTCATAAGCTCATAGGGCTGCATAATTAGCCGTAAGTCTGTGGACCTGTTAAGGAAGAATTACATGGTATGGCCTTCTTGAGGAGATTTGTCTCTGGGGAAAGACTTTAAGTGCCAGAAGTTATATTACTTCTTTGGGGACAAGGTCTGAGAATAACAAAAACAAATTTTCCGGGTGGCAAGGCCCTGGAGAATCTGACCAATTTGGTAAGGCCAATGGATAGTTCATTGCATAATTCTGGGCCTGACCCCAAGAGCAACCCGCTCTGCTTGCTTTCATTATGCAAGTCTTACTGCCAGTCGCTTTTAGTTTCACATTCTCAGTCAGGGATAAAATAGATATTACAAAAGGAACACTTCTTCTGATGATTCCCTCTGGGTGAGCCAGAGGAGATGTTGTTAAAAATATACAGTGGATCTGATTTAGCTCATGTACCCTTTGATGTTTCAAGAGTGACCATGAATTCAGGTTTCTTAAGAACAAGCTGTGGCTCAAGAAAAATTTACATTTACTCCCCTTGTTCCCGGCCCTCCCGCTCCCTCCCTACCCCACCGCCCTCCCTCTTCTTCCTTAAGATGGGGCAGGATACCCTGCCCTATGGGAAGCCCAAGGCCCTCCCCCCTCCATCTCCGTCTAAGAAGATGTGCATCCATATAGAATAAGTTCCCAAAAAGCCAATACATGCAGAAGAGATAGGTCCCAGTGCCATTATCATTGGCTTCTCAGTCAGTCCCCATTGGCAGTCACATTCAGAGAGTCCAGTAAGGTCATATGCTCATTCAGTCCTGGTCCACTTATATAGATTTTCCTGGAAGTCAGAAGCAAACAAGATTATCAGACAAAAGTTGGAAGCACGGGAGTGGGGATGGGGGTGGAGGTAGGGATTGGGGGAGGGGGTAGGTGAAAGAGAGGGGGTAGAAGGGAGAAAGGAAAAACCTGGGAAAGCCTGGGGTTGTGGGAGGGTGGAGATCGAGGAAGGGTGGATATTGGAGAAGGGAATAAGATATCTACATTAACAGGAGTCATTTTAAGATTTGCAAGAGACTTGTCTCTAGAGGGGATGCCAGGTATTCACAGGGATGTCCCAGCTAGGTACTTGGGCAGCAGAGGAGTAGGTGCCTGAACTGAACTTGTCCCATAGTTACTTTGTTGAATATCTCAATCGTCACCATAGAAATTTTGCATGATGGATGGAGATAGAGCCAGAGACCCACATTCACACCAGAGCAAGGGATTGTGCCACCAAGGTCCAGTGGAAGAGCAGAAGGAGGGAGAAGATGAGCAAGGACGTCAGGACCGTGAGGGACTGGCCTATCAACAGAGACAGTGGGCTTGATCTATTGGGAGCTCATCAAATCCAGCTGGACCAAGCTGTGGCTTTTCTAATGCACCTTGTGAGTAGCCTGAAAGAGTCACAGTTTGGTAATATCACAAATTTGCATAACTGATCTGGAAAGAATGATGTGAATTAGAAGAGTCTAGGAGAAATGCAAATAAATAATATCAAGAGCTAATGGACACAGTCTAGGAACAGGGAATGAAACAGAATCCTAGAAACCCACAATGCCCTCATTACTGTTAGCTGTGCCAGTGCTGTAGGAAGTGGAGAGGAGAAGGACATGAGAACAAGGGAGAATCACTGCCAACTGTTAACAGTAAGTTTCCAAGTCATGTTGCCTGTAGGACAAGCAGGAAAAAAACTGGAAGAGATAGAGCAGTACAGAATGAAGAATGAATTGATTCAGCCTTGGCTGGTGAGTTGATTGTGAGAACTTAGATTTTACCCGAGGTATAAATTAATGACTAGAGACAAAACTCTCTCACTTTGCCTGATGCTGTAATTGCTGATGCTGCCAACGGGGCACACTGTTCTACTTGTAGGTGTGCCTCGTTAAAAAAACTTCATCTGTCGCTTGCAATACTGTTTGTGCTTTTAACATTAGAGCTATGAATCAAAAAGTTAATGGTTACCAGTGGGAAAACTATGGCACAAAAGGGAAATGAGGAAAAGGAACAAGCTGGAAATTATTGTAACCATTATTAGAAACCTAAGGAAACAAATTTGTTTGTAAGACTGTTCATTCAAACCTTTGAAACTATAGATAAATACAGGCCAAGATATCCGGGGTCACTTATTTAAAGCAGGTAGTTATAGTTTCTTCTCTGTGTCAATTTCACATGTCTGTCCCACGTCATCAGGTCCATTTGGAGCAAGATTCCCTGCATGTAAAGTTTCAAAAGCCTCCAACCATTCCTAGTGCATTCTGCCTCCTGCTTGCTATTTGAGTTTTAACCTTTTGTTCTTGCTGACTGTCACCTCCTCCACTCCAACATCATTGGCTCTAGCCGACCATAATCATAGACCTAAATAAACACTTTATTCTATAAGTTTTCTTGATAGGTCATCTCCTGGAGCATCATGAAGTTACATGGCACTTTCTGTGACCAAGGACAAGGAAAAAAATCATAGAAGAAAGGGATTGTCATTGTCTGTGCAGGTTAGTTACATGACACACCTCAGGGAACTATACAACAAGTATTGAAAAGGGCACAGAGACATCACAAATGTTGTCCGTCATTCCTCCAATTTCACTGTGTTTATCTTTGTTTGTTCTCCACTTTGCATTGGGGGGGGGCAGGAGTTCCAACACCGTTTTGAGGTTTTCAGGCTGCATTGAAGCAGCTCTCAGCAACATGAATGATGTAAAAGGGGACTTATTTGCCAGGGGTGACAATTCCTAATCTAGGCTACAGTAGAAAAGCAAGGATTTCTTAACTCAGTTCAGCCCTTTCCTAGTGCACAAACTGTCATCTTCCAGGGCTGTACCTCTCTTCCTGAAAGCTCTCCCACTAGCACATGTGGTGCTGTGGCAGGCTGCTGCACTCCACGTAGTCACACATTTCCTTGCTTAGTGCCTGCCTCTCCTCCTAGTTTGAAATGGAAGAACATACACCTGGCTTGTCTTGTTTACTGCTACATTGCAGAGCCTGGCATACACTACGAGCCTAGAACAGCTCTTGAGTGAATTAAAAGGTCACCCTTGCTGGACAATCTCAATGTCTCTAAAGGTCTTCCATATTCAATTAGAAAAAGAAGTCATCTTGTATATAATAGATGTTCTGTGACACATAAATAAAGACACCAGTCCTATCTCTTAATTAGTGAGAAATGTAGAAAGCTCTGGGAAAGAAGTGAAATTGTCAATCAAAGCTCATGCATACATGCATTAATCTGATGACCTGTTATATGGAGGCTGGCAGGAGTGATAAGAGGGCAATAGCGGAAGTCAAAGGGACAGGAGGCCTACATAATCCACTGCATAAAGCCACCTTTTCTCAAATGCTTCCTTCAGTTATCAGGTGAGCTTCACATAGCATACTCAAAAAAACAAAACACACACACATACACACACACACACACACACACACACAAACAAAGCTATGAAAAATAGCCACTCTTTGTGCCACACAGAAAGGCCACATTCTTGTTTATTTGGAAATCTCTCTAGAAACGCCTCTATGGAGTGGTGGACGGAGAATGCTCTCATATTCCATCAGTGATCTCTTTCAGAATCTTTGACAGTCACTGTGGTTGTGTGGCTTTAAACTTGTAATATATTGCTCATTCTCTGTAGATAATACAACAATATCTACAAAACAAAGAATAAGATATGCCATGTCCAGTTTAATTAATAAACAGTGTAATTTGAATAAGAAAAGAAAATTCTGAGGACAGAGAAAGGACACAGGATACTATCAGGTAAGGCTTCTCAGAGAAAGATGCAACTAGCTTGAAACCTACAGAGGGAATCGGAGGCTGTGACAAGTTCCAGGCAGTAGCCAAACACAACAGGACATGATGGGTTAGCGGCCTATTGCCTGTTCAGTAGATTTCACTGAGAGTAGCAGGTCAGAAGTGGCAGAAAGTGTACAGTGAACTAGAGAATGATCAAATCCAGATTAAGAGGGACTTGAAAAGTGAGCCAAGAGTTTGCAATTACTCCTGGAAGCAGAAAAGAGCTATTAAAGTTCTTAAATTAGGAAGCAGTAGTTTCAGTTTTACACTTTAGAACCACAGAGGAGTCTAAATGGAGATAACGAAAAGGGATCACAGAGTTGAAGACTAAGACTGACAGGTTTAGATGTTGTTGAAAATTTGTCTTAACATCCAGGACAGGTAAGAGTAGACTAATCAGGGAGAAAATGACAAACTCAGGGAAGCAAGAGTGTCAATTTCAAGCACAGTTCAGGCTTATGGATTGATTATAGTTGAGTCATAGAGCAGGGAACAGATTCTTGTTTCGGCCTCTGAGTGGATAAAACATTTCTGGCTTGTGGCAGAATTCTGTGGTCTGAACAAGACTAGCCCATGCCTGCTGTTATGGCTAGGCAATATGTGCTTTCAATTGTAGTACTGTATGAACTCAGAGAACTGAAGCATAGCTTCAGACATGCTACACACTACATGTTTGGGGTGGGGGGAGATGTCATTAGAAGTCTTTGTTGAATCACAAAGTCAATCACACAAGCCCACATCTGCAGCTTTTCTTTTGTTTCCATACTGTGTTTAAGAAATCAAATGTACTTTCCTCAGCGGACTACTTCCCCTGAAATCTCTCAAGCAACTGCTCTTGCAATGCTTTTCTCCCCCAAAAAGGTTACTATTGTGATTTCAGTAGTTATTACCAAACTCAGATTTTGTCCCTTCCTCTTCATTGCATGTTTTTGAACCCAACTAAGAGTCACATGTTTAAATCCTACTCTCCAAATTCCTAGGAATAAAAACTGGGGATCGGGCTGGATAACAAGAAGAGCTGTCAAAAATGAGAGTAGTGCTTTTGTAAAAGAGATTCAAGAAGTATTATGTATCCTGTACACAGTGTGACCTGTTATTACCAGCATATGATTGAAAATATCTTCCAAGTGGCAATATGTTAAACCCTAACGTTTATTAGTAAGTACTGTGGTTTGAAAGAAAATGGATCCCAAAGGGAGTGGCACTCTTGGGAGGTGTGGCCTTGTTGGCATAGGCATAGAATATTGCAGAAAGTGTGTCATTGTGTAGGCAAACTTTGAGGTCTCATACATGCTCAAGATACTACCCAATATTTTATACCACCTCCTGTTGCCTGCAAGGTGTAGGACTCTCAGCTACAACTCTAGGAAAATGTCTGTACACGCTACCATGTCCCAACATGACGATAATAATAACAATATTTGGAGAGCATGCACGATGTGACACAGGGCTTTCTCAACCAACAAGAAGACCATGGCAAATGATCTCTTGAATGTTCCCACCTATGAGCTTATTTACATAGTTTTTCTCTGTAGTTTCCCATCTACGATTTCACTTATTCCTTTGTTGTTTTCTACAAACCCTCTTTATGCCATTTCCTTTGGATAGGGAAATGAGAAGAATGCTCTGTGCTGATTGTCCACACTTGAGTTCTGTGCACTGTGTACCTGCTTTCCCCTTCTTTGACACAGTGTTGTCAGTAAATATCTCGATGCAGTGTTTAAGGTAAAATATTCTTTTATGTCTATGACTCAGCATTTTCTTTTTAACCACAGATTCAACAAACCTGACTACCGTGTCACCACAATATATTCCATAAACACCCATTTCTAGCACTTTGTCTCACACCACATCAGTCCAGTTACCATATTCCTTGTGCCTCTTCTACCCCTGCAGCTCCTGAGCAATTCACACTGATTTTTTTTTTTTTTTGGTTTTTCGAGACAGGGTTTCTCTGTGGCTTTGGAGCCTGTGCTGGAACTAGCTTTTGTAGACCAGGCTGGTCTCGAAATCACAGAGATCTGCCTGCCTCTGCCTCCCGAGTGCTGGGATTAAAGGCATGTGCCACCACCGCCCGGCTTCACACTGATTTGTTATGCATAGCAGAAGTCATCTTTTATATAAACACTGCAGTTTGTTAGCTCCCTCTACAAGCTCCCCATGCCATCTTTTATGTACCTGCAACAGGATGTTTGTTCTTTATTTTTCTTGCTGGGAATAGAACACATACCCTAGGAGGCTCTCTAATGTTGTTCATCTGTATACAATGTGCTGACCCCTGGCAATGTTTGAAATGTTGGCAGTTTCCCTGTTCCTTAAATTCTCCTTTCTACTGTACTTCTTTCTCAATTCTCTGTCTCAAGATTTAAAATTATTTCTTTCCACAGCATATTGAAGATTTAGATTAAATCTCATTAGATGTGTCAGAGATAAACATACACACCCAAGCAGAGAGTGGGCTGGCTGAACAAGTTCTCAATGTGCAAAGTAAACCATTAAGAAGGAAAGAACGTGTGTCCATCACACCCGAGGTGTGGAGCTTACACATTGAGCAGGACAACCATAATCTCTCAGGGAAGCTGATTTAAGTGCGCTGGGACTAATTAATAGGTCCCTCCTAAATAGACATTCTAACTACCTGAAGTAAACTGACTAACAAATTTTATTTTACATGCACAATTTCTTCAAATGATGTCCTACATCACTGCTTGATTAAATAACCGGAAATTGCTTCCCAGATAAAAAGGCATGCCAAACATCATCATTGTCATCTATTCAGAAATGGTTTCCAATTTCATCAGAGCCCGTGTTAAGACTGTTAATCATCTTACACTGTATTTCGATAACCTGCATTACTTTGTTTGCTGCACATGTCACAAGATGAAATTATGACATAATTTTAAGATTTCTTCAATACATCCCCCAATGAAGGAATTTTTCTCATTCAGAATATAGTTATTCAAGATCCTTAGAAAATGTATCTAAACATTAATGAACTAATGAAAAGCTTTCAACAAGTATACGATGTGAGGGTCTTCAGGTTGGAAAATAGATAGCTTTTCCAAACTCTATTCTCAATTATTGACAGGATATGGTCACAACTTTTTACTAAGGACTTAGTAAGAGGGAGTTAGAGGGTGTCATTTACCCAAGCCAAATTATAAATAAAGGTCTTGTCAGCATTTCTAGATTTTACCACATAGAAACCCCAAGGCTAAGCTGAGCTATATAGTAAACCCTCCACGAAAAACAAGCGGGGGGCTCCATGACACACCATCAAGCTCTAGTGCTACAACATAAATAAATGAGAAGATAATTGGTGGAAAACACGATCAAACATTAAAAGTATGAAAGTGCACTCCTATATTCCTAGAGACTCAAGAGGCCCAGGCAGAATGGCTCCCATTCCTATGTCTGCCTTGGCAGCTTAAAGAGACCCTGTCACAAATTCAAAATTATTATGTTTGAAAATGTAGCCAAATGAGCCGGGCGTGGTGGAGCACGCCTTTAATCCCAGCTCTCGGGAGGCAGAGGCAGGAGGATCTTTGTGAGTTCGAGACCAACCTGGTCTACAAGAGCTAGTTCCAGGACAGGCTCCAAAGCCACAGAGAAACTCTGTCTCGAAAAAAAACCAAAAAAAAAAAAAAAACAGAAAAGATAGCCAACTGATAGACTTTTTGCCTAACATGTCCAAAGCTTCCATCCTTGGTATGGGAAAAATAGGAATAATCCTTTTATATCAACAGATTTTATGCTTCCAAGTGTCCTGTTACAGTACGTTACAATGTGTTCTGAAAAGAATGGATTGGGTAAACCTTGTCTGGACTTATACTTTGTAGCATGCATCTATATCCTCTCAGGTAGCAAGCAGGAAGTAGAAGACATGGAGGGCACAAAACCTTGGCTTCTACTGTATATTTATTACATACCTGAATCTTTCCCTCATATTATTTTGAAAGTTATTAAGAACATTACCTTTCTCAATCTTATTTTAGATTTGCTATTAACTTTAGCTAAATGAATAAACAAGGCAACAACCTCATTTTCAATACTTGTCCTTTCATATGAGCCCTACAAAAACTATTACACTTGTGAAAAATTAGAGTGTAGCAAATGTAAGCTTAGAGTAAAGTAAATCCACCAATTCTTCATCCCATGGAACGAGAAACATTTCAGACATGCTAAAACTAGATAATGTGTACCCTGGTTATCAAGGTAAGAATATGATTATTTGTATAAAAATGTGGACTTTTGAAAAACATAGTCTCTCCTCTTCTCTTCTCTCCTCTCCTCTCCTGTTCTCTCCTCTCTCTCCTGTCCTCTTCTCTTCTCATATCTCTAAACACCAATATCCTATTTAATAATGAAGATTTAGGGTGCAAACTACTGCACACAGCCTAACATCAATATACCTTCCCCTCTCTCTCATCAGGAAGATCCAGCAGACTGGACGATTTTCTCCAAAAGAAAAATGTTAGTCCATAAATGGACTCTTTAAATATATTCAATGTGAAGAATGGGTGATATTAAGAAAAATTTATGTGAGACTATCAGTATACAGAGAGTGTAGGTAAGATGAATATTGAGGAACTAGAAATAATGATTCTCATGTTGTAGCATTTTTCATCAGAATCCTAGGAACATGGAAGATTCAGTTCAGTTCAAAGCTTGCAATAGTGGCTGCCCAAAATAAACTGCTTGCTCTAGAGAGATGGTTCAAAAAGTGTTGCATTTACTGCATTTCTTTGAAATACAGTGATTTTCTCATAGATCAAGTTTCTAAGATTGAATTTGAATATGATAATTTTTAAATAATTATTAATTTAGATTATATTGACTGAGTGTAGTGATTGAATGACAATGGCATCCATAGGCTCATAGGGTGTAGCCCTGTTAAGAGCTTTGGCCTTGTGGGGAATGTTTATCACTGGGGATCGGCTGTGGTTTCAGAAACTAAAGTCAGGCCCAGTGCAGCTCTGTGTTTCTTCTGCCTTCAAATCTGTATGTAGAACTCTCAATTACCTCTCTAGTACCCTGCCTGCCTGCCTGTGTGCTGCCATGCTACTGTCTGGACTTAACTTTAGAACTGTAAGCCAGCCCTTTATAAGAGCTGTCATGGTCATAGCATCGCTTCACTGTAAGAAGACCCTAACTAAGACACTGGGGTGTAACCACTAGAATGGAATGATATGAGTAGACTTTGGTCCCAAAGCTGGTGCAATTAGACAGTTTTTCCTTGAGATCTACAATTCCTGAAACAAACAAATACATTAGGGATGCTGTCTTTGCCTCACATTGTGGATTAGAACACTGAGTAAGAATAGATTTGATACAATGAATCTCTCTGAGAATCACTCACCTGTCACATGCTAAAGGGGCACTTCCTGGTGTTATGACAGATACAGTGTTTAGCTTCTTTTCACATTGTGAGACATACCACATTATGGATAGCATTATGGATAGTAAGTGAAATAGCTCTGCACACATCAACTAAATGTACATATCAATGTGTTATGCATGTTTCTCCTCTCCTCATTCAGATACCCAGTTGTAAGTGTAGCCAGTTCATTCACTTACCCAAATGATAACACAGAAGCTACCTTAATTAATAACTCAGGCATATTCCTTGCCAACTCTTAAATCTTAAATTAACTCATTTCTATTAATCTGTATATCAACACAAGGTTATGTCCTATTGGTAAAAGTTCTGTGGCAATTGACACTTTTGGCAGCTACCTGGCATCTCTCAGACTCTACCTCCTATCCCTCCATAATTTTGTTTAGATTTCCTACCTGAATTTACTAAGCCATTGGCCAAAACAGCTTCTTTAATAACCAATGGTAATAAAATATATTTATAGCAGAGAGGAGAATCGCACATCACCGCCTATTTTCTGTCTAAATAAAAAGGAAGATTTTAACTTTAACATAGTAAAATTGCACATAACTAAACAGGTATCAAGCTAGAATTGCAGTTACAATATTATATTTATATCTACATTTCCTTTCATCCTAACTAAGGAAAACTATAATAATAACTATCTATTCTTCAACTACATCAAAGGCTCCAGAAGGATAATATTACCTAAGTAAACAGAAAGTACATTGTAAACAACTTCCAAAATTCTAGAATTGACAGAGACATTTCACTGCCTGGACAGTCACCCAAAGTTGTTCTTTAATGTTGGGGCATCTATCTTCAGCCTGTAGGCCCTGAAGGTCTGACAGACTTTTTCATGAAGGAAGAAATATGAAGCTCTGTTTTGCCTTGTAATAGCAAAGTTCATCATATGCTTTCTTCTGTGTCCTGCAGAACATCTTACAGTTTCTTCTGTGAGGCAGGAACCCTGAAGGACCATCTCATCCTTTGGAAAGTTCAACAATCAGTTTTCTTTGGGTCCTGTATGTCCAGTTCATACAGCGTATCATCAAACAGTCCAGGCAAGAGCAGCTTCTTGTCCAAATGGCTAGACTTGTCATATTGAAGGCCAATTCATAATGAGTTTCTTCAATACCCATCAACCTCTCTGAAGTAACTAGTGCTGCCAGAAGCAGACATGTTCACTGTTGATAAAAGTCTAAGTTCTTAAAACATTTTAAATGCCATTTCTGTAGGTTTTTGAAAGTGTTGACAAATACCTATCATTTAAAATATATATTTGTACATCTAGAAAATCTAACTAAAATGACTACAAGTTTGATTACTTTAGATGACTATATATTATATATAAGAAATATATAAGTATTTCTTAACTATATGTAGATTTTTAAATGAGCTGCAAAAATACATTACCTTATTTGAGAGCATAGTTTAATACAAACTACTTCCTGCTTTTGTTGGGCAAAGTATTTTTCAGGGTTCATAGATACCTTTCAGATGGTCTTATTCCATCAAACCACATTAGCCTGGAAGGAATCCACAGGTTCTCATCTTCTGAGGAAACAAAAGCAAAATCTCTTTTCCAAAGTAACATATCCTTAGCCTCAAATTTTGAAGTCAAGATACCTTTAAAATATACTGGACGGTTTAGGTTAACAGTCTGTACAATGAAATATCTCTCTGTACTTAGCTCATTTACAGTCAAAAATTCAAATAAAACACAATAACATATATAATTCAGACTCTTTGTGTATATTCCATCTTTATGTAGATTTTCAACTATGAAATGGCAAATATGTTACTTTCATTGTATGAAGGAAGAAACACAATATGAAAACTTAGCCTTTTTCAAATGCTACAAGTAGACGTGACAGAACAAAAGCCTAAGCCAGTCTTAAACATTATTTGCATCTGTTCGCTTCAATGTTTGAACTGTGTTTCATGGACCCCTTTTCTCAGTAACAGCATTGATAACAATTGATAATTGAACATGTAGTCCTTCCTCTTTGATATCTAGCTTGTGGTAGATTAGACTATGTCTCTATCTTACAGTTTAAATGTTGTAGTTGTTTCCAGTGAACCAAAATGTTCAAATAAGGCTCATAAAGTATACAAAACTTGTAAATCACCAGAAACCCCAGAAATATTCTTATTCATAGGGCCCACTTTGTCATGTTCATATAGGCAATGATAATAATAGTAATAATCATAATTGTCTGGGAGAGGGGAGTCAGACTGACTAAGCTGCCTGTAAGCTGGGCAGGAACCTCAGATACGAAACTCTCCTGAGTTCTCTCTGATATGAGGTTGGTTTTTGCCATGTTGCGGTTGCCCTGAACCCGTTCATGGTTCTGTAAGCAAGCCTTCATTCACACTCCTGTAAGTGATCCTCCAAAAAATAATTGCTAACTCACTAGGCTATATTTGGTTGAGATCATGTCTTTAATCTGTTGTCTAATGTTTGTTTCAAGTCTCTCCCCCAAAAAAAGTCACACAATGTTCTAGTACACATACGAATTATTAAAAGTATGAGGTTTTTAAATGTAAAAGTAGAAAGAAGGAAATGAAAGAGAATGGGGCAAGGAAAAATGATTTTAAATCTACAAAAGCATTTAAAAGTCATTACCAAGAGCTTGGCTTGGTGCTTAGTTTTATTTCTCTGCATTTGGTTGCATCAATTGCTGGATGAAGGCTCTCTTAGTCCAGTCTGGAGAGTCGTTGTCTGTGTCTTTAGTTATTCTTTCTTATGGTTGTCTAGTTCATAGAAAATGTGTACACAAGTGTTCTCTCATTTGAGTTCTCTATATTCAGTTGTGGCAGTACTGAATGACCCACACATTGGGGCAATTAGGTTCATTCAGAGGGTCAAGTTCATTCCTGTATAGGTTCCCCAGTTGCTAGTCTAGAGCCAGTGAGCTCCCACTAACTCAGGTCAGCTGTCTCTGCAGGTTTACGAATCATGATCACAATCCTTTTGCTCCCTCTCTTTGATCCTCCCTCTCTTCATTTTTGCTTCCCTCTCTTCAATTGGATTCTGGGAGCTTGGCCCAGTGCTTAGCTGTGGATCTCTGCATATGCTTCCATCAGGAACTAGATGAAGATTCCATGAAGATAATTAGTGTAGTCATCAATCTGATTACGGGGAATACTAGTTCAGGCACCCTCTCCACTATTGCTTGGATTCTTAGCTGGAGTCATCCTTGTGGATTCCTGGGCCTATCCATAGCACCATAACTTCATAATGGATCCCTTCATCAAGATATCTCTCTTTTTTTCTCTCCCTCTTTGTCCCTTCCCAAGCTCTACCATCCCATTTTCTCATAGTCTCTTCCTAATCAAACAGAGGAAGAAAGTAATATATGAGCAAGGAGGGTCATGATCATGATGAAGAAATCTACAGAAACAGGAGAACCAAGCTCATGGAGTTCATGAACCCTAGACTAAGAATTGTGGAGCCCCCATGAGACTGAACTAGGTCCTCTTTATGTGGGAGACAATGATGAAGCTTGAACTACCCAAGGGGCCCATGGCAGTAGGACCAGGATCTACCTCTGGTGCATGAGCTACCTTGTTGGAGTCCATTCTCTGTGGTGGGATGCCATGCTCAGTCTTAAAGAAGTGGGGAGGGATTTGGTCCTGACCAAAATTAATTTGCCAGACTTTGTTGACTCCCATGGAAGCCCTTACCTGTTTTGAGGAGTGAATTGGGAGTAGGTTAGGGGATAGGTAAAGGGAGGGTGGCTGGAGGGGTAGGGCAGAGAACTATGCACTCCTGGGTGCCAAGCTGTAGTACGGAATGCAGACCCCTTGTTCCTTCCCGCCCGACTCCCAGTTCCTCGGCTAGGTTGTACCCAAAATAATTACACAGAAATTGTATTAATTAAATTACTGCCTTGCCCATTATATCTAGCCTCTTATTGGCCAACTCTCACTCTTGATCTAACCAATTTCTATTAATCTGTGCTCACCACTAGGTCATGGCTTACTGGGAAAGCTTCTAACCAGCATCAGTCTCGGGCAGGAGATCCATGGTGTCTGCCACACTGTCATCTTCTCAGCATTGAGTCCTGCCTACTCTGTGTACCTGATTTCTGCCCTATCAAAAGGCCAAGGAAGTTTTCTTTATTCAACCAATGAAAGCATTACAAATGAAGAAGGACCTCCTACACCAGTGGTTGAAATGTAAAATTAGCCTAAAAAAAGTAAGTTAAAATATGTTGTCACCAATACCAAACTATTTTTATTACTATAGTTCAATAGTAGATCATGGAGTCAGGGATGGTGATACCCACAGAACTGGAAAAGATCTTCACCAACCTAATATCTGACAGAGGACTAATATCTAAAATGATAAAGAACTCAAGAAACTAGACATCAAAATACCAAGGAATCCCATTGAACGATGGGGTACAGATGTAAACAGATAATTCTCATAATAGGAATCTTGAATGACTGAGATATACTTAAAGACGTATTCAACATCCTTAGCTATCAGGGAAATGCAAATAAAAATAAATCTGAGATAACATTTTACATCTTTCAGAATGTCCAATATCAAAAACTCTAATGAGAAGATTGAATCAAAAACACTGAAGAGGATGTATAATAAGGGGATGCTCTTCTACTGCTAGTGGGAGTGCAAACTTTGTACACTTTCTTTGGAAATCAGTATTTTTCAGAAAATTCTCACAATCCAGCAATATCACTCTTGGGCATATGCCCAAAGGATGCTCAACTATACCCCAAGGACACTAGCTAAGCTATATTCATAACAGCATTACCTATAATAATCAGAACTTGGAAAAAACCTAGATGCTCCTCAACCAAAGAATGGATAAAGAAAACATGATACACTTACACAATGGATTTCTACTCAGCAGTGCAAAACAGTGACATCATGAAATTTGCAGGCAAATGGATGGAACTAGAAAAAAATAATCCTGAGCAAGGTAACTCAGACCCATAAAGACAAACATGGTTATGTACTCACTCAAAAGTGGATATTAGAAATAAAGCATAGAATAATCAGGCCCAGAAAAGTTAGGTAAGAAGGAAGACCCTAAGAGGGACACATGGATCTCCCTGGGAAGAGGAAGTAGATAGAATGTCCTGGGTAAAGTGGGAGTATGGGAGAGTAGAGAGGAAGTGATGGGGGATGGGAACATTAGGGATCAGTATGAACAAGTTTTGGGAGGGACAGAGTGGGAGGGTGATGAGGGAGATATCTTGATAGAGGGGGTCATTGTGGAGTTAGGAAGAAACCTGATGCTAAGGATGCTTCTGGGAACCTACAAGAAAGGACTCCACCTAAGACTTCCAAGCAATTGTGACGAAGGTCCTGAACTGGCCTTCCCCTGTAATCAGACTGATGACTGCCCTAGTTGTCATCAGAGAACCTTCATCCAGTATCTTATGGAAGCTGATACAGAGCTGTGGGAGTCCAGTAAAAGAGAGGATGGAATGATTGTATGAGCAAGGAAGACCCCGATGGATAAACTTGCAGAGAAACTGACCTGATCTTCTGGGAGCTCATGATCTCTGGATGGACATCTAGGAAGCTAGCCTGGGACTGACCTAGGCTCTCTGCTGTGTAACAGTTTTGTAGCTTGGTCTTTTGTGGTGCTCCTAGAAGTGGGACTAGGACCTCTTCCTCATGCAAGAGCTAGCTGTCTTTTTGGAACCTGTTGCTTGTGGTGGGAAGCCTTGTTCAGCCTTGGCTCAATGTGTCATGCTTTGTTGATTCCTATGGGAGGCTTTCCCCCATCTAAGTGAAGACAGAAAAAGAGTGGATGGAGAGGGAAAGGGGGATTTGGGGTACAGAGTAAGAGGAGAAGGAGGGGAAACTGTAGTAGGTATGTAAAATGAATAAAAGGATGAAAAAGTCATCACTTTTTTCCCAACTGAAATATTGACTTCCATAGGTAAATAATCTCACTCATGTTTCACTGTCTAAATAAAATTGGTTTCATTGGAAAACCAGCTTTCACAGGCACAAGCACAAAGTTTCCATTGTTCCACTAAGCAGGCATGAATTCTAAAGCTGCTAACTATATTCTGCACATACTACACACTTCATATTCTTAGCTGACAAGATCCAAACAACTTTCACCATAGTGTCACATTCTTACTCTATATGAGAGATAGTGTCATCACAGTATTGGCTGCCTTCTGGAAAACCAATTATTTTATACATTTCTCAGGGATCTGAAAGGTAATTAGTCATGGTGTTTAAACAGTAGTATGTAACTGAAGACATAAAACAAGCAATAGAAGAATGCTTCAAGAAGACAAGGCAGAAATGTTCCTTATGTCACAGACATTTTTCCTCATTATTCACAGTTCTCTACTTCTCATTTCTCTCACCTTCATTACCTTTTCCTTCTGAAGGCATTCTTGGTGTCTTTTTAAATCCATAATCACTTTAATGGAGAATATGAGGACAGTGATAAAGTCATATGGGAAGAGAGAGATGCAATGCAAATTTCATGGCAAATATTTCAGATAAGGCGTTAAGCATGAATTCTGTCATGTCTTAGAACAAAAGGGAGGAGGTATTTAATGTTTAAGGAATGAAGCTGTAGCAGGTGTTATATGAAAGAAAGTACAGTAGGTTTTTCTATATAGTGAAAATATTTGAGGAGATGGAGATAGGCTTAAGACAAATTTTGAGATTCTATCTATCTAGGACATCTGTACTCTGACTTACAGGAAAGCTTTGCGGAAACTCCAAGTCATTTTACATGGTGTCTGAGTTGAGAGTATTCATTCATTGTTAATTACTCTGAAGTTTGAATCAGGAGTTGAAAAGCTCTATATGTCATGTGTATGGCTAATTTTTCTGGTGTTTACATGTTATTTTAATTATATGGATTTATTGAACATAAAAAGGTTAAGAATTCAATCTTTAATTTGCAGTAACTAGGTTATTTTGCTAATAGAAACAGAGACATCTATATGAGATTGTTGAAAGGAGAGGAGTCCCTTGTTTGTCCTGGCCACCCAGCTAGCTTGCACCCAAATAACCAGACAGAAACTGTATTCATTAAAACACTGCTTGGCCCATTACCTCTAGCTCTTATTGGCTAATATTTACAACTTAATTTAACCCATTTCTATTAATTTGTGTATTACCACATGGCTGTGTCTTACTGGCAAGATTCGAACCAGCATCCGTCTCAGGCAGAAGACCCATGGCATCTCTCACTCTGCCCTTTTTTCCAGCATTTAATTCTGTCTTCTCCACCTACCTAAGTTCTGCCATATCAGGCCCAAAGCAGTTTCTTTATTCATTAACCAATGAAAGCAACACCTGAACAGAAGAACCTCCTACACCGTTTCCCCTTTTCTGTTTAAACAAAAAGGAAGACTTTAACATTAACACAGTAAAATTACATATAACAAAACAGGTATCAAATAAGAATTACAGTTAAAATACTTGTATTTACTTTATTTTTTATAATAACTAAGGAGAACTATAGCTATAAATTCTTCAACTCCATCAAAGACTCCAGAAGGATATATTATTATCTAAGTAAACAGAAAGTGCATCATAAACAACTTCCAAAGCTCTAGAAATGACAGAGACATCTTGCTGCCTGGTCAGAATACTTGTGAGCTATTATTTATGGATCATTTACATTGGTATAGTTTTTATATATTGATACAAGTTCAAATTGTATTTGATACTTTTGTTTACATTATTTGTACATATACACAAATTTATTTTGTCAGATTGTATATATGCATGTTTCTACCTTGGTTTAGGACATTTTGTATATTGATACAACTGTTAGGGTATATTTTTATATTATTATAGATCAATAGCTGTTCATGTTTGTTGTACATACAGTTAGATCAATTAGGTTCTTTAGATACACAGAGATTGTGTTCTGTCTAGATAGGTATTCTTCAACCACTTCAAGGATCTGTGGAACATGGCATTTAAATAACTTAGGGTTCTGTTGACATAAGACATGATTGCTTCTGACAGCACCAATCTATTCCCAAGAGAATGTTGAGCACCGAAGACACTTGACTTAGAGCTTGTTTTCTTCTTGGCAAAACTGGCCTTTGGGCAAGGAACTGACAATGCTTTAACCACTGACATGTTACATAGTATCTGGAAATGGATAAACTGGACTGTTAAATCTTGCCAAGACAGGGTAAAATGGTTTTGAAAATGTTTCCTGCCTCTGAAAATGATCTGTCAGTTACACTAGGCCTTAACCGAAGTTTGTTGCTTCAACATTGCAAAAATGAGACTTTGGGTGATTATTTAGGTAGCTAATTGTCTCCATCATATATTACTCACTTTGGAAGCTACTTGATTGTACTTTCTGCCTGCTCAAGTAATATTATCTCCCTTCTCACGCCTTTGAAGGGGTTGAAGATTAGATACCCATATCTAATCTTATGATCTAGCCAATCCATAAGAATTAGACTCCATAGGATACAATGTTTATTAAAACATTTACCATATGTTTCTTGCTTAATATTGTTTATGCTGATTATAATTCTAATCATATACTTGATATCTGTTCCTAGTGTATATTGTTTTGTATTGGGTTTGGAATTCTCCTACTGAAACAAAAGGGGGAGGTGCTGTGGGAGCTTTTTCTGCTCCTTCAGCCAATAGCATTTAAGATACCAGCCCATGAGATGACATATCTAAGCTTTTATTTAGGTAACCTTATGAAAGAGCTACATTGTGTTTCAGATTCAAATGCTTAGCAGATAAATGTTCAAAGCAGAGAATTGTCACTAGAAATAAAATGCATTTATTCATTCATTCAAAAGAACACACATAAAATTATTTATTGTATATTAAATAACAAAATTGATTAAACACTGAAGCAAATTAGTACATATTGGATAAAACTGGATAAATTTGGATAAATTGGATAAAAACATCAGAATAGTGCAGGATTTATGAGAACATGGGTTACATCTGACCCACTACTGGACAGACAAGTAAGCAGATATGACCTGCATTTTCTAGTTTATGGTTATTTCAAGCATCCTTTTTTTTAAAAAAAAAATTGTATTGAGTCAACCAAGTCCTGGTACTGGAAGTCTAATTTGGTCACAAGAGATAGTCAGTTGGTACTCTGAACTCGCCCTCCCCCCCATAATTAATACCTCATTAGGATTGCCTTTATATATTTTGGGAAGTTTCCACTGCATTCAGTTTCTATATCATGCAACAAATACCCCTCAATTACAGCTGTTGTCTCTCCCTGCCACCTAACTTCCCTCAAACCTATCTCCCTTCCTCCTCTTGACCTGATCCTGCAGCTCCCATCCTCAGCTGCTCCCAGTGCACTTATGAAAATCTATTCTAATTCCCCTAACAGGTAGATCCATGTGTACATTCCTCCATACCTATTTCCTCTGGGTCTATGAACTGTAGGTGGTTATCATTTTTTGATGACCAATATTCACATATAAGTGGATAAATGACGTATTTATTATTCTAGGTTATTGCACTTAGTGATTTTCCCCTGGTTCCATCTATTTGCCTGAAAATTTCATGATATCACTGTTTTAAAGAGTTGAATAATACTCTGTTGTGCAAATGTACCATATTTTCTTTATCCATTCATATTTTGAGGGACATTTTAAGGTTTTTGTTTGTTTGTTTTATTTTGTTTGTCTGTTTTCCAGTTTCTGGGTGTTATAAATAGGGCAGCAAAGAACATGACTGTGCAGATTTCCTGTTGATAGAATGGGTTATCTTCGGCTATATGCTCAAGAGTGGTATTATTGGATCCTGAGGTAGACCCATTCACAACTGTCTGAGGAAACAATATATTGTATTCACATTGGCCAAGCAGATCCCAGGGAAATCCCCCAACAATATGGGCACCCATACATTGAATATCAAGTTGGTGTCTACATGGAGCATTATATCCACGTTTTAATGTTTTGGTGAAAGGAAGTACTTCAAAAGGTCCCAAAGAGAAATATAAGAACCAATTCAGCCTGAAAAGTATACTAGGGAAATGGTGGCACAGAATTTGTGGGAATAGTCAACTAATGTCTGATTTGACTTAAGACCCATTACGAGAGATGAAGACCAAAGCCAACTTTGCTTGGGTGACCAAGAACCAGAATCTGGATAGTCCAGAATCCTAGGGTAAAACAAAACAATACTGATCTAAAAGTAAGTATCAATAAAATGACTTCTACTGATACTCTGCTATACTCATAAATTAGTGCCTTGTTCTGTCATCATCTGAGAGGTTTCTCCTCAGCAGATGGGAAGAAATACAGAATTTCAAAGAGCCACAGCAAGACATTATACAGAGAGGAACAAAGACAGAGAGAAAGAGACATTAAATCAGTCTTCTCTAAGTGGGATATCTTCATCATATCCTTCCACTCAGAGTTCAGGGAACCCCTTGGAAGAGGAGGTGGAAAGAGTGTAAGAGCCAGAGGGGATGGAGGACAGCAGAGGAACAAGTCTTCTAAATCAACGGAGCAAGACTCATAATAACTCTCAGAAACTGAAGCAGCAAACACAGAGCCTACATAGGTCTACACCAGGTCCTTTGCATCTATATTATAGCTTTCAGCTTCATATTTTTATAGAACTCCTGAGTGTGTGAATGAGTGAGTCTCTCTGATCTTGTGCCGGCACTTGGGATTCTTTTCCTTCAGTTGGTTTGCCTTGTCCAGCCATGATGTGATGCCTTCTGTATGTTTATTATATTTTGACTTGTAAAAACAGTATTGAGTCAATTGCAATATTTCAAAAACTGGTAATAGTTGCATACAGAGAGGATAATCTAATGGAATAATTAAAATTACACAAAAGACCTTTAGCAGGTTTTTTAAAATTGATTTTTGTTAAGTTCTACATTTTTCTCTGCTCCTCTCCTTGCCTCTTTCCTCCTCTTCAACCCTCTCCCAAGGTTCCCATGCTTCCAGTTTACTCAGGAGAGCTTGTCTTTTTCTACTTCCCATGTATATTAGATCTATGGATGTCTTTCTTAGGGTCCTCATTATTGTCTAGTTCTCTGGGATTGTGATTTGTTAGTTTTTTATACAGCATCTGTAGATGCATGTGTATGAGATGCTAAGATGGGGAAGGTGGAGAACGAAAAATGAGAGGACTGTGAAAGAACGTTGAGAACTCCATAGTTAACAATAACACAAGTTGGTTTTTATGAGTAATGTGCTCAAGCAGGGTTGCCATGTTGCAGAATTTACAGCATTAAAAGAAATCAAGGTAAACTTTTGCCAAAGGGAAACCATTTGTACAGTCTAAAATGTCAATGTACTGTTCGTTATATTTTCTGAATGTCTTAGCAGAGCAGAGAACACCCTTTTTGTATTTCCAGCATGATATTTGCAATTTAGAGCATGGGAACTTGCTTAAAGGCCCAGTCGTTGATCCTATCTTTGAGTGTGCGATCAGGTCATCCTAATGCAGAATCTCATGGGAGTCCTTAAGGTCACTTGCTCTCTATGCCTTGCTGCTGATCCAGCACTTAAAAGTTTCATTTCCATTGTGAAACCAATAAATCAGCATAAGTTGCTGGAGGAGTTTTAACCTTGTAAGATGCAATCAAATTGCTCCGTCACAGTGACTCCTGGAAATTGATCTGCACTTGGCCTGTGAGAGGAAAAGGACTTATATGAATATAAGGAAAATGGATCACTGATTTATAGGATAATGCTAAGTGGATCTTGTAGAAATGAGCAATGCTCCTGTACTTGGAAGGATCTGACCCTGCTTATGCCAAACAAGGAATGGTGTTGTCTAGTAGTAGCCCTGAACAACTGGCATTGGTACAATTTGTGTAAAGAAGAAAATACTTTCATTTTATTCACCTGATTTTATTTTTTTCAGTCAGGGAGGATTCTGTAAATAATATGGATTATTTAATTGAAAAAAATCAAGAATTACTAATGTACATATGGGGAATGCTCATTGATTAATGAGTCAGAGAATTGTTTAAAGTTTGTATTATATAGTATCAAATAAATGACAGTGAAATTGTCATGGCCAAGATGAAGGACTGAAGATGTAAAGACTTCCAAATGCAGAAGCACAAATATGTAGGTGGATTTGTGGTATATATATATATATGAACTAGCAATAAGAGCTTGCTGTGGAGACTCCTCCTGTGCTCATCCTGATTTCTTAAGAGCAGGGAACTGCTCTAGAGATCTAACTTTTGCCTCTCATGCTAGAAAAGGAGATGTGTATACTTTCAGCAAAGGGAGGAGATAAGAGAGTTTCTCTCGCATCTCCTTCTTCTCAATTGCCTTTGGCTCCCAATCTCCTGTGTATGTTTTAGAAGAAATTACCCAGTTGCTTCTTGTTCCTTCAGCGCTGAGATCATCATGCTTGATGATTTACTGTTTCACAGTCACCTTCATGACAGTAAAAATGGTTACTGTTTCTGATTAGTGTAAAAAGAAGTACAGAACGTACTTCAATTCCCAGAACACTTCCCTTTGTGCTTTACATAGCACACAATTGCTTTCTCTCTCTTGCTTTTTAAACAATGTGCCTTTGCCCTGATTTTTCTGACTTATACTAATCATTAGTAAAAAAAATTGTTTCACCATAATTGGGCCTTTGAATAAAACTAAATGTGTTTTAGCATATTATTTCCTTCTTTCACAGTTTGTTTCAAAATGAGCAATATAATTTGTCAGTGTATAATTTCTCAACCTTCTTCACTTTGATTCTGTCTTATTCTTTGTAGAGCAGCCAAACAAGGGCCTTCATGTTTTTGTTTCCAGTTAAGGAAGAAGGGAATATAAGAGGGAGAGAGAGAGAGAGAGAGAGAGAGAGAGAGAGAGAGAGAGAGAGAGAGAGAGCAAGCATGATATGAGGTTGGGTGGGGAGGAAGAGGGAGAGGATCTGTAACTAGTTGGCCATGTGGAAAAATGTAATAAAAATATAAAATTCTCAATAAAATAAATTTTAAAATAATATCTTCCCTGTCTCTGCTTGAATATTAGGAGACAAAAGAGAAAAGAGCTCTTCTCTTGACATCCTGCTTCCATCTTTGATGAAGCAGTATTTACATTATTAATTTAACCAGACTAAGATTAGCCAGGTAACACCACCTTGAAGTCTGTGTTCTCTGGGCAAAGGTATTATTTATACACAAAGGAAAAGCAGCATAGCATTGTCTCAGCACCATTCCCTCTGCTTTACAATAGCAAGCTGTTTTTCAGCTTCATTGATTAGAATCAGGTGACTTTGAAGTCAGTGGCGCAACTGTGGAGCTCACATCAATGAAAGCCTATGAAGTGTAACTGCTGAAATCATCAAGTAATATCTGAAGCTTATGAACAAGAGGAATCAGTCGGGGACTGAGAAGTCTAAGAATAGCTTTGTCCCTTTTTAACAGAATTTAGCACCAATTTATCCCCTCTTCCTCCAATGAATGTCGTGTAAAGTGTAATCTGAGCATGTTTTGCTAAACTAGCCTTCCAGTTGCTTCTCGTTTCTGCGCCTCTATAGAATAGAATCCAACTTCCCCATTGTAAGTGGGATCATCGGCAACAATCCTCGCTTTCAGAGTTTTGTGTTATTATGAATAGAAAATAATAATTGCTTCTTTCTGTTGTTATCACCAGCTCATGCGGTGTTCAAATATAATGATTGCTAAAAAAGTAAACGGGTAAAGGGAATTGAAAAATGAAACCAGTCATTAAGAGAGGGTGGTGAGCAAGTCTATCAAGACAGCTGCAATGCATTAAATCAGTGTTTAATTGTTTCAAAGTTTTTCTCGAAATTCTTAGGGGGGAATTGTTGGCATGTTGGAAAGGAAAGGGCAAGCTGGGCTAAGCATTTTGAATTATTCCAAAATTGCCCACATTCATTTTGCTCCACTTGCTTACTGTTGTTCGCAGAAAAAGAACTAAGATAACAGAACCACTTTTGCCATTACATAGATCAGTCCTTGGATGCAAAACTGGCATATATGCTTTGGGCCTTTGATCTTTTTTTTTTTTTTTTTTTTTTTTTCAGTGGTCTCAGACTCCACATGTTTATTGTTAAAGGACGTTCTGGGGACAGATAAGAACATGGGAATCAAGCCGTAGATCAGCTCCTAGGGTTGG
>JAQHUG010000219.1:1460148-1492468 GCA_028555095.1 Dicrostonyx torquatus
TGACCAGTGCCTCTTATGACAGCAGTCTATCCTTCTAGGACAAGGGAGAATCCCCCATACCCCAAGGTCACCAACAAGACAGGCTGAGACTGGGGAGGAGGGGCAGCTCCACCTCAAATCTTTTTGCACAAGTCATGGGGGTCAATTCCAAGATTACTCCAAACGTTAAGGTAGATCCTGAGTCTCTTCCATTAGGGGAATCTCTCCAGACTCCACTATTCCTAGCATTCGAGTTAGACCCAGAGGAGGTGGCCAGGGAAATCAGAGGCTTGGGAAAAGGGTTCGAGTCTTCCCTGAGGACATCACCTTCGCCCTCCCCCGCAATATATCCCCATCTCAAGGGCACTTACGGGCCTCTTCTTGGGGTCCCATTCCGGTCCAGATGGTGCCACCAACTAGTGGCAGTGGCATGATATGGACAGCTGGCCCAGGGCAAGAGTTACGGATGGTGGAGGGCATGTGTGGGGACCTTACTCCAAATATCCATCAAAGACGTCGAGCTCTGAATCGGCATCATAGAGGCCAGAGCCAGGGTCGGAGAGTACGCCGAGATCCACCAGCGCCTGGTCCAAGTCCTCGGGCAAGAAGACGAGGCCCACGTTGAGGACGATGTATTCCATGAGGAAGGCGTAGTAGAGGATCAGCACATTGACGAAGAACAGGCCCACGTAGAACATAGAGGGCAGCAGCGGTGGCTGCACGTAGGAGACCAGGGGGCCCAGAGCGTCCAGGTGGGCTGCGACGCGAGCGCCAGGCATGCAGGGACCGGCGGCCGGGCGGTCCCAGCGACCTCAGCCGCTGCGGCGCCCGGGCGGCCGGCGAGGAGGCAGTTCGGCCATTCAGGGGTCGCCCCGGGGCTCGGTGGCGGCAGCGCTGGGCCCCGGGCGGCCTCCGAGGACGCTCCTTGATTCCCAAGATGCTCGGGACCGGTCACGGCGCCCAGGAATCGGGATGCGGGCCACACGGGCCGCCCACCCCTCAGGGTCCCCCTATAAGTGGCCAGGGGCTCGCTCGGTGCGCCACGCTCGCGCACCTCCGCCGCAGCTCAGAGTCGAGGCCGCGTCCCCAGGGTCGTTTCCCCCAGCCATTTCTGAAGCTGGGTCCGCATCCCCGCAGGCTCACCTGGGCCTTTGATCTTGACATGTAACTGTGGAATGAATGGACATTTCAGGGAAGGAGATAAAGGAAAGTTTAAAGAACGAATTTCTCATATCACTTTGCCCAGTTTTCGTTGTTGCCACACGTGTTTATAGAGGAAATCTATGAGTGTTACATTAAAAGAAAATGTTGGGAATACTGGCGATTGACTCCAGGGCCTCAACTCAGACCAGCGATTCTCCAACCTGAGTTATATCTTCAGTATAGTTTTTATTTTGAGATGAGAGTCTCACTAAGCTGCCACTGTGTACTTGAGCTCACCCTATAGCCCAGATCACCTTCAAACCTGCCTAAATCTTCCAAAAAGCTAAGGATTACAAGACTATACCACCAAGCCCAAGTCCTACTTGCCACAGTAGTTACAAGGTATGGTCTTTAGGAAATAATGAGGCTGTGTGGCTGTGTATAAATCCATTATAAATGCATTTGAGGAGGTAGCTCTATTATTTCTGTCCCTTCTGCTTTCTGATAAAACAGTGTCCACCCCTCCAAAAGGCATGGCAATAAAGTGACCCCCTCGAAAACAGACAGTATCTCCATATGACGCAATGAAAATGCTGATGCCTTAAACTTTCTATCTGCTAGAAATAAAATAATGCATACACAAACAGCTTCATACATTTTAGGAGTATCCAGTATACAATATTTTGCTATGGTATAAAGAATACATTATGACACCCGACTAAATGAGACACTTGTCTTTTAAATACCATATATTTAATTATGTACTTTAATTTAATCTTATACAGAAAGTTATGTAGCTTAATCAAATTGTCTCTCCATCTATTAGTGCTCCCAGTCAGTTCTCTCATTGTTGTGCCGACCAATCAAAAAATAAAAGCCATAAACTTCTTTAACATAGGCCAGTCTGAACTTTTCAAAGACCCTTCTAAATGACATATGCAGCAGGAGGCTGAAAATTATTTGGATACCATGAAGGTCTGTGGATAACTGAGCAAATTTAGGATTACAGTTATGTTTATGAGTAAACACTCACATGGTCATATGTAACCACTGAAGATTACAGACTACAGTTAACACCTTAATGCAACTTTGGACATGCATTCTCGGATCTCATAAGATCACATGACATGACATAATCACTATTCTTTAAGATGATATAAACAAAATAATAAAAATATAAAGTTAGAGCTGTAGGGCACTTAATTGAATGGCTTAACATTCATAACCAGTTAAATCTGGAGCCAGAGCTGGTGTGCGAAGGTGTGACTATTGAGCTAGGAGCTTACTCAGTATGGCAATGCCTTGCTTGCCACTGTAACATTGATGCCACCCAAATTGCTCCTGATCCAGTGCACTCACCAAGTGCTGCTTAAGCTAGAATGAACTATTCATTATATAATCTCTCCCTTATTTACAAAGAATGTCAGCGCAAAGATTATGACATTTATATCAAATTCTGTGATCATTATAATCACTTATGAATATAAGAATTTAATCTAATTCAGTTTGATTTAATAGATGATTAAGATAACACTAGAATTACACACTCTATAAGAAGAATAAAGGCCCTCCCCGCTCCATCCTGGTCTAAGAAGGTGTGCGTCTGGAACCATATTCAATGTATGTGCCATATATCATTAGAACAGAAGATTAAGTCATGACTTGTAGGCTTGAGTCATTTGGAGAACAGGAAAATAGTTACAGAAGCTTCCTTAAGTACAGTGGGCTGAGGCACTACTCAGTCTCTGTTCAATCTACAGATTCCTGTGGAAAGGACATGAGTCATAACAATCCAATGCCATTAAAATAATAAGAAATAAAATTTCACATTGACAGGAGATGCTTTTATAGAGTTCTACACAAAACAGAAAATATGACATATGATAACAAGATTTTAAAAAGGTCAGCTCAGGGGGACAACAAAAAAAGAGCTCTGACTAGAAATGAAAGAATCATTACACAGAACCCTGAGTAACTAGAAAAGAAGACTGTGAACTGAAGAAGAAAACAGAGATATAATGCAAAGTAAAGCTGAGAATGTAAGGGAGGATTTTAAATTAGAAAATGAACACACGCTAGGAGTTCTTTCTGGGGCCTTAAATAAGTGCAATAATAGTACTGAAAACTCTGAAATTAAATACATTGAAAATTCAGAAATTAAATACCGGAATAGGGGTTAAATTCAGTGAATAATAAATAGTTTTTAATAGTTCCATTGAGACATTTTACTTTAACACTAGGTTATCTTTAATTGTTCTAACTAAATTTAACTTCAGTTTGAACCAAAAATACCCATAAAATTATTCAATTTAAAGTCTGAGATCAGTTTTTTAATTGGTCTTCATATAAATGGGATGAACCGAGAACTACTGAATGAGGTGTATGAGGTGAACAGTAGCCACAGTGCATCTTCAGATGAGGCAATAAAATATTTCACAATTGCAAAGTAATTGATCTTAGTGGGCTTTTAGGCCTAAAGGAATCTACTGAAGAATAAATACTGCACAGCATGCCTAGGAACAGACATCCTAGAGGAATCAAACAACTTTCATGTTCAAGGTGAATGGTTTTGTGAGTCAACAAGTATGTTGACAATCAAACTACTGGCAAAAGACAAGAAAGAAATTCAAGAGTATATGATATAACTCATTTTTGTTTCTTTACAGACTTTAATAGGCACTGTCTTTAATATGCACTGATTAGACCAATGGCATAATGTAGTAGAGTGAGTTATCAGTAAGTATTTTGCATCTCTGTTCCATTACGTTTTTACGCTGTCTGTGATACCAAGATTCTAAGATCAATACAGTGGCAAGAAACAAAATATTCACCATCTAAGAGTGAAAACCTTGTGAAATTCTCCCCATCTCTATTGGCATATAGACTGGTGTAATCACCATGCAGGTTTTGCTTAGGTAAGCATTTTGTTGTGATTTCATGATTACTATTTCATTTCCCTGTCATGTCTATAATACTCTCTCAGCAGGAATCATTGTTCTCTGACTCGTAAAGTCTTTTCACCATCTCTTCCACCTTGATTGCTGATCCTTAGATGTTATAGATGAACTAATTGAGACTAGAATCCAACAGTCACTCACTCTCTGCATTTTGATAAGTTGTAGGCCTTTCTAATAGCCACCATCTTCTGTGAGTTAGAGGAGGGAGATAGAGGGGAGGAAATGATGTAAATACAGGGTACTCGTGTACAAAATTCTCAAAAATTATAAATAAATAAAATTGAGATAAAGTGATCTATGCAGATTTTTAAGACCGGAGCAAGAAAGAGTAGCCATCATAACTGTCCATATATCTATCTAAAGCTTAATCTCCATTGTATAAATCAACATCAATCAAATAAAACGTTCCCATATGCACAGAAAAGTAATATATTAATATGACAATTGTCATTATTTACCATCATAAATTACTAGGTTCTAAAATATCCAGTTATACTTGGAGCATTTTTTTACTTCCCATTACTTGTTCAAGGAGAGAAAACTCAGCAGTAAGATATGCTGGGTCACTTATCAACAACATCTTCACTGTAGATCTAACAGTACCTGAGCACAGCCAAGTAGAGTTCGAACAGTGGATGAAAATTCAATCTTTGGGAGAAGATGTAGTTCATAAAACCTGATTTATCAAATGCCAGTTGTCAGAACCAATTGCTATATAGTGTGCTTCTCTCAAATACACCACCCAGATGAATAATTTGACCTTTAAAATTTTGAATATACCATTCAAGATGCTTAATTTGACCTCCAAAATTGACCAAGAGATCCACCAATGTAACATTATCAGAAAACACGATAGAGGCTGTTCTATCACAAGAAATGTTACCTTAGTTACAATTTTTCTATGTTTGTCTCCAAAATGTCCTCAGTTCTGCTAATTATGGCTTTCTTCTTGAAGCTAGCTGTCTGAAAGCTTACACCTTCATTACAAAAAATAAGAAATTTTCAGGTTTTGATACTCAGGGTCAGTATCCTATTTGACCTCCACAAAGCATATTGAAGTTTCCAGGTATTTCATTGTTTAGAAGGGTAAAAAGGCTGGTAAGTAAATGTGTAAATGTAAATTTATTCATTATTGAGAAGGAGGAGAGATGGAGAAATGGGGAGAGACCTCAAAATCTGGTCAGATAAAAGGACTGTAGTACTGAATATGATGAGAATGTACCCCTTTGGGAAAGAGAGAGAAGGAGAGAGACAGGGAGGGAAGGAATGAGGGGTGGAGGGAAAGAGAGAGGGACAAAGGAAGGAAGGGAGGGAGGGAGGGAGGAGGAAGGAAGGAAAGAAGGAAGAAAGGAAGGAAGGAAGGAAGAAAGAAAGGAAGGAAGAAAAGGAGGAAGGAAGAAAGGAAGGAAGGAAAAGCTGTACATTTCATAGGAACTAGTGAGTAAAGACAGACAAAAATTGGGGACAGGAAAATTTGGGGACAGTATATGCCCTTCACAAGCATCCTTTTCCTCTATTAAATATCTAGTTCCTTTTATTAAATCATACTTTCAACACTGTTCCAGCACTCATAATGAAACCTGGTGTGGTGGTGAGTACTTAAAACCCTCTTCACTGGAATGTCAGAAACAGGAAAACCCCTAGTCACCAGGGGCTAGCCACCTTAGTCTTATCAGCAAGCCCCATGTCTTAAGAGAGGCTCAAAAAACTAAATGAAAGAAAATGTGGTACATTTGTACAATGTTTTTTTTTTATTCAACAGTAAGAAAACATGGAAATCTTGAAACATGCAGGCAAGTGGATGCAGCTAGAAAAAAAGACATCCTGAGAGAGGTAACTCAGACCCAGAAAGACAAACATGACTGTGCCCACTCATAAGTAGATTTTAGACATAAAGCAAAGGAAAACTAGCCTGTAGCCCACAACCCCAGGGAAACAAGTTACAAAGAGAACTCTAAGAGAAACATACATGGATTCCCTTGGAAAGGGGAAATAGACAAGATTCCCTGAGTAAATTGGGAGCATGGGGGTATGATGAAGGGAGGGCAGAAGGGGAGTGGAGAGGAGAGAATGGGAGAGGGGAGAATACCATGAGGGAACAGATGATCAAGATGGTGGAAGGACAGAGAGAGAGAGAGCAAGGAAAGACATATTTTGACTGAGGAAGCCATTACAGCACTAGAGAGAAACCTGAAACTAGGGAAATTTCCAGGAATATACAAAGATGACCCCAGCTAAGACCCTAAGCAACAGGGGAGATGGTGTGCCTGAACTGTCCTTACACTGTAATCAGATTGATGACAACCTTTAATTGTCATCATAGAGCTTCATCGAGTAACTAATGAAAGCAGAAGCAGAGATCCACATACAAGCACTGAGCTGAGCTCCAAGAGTTTAATCGAAGAGAGGGAGGATCAATAATATGAGCAAAAGGGTCAAGACCATGTTGGGAAAACCAACAGAAGCAGCCAAGCTGAGCTATTGTGAGCACACTTGGTGTAGGAGGGTTCTTCTGTTTTTCTGGGTTTTCATTGGTTAAATAAAGAGACTGCCTGGCCTATAGGATAGGACAGCCCTTAGGTGGGTGGAGCAGACAGAACAGAAGGCTGTGAGAAAGAAGGCACTGAGCAGACGCCATGATGCTCCTACCTGAGATGGACATAGATTAGACTCATGCCGGTAAGCCTCGACCACGTGGTGATACACAGATTTCTAGATATGGGCTAAAGCAGGATGTAAGAGTAAGCTATTAAGAGGCTAGAGATAATGGGCCAGGTAGTAATTTAATTAATACAATTTACGTGTGGTTATTTCACATGTAAGCTAGCCCTACGGCCCGGAGCCAGGCACTGGGAACAAACGGCCATGCTCTTCTTAGGTGCTGGGAACACAGCCTGCACCTTATTACTACACAGACTGACTCCAGGCTGAGAGCTTGGGAGGCTGCATAGGACTTAACTAGGCCTTCTGAACATGGGTGGCAGTTCTGTAGTCTGTGGGGCCACTGGCAGGGAGACCAGGATTTAATGCTAGTGCATGCACTGGCTTTATAGAGCTCATTGTCTATGGAGGGATACCTTGCTCAGCTTTAATAAAGGGGGAAGGGCCTTGGTCTTGCCTCAAAGTGATGTTCCAGACATTATTGAATCCCCATGGCAGGTCTTACCCTCCCTGAGGAGTGGATAGCAGAATGGGGCAGAGAACAGGAGAGGGGAGGGAGTGTCAACTGTAATTAGTATGTAAAATGAAAAATTATTGCTTAAAAATTATAGGTAGCTTCTAAGGAGTGACATCTGAGGTTGCAACACACTAATAGGCACATGAACTATACATACACACACTCACACACACACACAGAGGCACACACAAGAATTACTCTTTTGATAGCCTTAAAAGTCTTCATAATCACCAAAAACGTGAATCAGACATTTATATTTGCTAATAAGTCAGGATAAAACAATACTTAAAAACACACACACACAAACACATATATATACATACATATGTTTCTACATAATTAATATATACATATATTAATTGAACCACATGTCAGTAATTAACTTTTTACTGATGTAATTTTGACTTCTTTAATACTTCAAGTACCATTCCTAACAGAATCATGTAACTATTGATTTTAGGCAGTAATATTACTTCCCACCAGAAAAATGCCTAGGTGTACCTACTAGGAAGTGCAAATAGGCGTAAATTAAGTTAAGCAATTTTAAATACCAGAGATAAAGTATTAAGTGGAGGTTGCATTTAAAAATGTGATAAGTTCTAGTAAAAATACTTCAAATTGATTTCTTTTTAATTTTCATTAAAAGTATCAAAAATCACATTCAGAGATTATAGTGACAAAGGAATCATGCTCTAATCTTTAGGGATTATTTAAATAAGAATTATTAGCTATATTTTCAACCTCTGAATTAGTTTTATTTGTATAAAATTTATATTGAATAAAGTGCAACTTTTCAGAATAGAGTGAAGCTTGGTAAACTTGTCAGGTTCTTTACCGTATGTACTAAGATAGTCGTGGCTCCTCTCATCTCTACCGAGTCCCTTTGTATCTGTAGTTCGCCTCCTTCTCCTCTGAATCTCTTAACCATGGGAAACTTGCTTGTTTTCTCCTGGAAGATTTGCTTATCCGGAAGAGTTATACATAAATGAGATCTCATCTAGTATCACCTTGCTTTTGTTTTTGTTATTTTTTCTTCAGTTCTTACTTCTTGGTTTGTCTTTTAAAGCTCTCTCTCTCTCTCTCTCTCTCTCTCTCTCTCTCTCTCTTTCTCTCTCTCAGTGTGCGTGTGTGTTCAGGTGTGTGAGTACTGGTGTTTATATGACATTGTGGGTGTCAGATTAAAATTTCATGTACTAGTCAATTAGTCCTTGCCTTATACATTGAGGAACAACTCTATCTATCTGCCTGCCAGCATACCTGTCTGTCTGTCTGTCTGCCTGTCTATCTCTCTGTCCATTCTTCCCTCACCCACCTCTCCAGTACCCCTCTTTCTCTCTTTCTTTCCTTCTGAAAGGAGAGAGGGAAGAACATGGCCTGGAATCTAGTTTGAGTGACATACAGCTTGATTAGCTCATGGAACACATTAGCAACCTTAATCATGGAAACTTGAGCACTTTAACTTAATTATGCAAGCAGAGCAACAAGAAAAATAAGGAAGATTATTCATAACATAGTCTTTGAGTATTGCCTGGAGTGGAAACTCTGTTGCAGCTCATTCCTTCATGTATTGTTATTATTCGGGGTCTCAGATAGTTACAGAATTAACTAGAGTGAAATGGAGGAACATTCTGAAAACACACCAAATAGGTACTTACAAGTGAAATAGGTTTGCAAATTATCATCCTATTGTTTCTCTCCCTAAGTAAGAAATTTAAGGACAAGGCCCTGAGTGTCTGCTCTCTGGAAACAACACACGTTGTACATGCTGCTATAAGATGAGGAGCAAGTGAAGGAAGTCTTGAACTTTAGCCAGTATATGTGTTTTAAAATTAAGAGTGGATAGCGTCAAATGTTTCTTGGAAAGGAGAGTCTATGATGGAATTGGAAAGACCACATTTTCCAGATTATCCTATGATATCCAAATTTAGTCTTTGGATATGTTCTCATCTTTAAAGATGGATCCAAGGAATGGTGTCACCCTATCCCTGAAAATCTCCCCATTCCTGGGGTAATTCTTGCTCCAAGATGCACCACAGGGAACTCTTAAACACCAGAAGAGACTCTGGAAAAATCCAGTTCACATCCTAGTTATTTTTACTTCTTCACAAACTGCTCTGTTTTAAAATCTGCCAGCATCTAGACATTTCCCTCTGTGGGACAGACAGTGCTTTGATTCATCTAATCACGATGAACAAAACACTTCAGAGGAACAACAGGTAAAACCTGATCAAAGGCTATCAGAACACCAATCATTCCCTGTAAGAGCTCAAGCAACATCCTAATATTGCCTGTGTAGCTTTCAGATCTCCACTTGAAGAGGGACATTTCAGTTCTGTGGGTTAATCCAGCACTCTCGGTAACAGCTGCTTGATGATAATGATCAGGGTAAAGGAAAAGAACAGAAAAAAGTGGAGGGGAAAGCAGTAATCTAAGAACCTCATTTTTTTTTGGGTAGGTTTGGGCTTCTAGACATCCCTTGGTCTATGGCCATGCAAATTCTCATTTTGCATGTTTTCTTTCTAAACTGTTTCTCTCTAACCCAGGAGGGAGGAATACATACATAAAAAGGCCATCTGGGTTTCTTCATTAAGGAGTCTAAAATATTGAATTTGCATATGTTATTTATTCTCCCTTACTGAAAACATATAAATGCCTCGGGGGAAAGTTTGTGATTAACTTTGAAATATATTGTGCAAGTGTTCACAGTGGTGGTATCCTCTGTTCCCGTAAAAAGAGCAAAGATCATGGAATGCCAAGATAATTGGAGGAGAAATTCTGTCTGTCTTTCACATTGGCAGATTCCCCTTAACCTCCTTCTTCTTGTTGTTGTTCCTGTCACTGTTGGTGTTCTCTTTCTCAACATCGATTCCCATTTCCCTTTGGCCTGTGATATTTTCTCAAGTTGCTATGTGTACAGTAAGATCAGCCTGTGATGATAAACTGTTTCTGGAGTCAGATACTATGATTTAGATTGGGAACAACTTGCTTCTGTTTAGCATTTGACTTTTGAAGTCTAATAAGCACATAAGTTAACAACACAGAATTATATGAGAGAGCAAAGGAAAACTGAAGTTGTCAAATTGGGGAAGAGAAGGACTGTTTTTTTTTTTTGCCATGGAGAAAAGTGCTTACTGAGGTGAGGGGTGTAGAAAGGGGTACTAGCGGTAAAGGTAAAAGGGTACTTGGACAATTTGTGAAAGGAGACAGTCATTTGCGGGGTTATAAAATCTAAAGTTCATGAGGTGGACACTCATGGTGCCAGAGGCATCTTATCAGAAGAAGTGCCATGAGTTGAGGTCAGCCTGGGATGCCTAGCATGTTTCAACATAGCCTGAACTATAGAGTAAGACTGCATTTCAAAATAGATAAATGCAAAACAAAAATTAATAAATAAAATTCAGTAGATGAATGGGAACAGGTCTTCGGCGTGAGACCAGGTTATTGATCAATTAAAATTTAGTTTTTTCGTATTGAGTTATGTATCAATTAGCTGTCCATCACTGTGTCAAAAATCAATTGTAAGAAATTCAAAGTAGGAAAATTCTTTCATTTTTTAATGAATATATGTGAGTGCTTTTGTATATGCACATGCCCCACTTATGTGTCTGGTACAAGCAGAGGCCAGAAGAAGGCACTGGAATCATGGGAACTGGTGCTGCAGGGGTTTTAAACCTCCGGGGTTAGGTGCTAGGAACCCAAGTCTAGTTCCTCTCTCTGCAAGAGCAGTCCCATTGAAAAATGTTTTTGCTCAAGGTTTCTGTGTTGTGACTGTCTGGAGAAGACTATGGAAAGAGAGAGGCATAACAAGGAAAACATGGTGTAGGAAGCTGTATCATCATAAGGTCAGAAAAGAGAGGAAGGGGCAGATGAGGGAGAGAGAAACAGAGAGAGAGAGAGAGAGAAAAGGAGAATAGTGTCCCTCAATGCCCTCAGATATTTGCTTCCAGTGATTGACTTTTTCCTGTGTCCATGACCTCCCAACAGTACCACCAGCTTTCAATTGCTATTTTTTTTGTGTGTGAAAAATCAAGACTGGGGAGAAAACAAAACAGCAACAACAAAGCCTCTAAAGATTAAGCACACACACAATAAAATACAAAACATGTTTTACATAGTGATTTCTGGAATGTATTTGTAGTATCACTTCCTATAGAATCTTCTTGAGCTGCTTCAACTGGGTGTGGTGTGGTGTTATCGTATGGAAGGATGTTTGTGTCTAACATTAATCTAACCTACAAGTGCTTTTAAACACAGTTTGAAGATGTGTACCTGTCATCCCAGCACTAGAGAGGCTGGGGAAAGAGAAGCATGAGTTTAAAGTTTTGTGTTAATTTCAATGATCCTAATTAAGAATGTAGACCCCAGGATTGATTAGTACCTAGACTCCAAAACCTTAATTCACATTTCCAGTAATCTTTAGCACCATTTGTCTTTGGAAATTTGTAAATTAGTACAAGAGATAGCACAGAAAATAAATTTGTCATACGAGGAACTGAAAATATCTGTATACACAACAAGCTGTGTATGTTGAAACCACTTCCTAGGTCCCAAACCTCTACCCAGACTTCAGTGAGACTTCAAATTTAAGAATTAAACCACTTCTCATTAAAACAAAAAACATATGGATTTCCATGCTAGTGTACTATTAGATATTCCCCAAGTTAACTTTGATGAAAGAATCTCACCAACAAGCCTAAAATAATGATGAGCTCAATTAAAATTATATAGAAGACTGCATGATTGATGTTGGGCTCATTTACTTGAGTAAGTTGCAGTATTCTGAAATTTGGTTTTATCATTCTTACTTTCTATTATTTGCATTGTGAGGCTATAAATATATGGATTTTCCCCAAATATTGTTGACATTTTATATATCCTATTTCAAAGGCAAAACTAAGGCTATAGAAACAGATGGCTCAGTCTTCATGACCACTTGCTGCTTTTTCAGATGACCTGAACTTAGTTCTCAGCACCCACATCAGAATGCTCAAAATTGCAGTAACTCCCATTCTATGTGTTCTGTTGCTCTCTTCTGGCCTTTAAGTCCTCTCCACATATGTGATACATACATTTACACACACACACACACACACACAAAACCCACTAAAAGTAAATAAATAATCAAATAAATATGGAGATGAATCTATAAATAATCCCAAAGATGTAAAGAAAACCAAAGCAACACTGTACTGAAAGAGGGAGAGGCTGACTAACGCGAGAACAATTTTGAAAAGATGTCAACACCATCTATTTGAGGTAATGATAATTTGGACTAGTGAATAAATGTGATAAGATTAATATGGGAAAGGTTAAGCTCAAAAATCTCTGCAGATGTTAAACAAAAGCACTTTTTTGGCAGATGTGTTGGCTCCTCTCTGCAATCC
The DNA here is from genome assembly GCA_028555095.1 of Dicrostonyx torquatus. Classification (NCBI taxonomy): domain Eukaryota; kingdom Metazoa; phylum Chordata; class Mammalia; order Rodentia; family Cricetidae; genus Dicrostonyx; species Dicrostonyx torquatus. Next base: position 1,472,790 of record JAQHUG010000219.1, read on the forward strand.
CTGTGTTCATTTGGTAGAGATAGGAGAATCAGGAGTTCAAGGTTATCTTCAGCTACACAAGTAGTCTGAAGACATCTGGGATTACATAACATCAACTCTTCAAAAAGAAAACAAACAGAAAGAAAAACAGACCAATGACAACAAAAATGTTTGCTTCATATAGCAAATTTTCCAATCTAAAAACTTAATTTAATAAAAGAATATCAAAAGACCAATATTCGTAGAAGCTATAAACTATGCATTTGAAATTTTTCTTGATAATTTTGATTGAAATTATAATAATTACAAAGAACATATAGTGGTGTGAGTCTTTAATCTCAGCACTTAGGTGGCACAGCCAGTCAAATACCTATAATTTTGAGGCCAGTCTGGTTTACATAGCTATATAGTAAATTCCAGAACAGCCAGAGATTCTTAATGAAAAATTAAAACATGAGATATTAAAGAAATTAGAAAGTACTAAGTAAAATAGTAGCATGTTCCCTCCTAAGGTCTAGCATCCGTCTAGCCAAATGTTCTTGGCTTCATAATTGTTCTGCTATACAGTATTAAACTACACAGTATTAAACTAACCAATAATGACCTCTCATTATACTTATATCAATCTCTCCAACCACGTCAGAGAAGTTATGCTTTCAGTAGTTAATAATCAACACAGCGAACCTCTATAGGCCAAAATGTAAAGAGTGAAATACTGTGGAAGGCTCAGCCATAAATGGAACCTGCATACTGCAACCCTTCCTAGAAAGGATAGCGTTCATTGCTGAACAAGGGGCAGAAAGTACCAGAGACACAAGATTAGTGCAATGAAACAGTGTCTTCTGGACACAGCAGGGCAGCTGCACATCTGATCCCACAGTGGATGTGACACAATGCATAAGACCTGTGAAAACCCATATCAGCCGAAATCCCAGCAAAGGGAGGGAAGTTGAGTATGATGTTCCACGCCAGACTAAAAAGTGATTAGTAGTTGTCAGCTGAGGGAGAGAACAGTGAGTTTTCTCTAAAACCTTAAGGCACTGATATGTGAACCACTCTTCAGGGAAGGCCACAAAACCAAATATAATTGTGTAGCATAAATTGGCTTTGTACAAGAGAAAGACAACAATAACAACAAACAATGAGGCAAAGCTGGATGCAAAGAGAAGGTGGAGAGAATCTGGGACATGTTGAGAGAGGGAGGGTGAGTCTGATCAAAGTAAGTTGCACAAAGTACAACTCAGGGACTTAATAAAAAGCAAAAGAACAAAGAAATCAGATCCAGGATGGCAGTTTCATAGATTAGCAGTAGTTGATCTACTTGATCTTTATCCCAATTAAATAATATCAACTTGGAACATTTCAAAAGCAAAAATATTACCTGGGTATGCCAACTCAGGCTATGCACATTGCACACACTCTGCAACCTCTCAGGTGCTGTGTGGGATGATGAAAATGCACTGAGTTATGAACACACAGCTGCACATCCTGTTCTCTGTAAAACACCGTGGTGGGGCAACAGATTGTGTGTAGGCGCGATGTGTATTTAGCTTACTCCTATGAAAGACAGTTTTATATTTTTGCCATTTCTAATATGGTTTAGTCTATTCTGAAAACTTCTCTTTCATTACCAAGGGAAAAATCTGAAGAATTTTTTTTTAGTTTTTGTTTTATTAAGCCATTCTGAAATATTTTTACAAAGATAAAACATTGTGTATCATTCTATAAGTGCTATTCACTTAATTATACTCCTCACAAGCTTTTCTTCTCTATAGTAAGCAGAATAAAATTACTTAAATGAGGTGTCTTCAGAGCCACATAAATCTCCCTGTGCCTCCAAATTAGTATTGTCATGTTCTAACATGCAAAGACCACAGGAGCTTTTGCTCTGCTTACATCAAATCAAGGTTGGAGATTTGAAAACAGTCAAGAATTAGTGCTAAAATAAAAACGCAGCGAGTCACACAGTATGTGAGGCCTAACTGTTATTTCCACATGTATACTGGTTAGCTGGTTGCATCCAAAGCAGCCCTCTTTTAAAAGCCCTGATCTTAACCAATAGAGAAGTGGCATCTTGGAGTCTGTCAAAAGCAAAATAGATTATCTGGGGATTCCAACTCAGGCAGCATAGGTCAGAGTTTGAAAACTGTCAAGAGCAAGTAGAGGAAGCCAAAAAAATAAGTGATTCAATAATTTATAAGGAGATACTACAAGGATGAGAAGATGTTACAAAAGTAAACAATATGTGCATGTGTTTATTGATATAGAAGGAAATACTGTGTATAGGTTGTAAACACTTAAGTTCTGCTAATTCTCTTTTTGAAATTCTTGAACACTAGTGTAAGTTCACTACTAATCGTTGGCTCTTACATATTTTTCATTATCCTTTTGCTAAGCCTGCAGTAATTTATGTTAGAAGTCATAGTTATTTAGAAAATAGGCTCAAAAAATTCAGTTTTGGATTTAATTTCAGGATAAGGAAACTTTTCAGGTCTATTATGCTTGAATAAATATTTTAATAACTTTGATGTTCACATGATTAAAACAAATGCTACAGCACCATGTACTGTCTCCTAAGGAGTGAAAGCCAAGCAAGAAAAAACATTAAATTAAAAGGATTTTCAAAGATGCTCCAACTTTTCCTCCCCCAAGTCACTTCTCTCATTCATACTCATGTGTAATAGCATATTTATATGACTATACTCATAAGAAATTATATTTCCTGTAGATATTAAGCAACATGAACAAGATTTATTCTCTTATCTGAAACAAAGAGAAATATATGACTCCTTCAATAACAAACAATAAATAAGATTGATGGATAAAGATGAAATTAAATGGGCCAATCCCTACTTTTATCCAGCCCCCTGCATATAGAAGTTTCCAGGCTGTTCACAGAAGGGATAAACCCAAGAAAGAATAGCACATTCTGTAAATTGAGGATTAAGAGCAAGAACCCTGGCAGGGAAAGCAATGAGGCTAAGATCCATAGGACAAGGAAATGAAGAGATTGTTACAGATAGCAGGCACTCTAATTACCTTCAGATGTTCCCTCCACCCTACAGTAAAGGATGAACCAACAAGGCATGGAAGAAAACTGCCAACGATAATGGGGAGCTACATTAAAACAGAAGAGTAGTAGCTTCCAGATGGGAATATCTATTTTCCCTTCAGATATATTAAGAAATATGATGAATAGGCATGAAGAAATATGCTACTGGATATTCAGCAATACACAGTAAATATCCCCACAACACTCAGTATCCAGTTAAGATGACGATCGTACTGAAGCTAAGAAGCCATGCATGTGACATAGGCTGGACTAGGGCTGGTCATAACACTGTGGGTTGAAAAACCAAATCCAGAGCAGCTGGAGAAGTTCATACAGGACTAAGGTTTGGTCCAATTTTATTTTACTATGCACAAAACAATTTCCACACTGAGAACAAATAGCTAAATAAATCAACTATTTCTAAGAATTTTGAGCATGTTACAAAATACATTTTGAGAGTGCATTCAGACATAAAAAATGCTCAGCACACACAAAAGTAATATGTGCATATATTATAATACACAAACATGTGTTAGTGAAACATCAAAAAGCAGGGATGGATAGAAATAAAATTGCCTTTGCCCATAGAAGCATAAGAATATAGGGAGAAAACTTATAATAATTGTCAAAAAAATTCTTGCAAATAATAGCCAATTGCAATGAAGTTGAAGGATGTTAAGGCTAATATGATGTGATGGATAGTTTTATGTCAACTTGACACAAACTGAAGTCAGTTAAAGAAGAAAGAACTCAGTTAAGAAAATTCCTCTGTAAGAGTGGGCTTTAGGCAATCCCCAAGGAATTTTCTAAATGGTGATGAATGCAGGAAGGCCCAGACCACTATGAATGGTGTTATCCCTGGGCTGGTGGTCCTGGGGTCTAAAAGAAAGCAGACGAAGCAAACCACAAGGATAAAGCCAGTAAGTGGCATTCGTCCATGATCTCTGCATCAGCCTCTACCTCCATGTTTCTTCCCTGTTTCATCTCCTCTCCTGTTTCCTTCAGTGATGACTATAAGGTCGAAGTGTAAGCTAAATCACCACTTTCCTCCCCAGCTTGCTTTGGTCATGATATTCATCACACACAGTATTAAGAACCCTAAGACATATGACACAGCCAAGAACAATACCATTTATGTTTTCACACAGTTAAGTACTTTGGCACAATCTTTTTTTTTATTTTTCTTTTTTTTATTACAGGAAAATTTTACATTTACTCCCCTTGTTCCCGGCCCTCCCACTCCCCCCCCCCGCCCTACTGCCCTCCCCCTGCTTCCTTAAGATGGGGCAGGATACCCTGCCCTATGGGAAGCCCAAGGCCCTCCCCCCTCCATCTCGGTCTAAGAAGATGTGCATCCATATAGAATAAGTTCCCAAATAGCCAATACATGCAGAAGAGATAGGTCCCAGTGCCATTATCATTGGCTTCTCAGTCAGTTCCCTTTGGCAGTCACATTCATAGAGTCCGGTTAGGTCATATGCTCATTCAGTCCCGGTCCAGCTGGATTTGTTGAGCTCCCAATAGATCAAGCATGCTGTCTCTGTTGGTGGGCCAGTCCCTCACGGTCCTGACATCCTTGCTCATCTTCTCCCTCCTTCTGCCCTTCCACTGGACCTTGGCAGCACAATCCCTTGCTCTGGTGTGAATGTGGGTCTCTGGCTCTATCTCCATCCATCATGCGAAATTTCTATGGTGATGATTGAGATATTCAACAAAGTAACTATGGGACAAGTTCAGTTCAGACACCCACTCCTCTGCTGCCCGAGTACCTATCTGGGACTTCCCTATGAATACCTGGGATCCCCTCTAGAGACAAGTCTCTTGCAAATCTTAAATTGACTCCTGTTAATGTAGATATCTTATTCCCTTCCCCAATATCCACCCTTCCTCCATCTCCACCTTCCCACAACCCCAGGCTCTCCCCGTTTCTTCCTTTTGGCATAATCTTTACAAAATCCAACAAAGTAATTTGTAGGAGTTCCAAAAATGTTTGCTGAAATAAATTTAAAATATACTAAATAATAGAAAGATATTTCATGCTGATGACTAGGAAGAACTTTGTCTTTATAACCATATTTTTCACATTAATCTGTAAACTCAGTATAATCTTGTGCCAATATAAAACTATTTCGTAGAGATCAATGATCAAACTACTTACACTGAGGCAAAGGTCCAAAACAATTAATATGATACTGTAAATTAAAGTTCTCTCAGAGTGCTACATAAATAAGACTTGCCCATGGACTCTTGAGCATTAACTGAATAGATTATCATAACTGTGACAATACAAAAAGTTGCAAATCAACAACAAAAGTCATGTTGAGCCATCTCTAGTCCTTTGCAGCAGCCATTTCCTATAAGCAGATGTTAAAATAATGGTAAATTATTACTTGTATCGAATAAAGAGAGAACTGTAGTGAATGTACTAAAGGAAGCATGAGGATATTTTATTGACATTTATTGAGCTCTACATTTTTCTCTGCTCCTCTCCCTGCCTCTCCTTTCCTCTTCATCCCTCTCCCAAGGTCCCCATGCTCCCAATTTACCCAGGAGATCTTGTCTTTCTCTACTTTCTACTTCCCATGTAGATTAGATCCATGTATGTCTCACTTAGTGTCCTCATTGTTGTCTAAGTTCTCTTGATTTCTGTTTTGTAGGCTGGTTTTCTTTGCTTTATATTTAAAAACCACTTATGAGTGAGTACCTGTGATAATTGTCTTTCTGTGTCTGGGTTCCCTCACTCAAATATGTTTTCTAGCTCTATCCATTTTCCTGCAAAATTCAAGATGTCGTTAATTTTTTCTGCTGTGTAGTACTCCATTGTGTAAATTTACCACATTTTCCTTATTCATTTTTCAATTGAGGGGCATTTATGATCAAAGACCTCAACATACAGCCAGCAACACTGAATCTTATAGAAAAGAAAGTGGGAAGTACACGTGAACGCATTGGCACAGGAGGCCACTTCCTAAATATAACCCCAGCAGCACAAACACTGAGAGAAACAATAAATAGGACCTTCTGAAACTAAAAAGCTTCTGTAAAGCAAAGGACACGGTCAATAAGACAAAATGACAGCCTACAAAATGGAAAAAGATCTTCACTAACCGCACATCAGACAGAAGTCTGATCTCCAAAATATACAAAGAACTCAAGAAATTGGTCATCAAAAGAACAAATAACCCAATTTTAGCAATGGAGTACAGACCTAAACAGAGAACTCTCAACAGAGGAATCTAAAATCACTGACGACTTAAGGAAATGTTCAACATCCTTAGTCATGTCAATCTTGTGTCAGAAATATGGCAGACAGGAATACATCTGGATATATCCAAATTCTTCTTCCCAAATAGTTCTATTTAAAACTAAATTAAAAGACAATCAAATGTTGCACTTAGATGAGCATTTGCCTCTACAGCCATATGTCCCACTGAGTTTATAATAATGATAGTAAACATCAAAACATATTAACCCAGAAAGCATGATATTACTCAAATCTAGACAAATATGTCAATTAGCTAGGATAGATAGTACAGATGCAGTTTCCGACACAGGAGCAAAAACAGTGTAAAGGAGATAAAACAGCTTCATCAACAGAAGGTTCTGGAAATAAGTTGACATCTGCATAAAAACAAGAGAAAGCAGAAAACCTCTTAAAATTCAAAAAATAAGCTCTAAATGGAGAAGAAGCTTAAACTATACTAAAAAGGTATAGAGCTCTTTAACAAACCAAAGGAGAATATACATACATATATACAAATACACACACACACACACAAAACCTTAGATTTGCTAGTAATCCTTCTGATTCAACACCAAAAGAACTGATAAATTGGACTGCATTAAAATTTAGATGTTTTTAGGGAAAAAAATAGCAGTCAAGCCAAAAAAAAAAAAAACAGAAAAAACAGAAGTCACAATCAAGAAGCACACCTGATAAAATATTCTCTGCAAATTACATAAGAATGTTTTCAACATACTGTTTTAGGATATTGCCCAGGCTAGCCCATAACTCCAAGACAAAAGTGGTTTTCCTATGTCAGCTTCTAAGTTAGATGATTATTATTTACCAGATGTTCAGAGATTTGGAAAGTTGTCTATGAATACTGTCTAGTAAAATGCACTACTCTATATTTTGATATTAACATGGAACCATGAGAATAAGAAAAGATTAGAGTTTAACAAGTGATATGTTTGTGTGTCAAGTTGACAGTGTATAAACAAATAATGGTTAACCTGGATTTTCAACTGGATGTAGCTGAGACCAGGAGTCTCAACCAAAAAATTGCCTACATCAGACTTGCTTGTCAGCATGTCTGGTCAGAATCTTTCTTGAATGGTATTTGGTGTAGGAGGACTAAGTCCACTCTAGGCAGTACCATTCACAGCTAGGGAGCAGGTTTTTTCAATCCTTCTGCCACTGCGGCTGCTTGAATTCCTACCCTGACATTCTTCAGTGGTGTGGATCATGACCTGGAAGCACAGGATGAAATAAACCCTGTCCTCTTCGATTTGCTTTTGATCATGGTTTTCATCACATCAGCAGAAAAGCAAACTAGGACAGGCTTACATTCGAAAGATGTTAGTGCAGGAAACCGAGTGCCCATGAAAATAGAAAAAAGCCATGCTCTAATAATGGAACATGGATTTACTGTAAAATCTATATCTGGAGCATGCACAAAACCAAGCACAGAAAAGAATCTGTGATATCTTATTGGAAATGATTTCTTAAATATGCCAGCAAAAAGTTTGATTTGTAAAGTAGAATTGTGGCATTATGGATTTTTCAAATTTAAGAATATTTTTCTGTGAAAGATACTGTTAGGAAGATGAAAACACTGAAAATTGAGAAATAATTTGACAGTATACATTTCAGCATTTGTGTCTCAAATTTAAATAAACAATACAATTATCCATGGACAAATGATTTAAGTAAACAATTCATGAAAGATAAATAGATATCAAATATTCATGTGACTGGAATACTTAATATCCATCATCACCAGGGAGCACACAATAATGCACAGGAGGCACCATTCCATGCCCTTTATGATGCTCATGTATGAACAGATTCCACACTAAGTAATGGAAAGGAGTGTGAATAAACTCAAGATCACTCCTAATAGAATTCTTCCAATCACTGTAGCAAACACAGAGCTATTACATAATTCATCCACCTCATTCAAAGTTTTATTCCAAAAAGAAAAGAAAAACATTTCCATATAACCAAACATTAACTTTACAGCAACACTTTTATAGTGTTTCCAAACTGGAAATGACCCAAGTGTTTATGGATAAATGAATTGTGGTATAACCATATAGTTGGAATACACTTAGCAATAAATAGGGAATGATCAAAATGTATGTATCACATGAATTAGTAGCAAAATGATTACACAAGAGACGCACTTCCTAATACACAAACAGTGTTACTATTTTCTTTATCTAAAATACTAGAAAAAATGTGAGCTAATCTTGATAGAGTAAAATAGTTTCACAGTTATCTGAAAACGCAGTATGACTCAGAAATAATTAAAGAACTAAAAAGTAGAGGGAACAAATGCCTGGGTGATGAAAATGTCCCAGTTCCGATTGTGCTTATGCTTTCCAGATCTCTCTAGATACAGCTATCACAGATTCAGAGGGGGACAGAGAAGTTGGGAGGTGATGATACCCACACTAGCACGCATCACTGCTCGTTCCTCATGTTAGGTTGTGCAGTGTGATGCATGTCCATATGCCTCACTAATGCTGTTATATACATCTTTCCTCAAGCAACGAGCTAATTATAAGCCTAGTTTCTGCTATGACCATGCCCTACCCACACAGTTCATATCCTTTTTAACCTCATCTTAGGAAAGAATGCAATAAAGCTAAAATTATGCAGCACAAACTCAAAAGATGAAGTTAAAATGATAATTTCATGTTCTGGAAGGGAACCACTATAAACACAAATACTAAACAACAGAACAATACTTTCTAGAAATTACAGAGTTCAAAATCATGGGAAACATAAGGAAAAACATCATTAAATCTAGCTGCAAACTGATCTGTGAATTGAAAAGCACAATCAGGAAATGGTAAATTTCTTAAAGTGTTGCTTTTCTTGCCTTTAGGATGAAAATTGCCAAACTACAAACTGAAAAGAGCATATTTTCTCCTGCAGGAAAAACTTAAACACATTCATTTAGAAGTAACTGAGGAAGCGGTTACAGAGAGATTAAATGCTGGAGCATAATGAGAAAGAACTATTATAAATAGCAGACTTCCACAGGACCTAGACGTTTAGAACACAGTATGAGCAGCGGCATAAATGCCCATATGGTAAAGGAAGCCTAGATCATTAATCAAATTATGACTTTAAAAAGAGTTAAGCTATTTTCACTCATGGCCCCTTTTGTAGTGATATTTTCTTTATGTTTTAGCAAATAAAGCTTATCTGAAGATCAGAGTGCAGAGCTAAGTCACTAGAGGCCAGGGAGTGGTGGCACACACCTTTAATCCCAGGATTTGGAAGACAGGCAGAAGGATCTCTGTTAGTTCAAGGGCACCCTGGACTACACAAGGTTGAGTATGTCTAAAAGAGAAACAGAGGTCAAACAAAGGTGATTCCAGCCCTTGGGATCCTATGTCTTTAATCCCAGCACTAGGGAGGTAGAGATAGGAGGACTCAGTCTGAAGAGATTCTGAGGGCAGGATAGCCCTTCAATCTGAACATTGCTATAGGTAAAAAGTCTCTCTAGTGGCTAGCCATACTGCTTCTCTGATCCCTCAATTTTCACCCCCTAATATCTGATTCTGTTTTTTTTATTTGTTAAGACCTATTAGAATTTGTGCTACACTTTTTGACAGAGAAGGTTTTATAAGACCTTCCTTTATAAAGGTATATAAAAAACAGGTATACAAACCAAATATTTGCTCATAAAAATCATACAGAGAAATTTACTTTAAAATGTTTTATTACGCAAAACAGTTTTACAATTTATTAATAACGAAATGCATTTTCCGTACTAATGAGAAGGGCTTGCTTACTGAATTTCATGGGAAGAATTAAAGCTTGGCAAAGTATTTGGCACAGTGGGAGGGTTGAATAAGCTACTTTTCACTTGCTGTGATTAAAAAAAAAATCCAGAACCAATTGTTGACTTGAAAAGAAAGAGTTTACTTTGGTTTATGGTTCCACAATGACAGGAAGTCATAACAGCAAGCAGGAGGCATGGTGGTAGAAATAGTTAGCAAAGAACAAACCGGAAATGGAAAGAGAGTGCTCACACTCAGACCCGGGCACAGGTATCTTACTCTCTTCATCAAGGGTACATCTATAGGGCCTCACCAAAGAGTTTCGCCAGCCTAGGACCAAGTGTACAATTAGATGACTCTGGAAGAGACATTTTATTATGAGAATGTCACTTTGTACAATATTGCTAATATTTACCAAATAGCAAAACTATGTGCGAGGCCATTGCAGAAATTGTTGGAAATTCCGGTCCAATCCTAAGACAAATTCAAACAATCAAATAACAATTTTAAAAATCAAACATTCTAACATAATGCAACAAAATATGCTAATTGGATCCTGGAATAATGATAAGAAAATATTGGAGGCTTTTGTCTTCCATAAATGAACCATTATGTTTTTGTAACAGCAATTTTTTTATACAGTAAAGAACTATAGTTAAAAACTACATTAGTCTCAGGTCTAAACTGATGTCTTCCTAGCCATGTGTGTTGGAATTACATGGGGTGAAGCTCTGAGACCCAAAAAGTATGTGTTATGTGTTTAAAACCCAGCCTTCAGGGAACTTTCATGATGCAACTGTAGCAATTACTGCCAGAAAATGCCTCAGATCAATCTTCACTGTTGCCAAAATCATTAGATCTTACCTATAAAATGCAGTTCTGTGGTCCTCAAATGAGTAATGAACTATCATTTGAAAAGGTGTTCTTAAGATTTACTTATAAGGAAATTTCTAGAAGCATACTGAAATCACTACAAATATGAGATACATGAATTAATGACATATATGGCACTACTAATTATAGATGAGTGGCTGAGGGAACTGGGATGTTAATCAGTTTTGTTTTCATCTGGTTTTGGCTTTGATTTTTAAGTCACAAAAACAGGTGTATTGGTTGTACTCCACAAATCTTGACTAGGCTATGTTAAACTGTTCTTTTTTCACCGTCAGTTACAGTAAAAATTTTAGTTCCCTGAGTTTTATATGATGGATTATTAATCAAATTCAAAAATGACTATTCTCTTGGGCAGCTCTTTCATCAGTAAGGTCAATAAAGTGATACAAGACAGCACGGGAGAAAGCAAAATCAACAATTCATCACTGTGACAGCCAAAATGCAGAGCTTTACTGGGACACAGACTAAGAGGCTACAGAGGTGAATCATGACAGAAAAGGTATAGAGTCATAGAGAAGGTAAGCACCCTCAAATAAATAAATCAATCCAGTCTGAAGACTTGGCAAGTCTTCATAATTCAAAGAAGCTACCTCACTGAGAACAGCAATAATGCAGAGAAAAAATAATACAAAAGTCAAAAACCAATAATCTGAGGTCTACAATCTCAGCCGTAAGTGGCACTGGAATTGCTGACTGCACAGTGGTAGCAAACAGCACTTAGGAGGAAAGAGATCTGATGGGGATGACAGAAGTTAAAAAAGACACAAGCAAAGTTTAAAAGTTTAGCCAGGGAAGCAAGGAAGATAGTTTGGGCACTTACTTCTTAGGAACCCTGGTAGTGGAGCACATGCAAGTTATCAAAGTAGAACAGGATTGGATCAAATGAGAGTACAGCATTTGACTGAGGGACAGTCTCTGTCTTGTCTCCTCAAGTTTCTGATAGGGTCTTGGTAATGGCTGTATCCCTAAAACATTCCTCTGTGTTTAGGTTGGATTCTCTTCCTCTGTGTGTCTTCAGGTTTGTATCTATGTGAATATAGATTATATAGCATGTGCACTTCCTCCTAAATTCCTTAATTAATTCCTTTGTAGTATTAGACAATGGTCATTTTTTAATCCATGTTATTCAATAGTTACAAGTGCTGAGAACAAAGTCATGACCTCTGGGCACAACTATGATTCATCCCACCCATTACATGCCCCTTCTCTGTAGGAGGTTATCTATATGTCTACGCATACTAATTTACTAAGATTATATAATATATACTATATCACTAGTAAAAGAGAGTAAGGTACAACTTAAAAATAATCAAATAAACAAGATTTAACATTGATCCCATGTGAACTGTCCCTTACAGAATTCCTTCACTGTACTTTGCTGATCATTTATAACCACAGACAAACTTCACTTTCAGTTGGAAAAAGTGTTTTATCAACTATTACTGTTTAAATATTCACTAACAAATAAAATTAAGGAGAAATAATGAAGACAAATGTTGGAGAGAGAAAGTTACATTGCAACATAAACAACTTTTTGTTAAATTGAGTAATATTTTTTTTAATACTGTCCCTCATTATTTTGGGCTACCTAGCAAAATGTAAGACACAGAAGAGAAACATTTTAGTTTTAATCTTCGTCGCAGAATTTTCATGGCAAAATGTATTGAAGTCTAATTAATCAGCAAAGAAATGTGATCCTGAACTGTGGCATCTCCTGATTTCATATAAAGTTCAGTAAGATAAAAAGGAAGAGATGAATTTGATGTTTATTTCTATCTATGTCATCATTAGTCTAAAAATTTAGGTGTACATAATTAAATTTTTCAGAAATAAATTTATCTGGTACCTGACGAACTATAAATGGTCTCTCCAAATTTACTGCAAGGTGCTTTTAATGAATAGCATATCACAAGATGATAAAGATCAGAAGAAATAGATTCAAATTTTATATCAGATACACTGAGGTTTGATGCCTTTGGAGGTCTTCTGTTTCTATAGGACTGTGGATGGGACTCCCATACAGGTCGAGCTTTAAACCAGAATACCAAGCTATTGCATGAATCATCTAAAAAAATCAATAATAATGAGCACTTCAAAGACATTTGTTCAAAATTTTTTCAAGCTGATGGTCTCCAGATCAAATCCCCTTAAGATGAAATTTGCGGATAACCTCTAATTTAGTCTGTTTGCATACATCCTAGCTTATTCACAAGTTTGCTCTATAATGGTAAGAATGCCACTTCTTTTGTCCTAGCAGCTTCATAATCTGCAAAATAGAGATGTCCTCCTTCACAAGGGTGTAGTAGGCTAGCAAACGTAAAGGAGATTACATATTCAAAGTGCAATTACTCCACTAAGAGGAGTAATTAAGAAAATGAGTAGCAAATTTTGACAACTCCTTTGGAACCAGGCCATTAATTTCTAAGAAGGGAATGAGGGGAAAAATACTGGAGCAGCCTCCCTACCAGCTTCACAGACTCTTTAGGGAAAAAGGAATCATTTTGTGATGGCCCTCTCACAGAGAATGAGAAGCCTGTGACCTCGCCCTGTTTCTATTATGCCAGCATCTGCAGTCATTAAGTTCTAGTGGCATTTTTAAAAATTATATTCTATGAAAGAGTCCCGATGAACCAATAATTATCATTTACTGGGCTTCACAGAGGTGCAGTAAATATCACTCTTCTTCCCCACCTGAGCTCTGAACCAAGGAAGAAATGCAGATGGACTGCAAGATTCCATCTTTTTATGGATGGCACAGGACACAGCTTCATGAGTGGGAAAGTCGGCTTCCTGATAATGAACTCCACTACAAAGCTTCTTTACTCACTATAGTAAGAGCACAGGATTCCCACTGCATATCTCTGTCCTGGAATGAAACCCCTAAAATTACAGTCGGGAGGGGGGAGATTGAATTGGATTTCTTCTCGGTCTACAGCATTGATCTGAAGCAAAAGAGACATTTCCTTCCAGGTTTCTCTGCTTCCCTGAGGTCAATGGAAAATGAGGTTATCTCATTTGTTATTCTTTAGTCTTAAAAAGTAAAGTCATAATCGTCCTCATTCTTATTCTATGTGTTTCAGGATGATTGACACAAGAATAGGGTATGGCTTTAGAGACATTTCTTTCTAAGCAAAGAATTCTAGATCCCAGCAAAAAACAGTGACCTCCAGCCTAATCTTCTTCAATGTCTGGCCCACTACTATGTTTATGTTTATGTTAAGATTAGTTTATTTGCATAAGTACATAATTTATGTAAAGTCTTGCAACTATCAGTGGTATACATCGCAAGATTTTTTTTTTGAAAGTGGATATTATACACTAGTGATTGCTTAATATGGTATGGCTTCTTAATGAGCTGGCACACTGGAAATTACAGTAAAATATTTAGGAATAGAGAAAGGATGAGGAGAAAACAAATGGAAAGATAAAAAGAACAAAGTAGAGAGGGGGTAAAGGATAAGAAGAGAGGGGGAAGGAGGAGACACTAAAGAAATTGAAACCCAGGTCAGACAGATTCCAAAGCATAGATGAGTTTGTTACTGTCTAATGCCTACTTTCAAGCATGACAGCTGGGCTTAATAACAACTGTGGTGTTATAGCACAGTTAGCAAGAGTATTCTTCTGAATGGTCACATTCTTACTGCTAAGAATATTCTCTTCTCTATAAGGGCACTGTACTCCATGTTCTAACCAGCTCAGGTGCCATACATACCACATGCTGAATTGATATATATTCTCTGGGTTCTCACACCACTTTGTCGGAAATGAAATGAATGGCATCTAATGCATAATGTTGTTTCTAATCATCCTAAAGTTCAGCATGATCTACCATAAATAACAGTATAACTACAACCTCCCATTAGCATGTTTCTGTTATCCTCTCGCCCCACAATAAACAAGGCTAAGGTTGTCATTCTTCTGCTGTTAGAGATTGATCATGCAACACTGACAAGCATTGATATATGAGATTAATCTCTTTAGCTCATTTATATAAGGTATGATTCTCAAGCTTCACGCTGGGTAAGCAAACAATAAATATCATTAAGAAATCACAGGCAATTTTTGGTCAGAAAACTCAAGTGAGAGAGAAAAGCAATCATAAAGTTCAAGAGATTTTTCTGCTATTCACTTTTTCTGGGATTTAAAGGCTTTATTTACAAAGACTATCTAAGCTCTCAAAATGTTCCATTCACTACTTGAGCCTGAATGTAACATTTCAAATGCTTTATGTTCGCAGAATAGATACAGAATCATCTTTTAAACTTACAGCGATGGTAAATGAGAATCTCACTGTTTGAAGACACTCAGATAAATATGCCACTTGCCTCTTCACTTTGGATTGTCTGCCACAGTGATGACTGGGGCTCATGATGGCTCTCTGCTTCCATTACTATGTTTCATTCCTAGGATGACAGTGACAGGCTGCCTGGAAACAGAGGCCTGGAACAAGTGAAATCTTTACGTCTTTTATGGTCTTAAATATGTTGATCTGTGATTATGGGTAAAAGTTGCAATTTCACACAACTGGCATCCAAGGTAGTTAAGTGGTGAAATTGCTGTTATCATCAGCTGCCCTTGTGCACCACTGCAGCTTTGGGAGTGAGATATTTGTCTCCTATTCAGAGTGCACGGTGTGCTATCAGCAGCGGTGACATGAAGGACTGCCCCGAACATCATGCTGGTCCTCCACGCAGGTCAAGTTGATCTCCTTTTGTACCAGGAGCACTTGACAATCCAGCCTCCACTTCAGGTCTGTTTCTCAACTATTGACACTAAGTCTTAAATCCTCCTTCCTCTACAAGAAGGTGTCTCATGCTGCTTAAGTAATAATTAAAGTTATTAGCATAAACTTAATACCTTAAGATAAAATAATTCATCACCTATTAATTCTTTGGGTAAGAATCCAACCTGGGTCTCTGCACTGCTGTGGAGGCACCAATAGGGCATGGTCACTTCGAGGGGTGCTGTGGAAATCTGTTACTTTGCCTGGAGACCATCAGATTTACAGGACTCATTCTGTCTCCTATATTGCTTTTGGGTGCTCAGATAACACCATGAACAAAAGCAACTTAGGTGAAGAAATGGCCAATTTCACCTTTCAACTCAAACAATCCATCACTGACCAACAGATACATGCATGTCTGTGAACACACACACACACACACACACACACACACACCACTGATAGATCTTCTGGATCCTTATTATCTGTCAAGCCTTATTTTCACATACATTTTTGTTGTTGTTTTAAGCTCAAATTCTATTGGTGAGCATTATTTCAACAAATATGAAAACCAGTAAAAGCAGCACACAGATGTTTCTAGTGATTATATTCTCAAATACCAGTATTTGAGAATCAAGATGTTTGTTGTGCTGGATGGTAACTGTCCCCTATAACTCCTGTGTTTGGACCCTTGCCCCTTAGTTCATAACACTACTTGGGAAGGTTGCAAATTGCTTAGTAGGTGAGTCTAACTATAGGAAGTGGGCAGACTCTGAGACTTATGCTCAGGTCTCCCTTCTCGTTCATTGCTGTGCCCTGGGTATGACTGGAATGTGATCCGCCTGTCTCTGGATACTGCAGCCATGTTGTGGTCACTGGCCTCCCTTTCCATGATGGAATGATTTCTTCCTAGTATAAGCCAGAATAAACCTTATTTCCTTAAATTATCTATTTTCAGGTATTTAGTCATAATAACTAGAAAAAATAAACTAATACAGTGTCCTTTAGAAGGTGAATAGCTAAATTAAAAGTATTGCATCCAAACAATGAAACATTGTTCAGTGTCAAATCAAACTGGCTAATGAACTGTGAAAAGAGAAAGAGGGACCATTATTCTATTATTTAGTGAAAGAAAACTGCACAATCACAAATTTTAAAATTATAACTATGTGGCGTCATCGTGTAGAATGTAGATTGTAGGCAGAGATTTTCTGTCCTGATTGCCTGCTCCCAAATAACCAGCAACCATTTCCCAAATAACTGTCTCAAAGACTTACTATAAAAAAAATGCTCAACTGATAACTCAGGCTTGTTATTAGTTAATTTCCTCCAGCAAGTCCTGCTCCCTTTGTGACTCCTGGCAACTCCTCTGACACCACCCTTCTTCATTGCAGCATTGTCACTGTTGCAGGCTGTCTTTCCGCTCTCTTCCCACCCAGCTATTTGCCAATCAACTTTTTATTAACAATGAGAACAATACATGTTTCCAGTGTACTTATATTGTTCCAAAGCAGAAGAGACATTGAAAACAACAGTGGTTTGAGGAGGTAGAAAGGGAAGAGAATAAAGTGTTGCTTTACATTGGATTTTTAAAGAATTCAAGTTATTGCACATGTAAAGTTTATGCATTTAGAAACCTAATAAATTGTCTGTCATTGATTTAACCCCAGTGAAAACTTAGATCTGACTTAATATTATCCAAATACTGATTTATCAGTTCTAACAAACATACCAACCATTGCAAGACATTAACAGTAGGAGAGACTAAACAGAAGAGATTGGGTTGGGGATATTCAGTAATTTTATGCAATTTTTCTTTATTTTTCTATAAATTTAAAGCTGTTGTCTTAGAAATAATTTCCATCGATGTTTTGAAAGGTCTCATCAAGGTATAGTTTATAGGAAACTAACACTTTAGAATAAGAGAGAGAAAATGATAACCATGAAGGACCGAATATATATCTTTCAGATTGCTTTATATATATACCCGACCTTAATTAAAACATAACTCCATGACTAGTCAACTCATAAGCCCAGTGGAACAGGAACCACTAGGGTAGAAAAGGAATGAATGCATTAAACTTCAATGAAGAAGTACTTTAAAATGAAATATATTTACATGTCACAGTTTCTAGGATGCATAAAATAGATTATTTTCCAAACCTCAAGACAAACATAAAAATGTAATGACTAGTATAGACACTATTCAGATTTAGATATTTGGAGCCAGGATCATACTGTGTATCTCGGGATAGTCTGGAAATTGAGTGTGAGAATTTCAACGTATACCAACATGTTCAATTATAGTCTTAGTAAAACCAGAGAACTATCAACAAAAGCACAATCAGATGGTGAACTTGTGCTGAGCTAGAGGATTCTTTGAGGTTTGATTAAAGTTAAGATACTCACTGCAAATGCCAAGACAATATATATTAGCTGCATTGCTTTTTGCTTATTCCAGAATTAAAGGAAAATGTGCTTAACTCAGGCTGAGAAGTACCCAACAGTGCTATGGGCCCCTTTCTTCATGGTAACCATAGTGAGAGAAAAGTTACTTACCATTTCAGGAGAGAGATGTAGCCAGTACAATTAAGATGTTGTAAAATTCTATGACTATCACAATTTGTATTTACAATGATAACAAGTTTTGAGACCTGCCACTCTTTGTTAATTTACTCATTCATTTAGAAAGAACATTACAGTTCTCGCTTTCTATTCTAGACACTGATACACAGACATAAATAAACTCATGAACATACACATGCCATGATGCTTTTGATTAGTGGGAATGCAGAAAATAAGCCAGACCAACACAATGGCATCAGCAGAGGCAGGGAGATGCCGAAAGAGGAATCATTTGAGATCTAAACAATACCACTGATTCTGTTTGTTAGGTGCTAATCAGCGTTTTGTTATTGTGGCTAAAAAAAAAAGTAAAATAAAAGTGAAGCTAAACTTATGAGGTAGAAATGTTTATTTTAGCTGACAGATCTGGAAGTTTCTGATCACATATTTAGTTAGCTCTATTGTGTTTAGACCTGTAGCAAAGAAGTGTCCCTCACTGGAAGACATGTTAGAGGAAACCTGTGAGCTTATGGCTTCTGAGAAACAAAGGAAGAAGCCAGGTTATAAGTATTCCCCCTCAAAAGTAAACTCCATAGGCCCAACTTCCTCCCACTAGCCCCACCTCCTGCAGGAACTATTGCCTCACAAAAGTACCACAGATTAGGAAATAAACCTCAAACACCCAAGTCTCTGAGGAACTCCTCTTTAGTCCTCATGATGTTCGCGTTGAGCAATAGTGATGATGGACTAGAAACTACCTTGCAATCATAAAACTGAGAATTTAGTAGGAAAGAGAGAAATAAAATACAGATAAGCACATGGAGTTTTAAAAAGCCTGATTTCAGGTAGTTTTAAATGCTGTGTGGAAAAAGTAAGGGATCAGGAAGAGAGAAGAAGGGATGAAGTGTATACATTTTAGAATTCGAACATCTTATTTAATCGACAGAAAGTGCTGTAGTTGATATCCTACCAATCATATATAAAATGAATATATCCACTCATAAATGATGGCCAAGTAACTTTATTATCAAAATCTGTAACCAGTGCTAATCTGCCAATTGAATATTGTGACGTCACTGTGGGTTAAGTCTGTATCCTTTTGCCTTATGCTTTAAAAAATTCATCCCTAGGGCTGGAGAGATGGCTCAGTGGTTAAGAGCACTGACAGCTCTTCCAGAGGACCCGGGTTCAATTCCTAGCACCCACATGGCAGCTCACAACTGTCTGAAGATCCAGTTGCAGGGGATCTGACACCTTCACACCAATGCATAAAAAATAAAGTTAAATAAACCATAAAAATATTTTTTAAAAAGATCATCCTTTGTTACTTTTTTTAAAAGGTTATATGTTACTTATACTATATAAGGCAGTTAGTATTCATTTACATAGACATGAATGTAACCTATTCCTCCAATTGCTGTTGCTTTTTTTTTTTTTTTTTTTTTT
>JAQHUG010000219.1:1497056-1518721 GCA_028555095.1 Dicrostonyx torquatus
CCTGCACCATCTTAAGGAAGCAGGGGGAGGGCGGTGGGGTAGTGGGGGAGCGGGAGGGCTGGGAACAAGGGGAGTAAATGTAAATTTGGCTTTTAACAAAAATAAATAAATAAATAAATAAATAAATAAATAAAAATAATGATCTCTGTGATCTGTCACCCTTTCTTTTTCAATAATTGCTCTTTGCAGTGCAGGAATTTGTGAATCTTTGCCCAATCATCTTTTTTTTTGCTGGGAAATATTGGCTTGACATCTATATCTGCTACACAAGACATAACCTAAAGAATGTAGTGCCCTCTTTTACAAAATACTGTCTTTCTGTACAGAAGTTCAGACCAGAACTAACAGTCCATAGCTTGACTCTGTGTCACCATAATTCTGGTAGGGCTTTTATTTTATTTTTGTAAACTTTTGGGAATGTATTTATTCATTTCTTTGACTTTCCCTTCCCCTCCTACAATTTCTGTGTCTCCTACTTTCCTCTCCAAATTATGGCCTCTTTTTCATTAATTAGCATTGTGTTACACATACACAACTACACACATACATGCACACACCCTTCTGAGTCCATTTAGTGTTGCCTATGTGAACATAGCTGAACAGTTAGTATTTAATTCCAAACCTCTCTTGAAGATAGATTGAAATTTAAGTAGCTAATGTATACCTGGAAACAAAAT
Organism: Dicrostonyx torquatus; assembly: GCA_028555095.1. Classification (NCBI taxonomy): domain Eukaryota; kingdom Metazoa; phylum Chordata; class Mammalia; order Rodentia; family Cricetidae; genus Dicrostonyx; species Dicrostonyx torquatus. The sequence goes on from JAQHUG010000219.1 coordinate 1,497,734, forward strand.
CAAACTCATTAAATGAAAAGAATACATCAGTTTATTTATTTAGCTTTTAAAATATAGTTCCAATGCACACCAATGTTTTCTTTTTCCCAAAGTCACTGAAAATTTAGTAGTTAAATAGTTACTTACTGCTTTATAACATTTAACTGTATTTTTACAACACTTCTAAAAGCCGTAACTCTTCATAATCCCTGTGTGTTAGCATGTGCTTATAAATTCCTTCATAAAAAGGTAGGAATGCCTGGTCATTTCTCAGCTAATGGCTGCCAGGACACAAGAGGTGAAAACAAACATATAATTAAACAAACATTGAATTAACAAATTAATATGATTTGTTTGGAAAATCATATTAATCAAATTGACAACAGTCATTTCATCAGCTCTGAAGTTTTAATACAGGAACAAAGACTTGACCAGACGAGAACATTAGCATTATCCTTCTGTCTTTTCTATCATTAACTTAAATTCTAGAGTATGCTTAAACCATTCACACACATAATTGCTGTTTGTAGCTGCAGTTCCTACAGAGTGAAGAGTAGAGATTATACGACACAAAATAAATTGCCACTTTGCTAAGCAAAACAACTCATGATCTTAGAACTTCATATAAGCTGAATGGAGTAAATATATATATATATATATATTTATATATTTGAGAATTAGGGAACTATGTGCCCAAGTTGTTTATTCTTTGTGTATGTGTGTTTGATAAGCTATTCATATTTCTTAAACTTCTGCTCCTTCTGTAAATTGGGGGCTGTGACTTCTAATTTCAAAATTGTTCTAACTGTAATAAAACACACACGAGAGAACATGACATGTAATAAAAATTCAATAAATATTACAAGATCGCATAATGGTAATTTTACAATTAGTCACACATCACAGATAATCTGAAGTACAAAGAAATAAAAAAGTCTCTACAATGTGAGACTTTACCTGTGGTGGGAGTTTGAAATTTCATCTACGTGTCACTAGACTGCCTTGTATAGACTTAAGAAGAGGTCAATAAGCAAACATTCTCACTTTAAAAGAATTAGAGCATATTCTTTGCCTATAAGGGTCTTAATTCCAGAAATAAATCATCTGCCTCCATTCTATGGAAAGACATATTATGTTAGTGGTAAATCAATGTTGGAAAATTATATCTTGTCTTTCGTATCATTGATGAAAATCTAAGCTAATGAAAACCTATAGATTTCTAGTTTCTAATGCTGTACTCTCCGGTAGCCTAACTTAACTCATGCATAAAATACTACACATGAAGTAAATATTTAACAATTAAACACATTATTCCAAGGTTGTAATTAGAAAATAAACTGAGACAATAATAAAATACTTTGAAGCCTGTTGCAGAGCTAATACTCAATGCATTTTTTTTTCAGATGAGTAGAATAACTAGAGCTATGTCTTAAATAACTAAGAAGAAAGTACTTATTGCTGACAACTTTGCTGTTTTACATAATGGTACATCCCTTCCAAATGTGTGAAAAACAGTTAAAAACTGAAATTGTTAGGTGATTATTTTACCATTGCTCAGTTAACCAAAATTTCTATGATGGCTTACGTGAACTACTAATCATGAAGTAGACACACAGCTGTCTGTCCTATAAAGAGACTTTGAAGATATCCCTCTATGAAAAACTCAGGTAGAGAAGCCTATAGTGGTTATTTGTTCTGCCCATGACCTTGGTCTGTCTGGCTCAATAGAGGCTGTGCTTAATGTCTGTAGATGTGATCTGTTAAAAGGAAAGAGAGGAGCAGTTGCTCGCTCTCTCCTATGGTGGTCCAGACTGGACTGTTGGTTCCATTCACACTTGGGCAGATTGGAGGACCATGGCGATCTTTTAACTTATTATCTGTGAGTGTATCCTAATAAGTTCTTGTAACCCCTCTAAAGAGGCTCTCATGGATTTGCCTATAGAAGTCCTTTCATTGCTTGGATCTAAATGATTTCTTTTGTGATATGGAAGATTATTATATGGGTCTCTAATAAAGGACACTAAAGTGTCCTCTTCTGATTGGTGTGCATGTGTGAACATATGGCCACACCCTAGATTGAGTTTTGCCACTGGTTTCTATATATAAAAAAGAATAACCCTACTTCCCTTTAAATGGGTAATTTATTTTTCCTATAGTTTCATGTAAATGAGTCTACTGCTGTATAATTGCTATATCTATACAGCATATGCTAAAACAAGACAAAGACCTAGAACACATCACATAGGAACTTGAGCCAGAACACAGTGTCTGCATAATCATGGGTCTACAGCTCTTAGTCTGGTAATTGAAACATTCCCAGCAGGAAGATGGTTCCTACTTGTGCCAGCCAAAACACTTGACACAACATTAAGCCAAGAAATATCTGAGAGCTTAAAATGCCCAATTCACAAAATGGTTAAGAGGGAATTGCCTGTGATTGGAAAGTGCTACATCAAGTGTTTGTCATCAACTTTGCAGTGGTCATTGAAGAAACAGAGCCCTACTTAGCGCCACTGTGGCAGCCGAGAAAACATCTCTACTCCACGGAAAATCGATTCGAAGTTTCCAGCTTTATTAGTGAACACTAGTGCTTCAAGCTTATTCTTTTCTGGGAATGAAACATAATATCTTGGTATTCAAAGTTATGTCCTTCATGTTTTTCTGTATTCTCAGAAGACAGGCCAACAATTTGAATTTCAGATCACTCTGACTCAGTCTGGGCCAGGCGAAATCTTCTACAGCTCAGGATTTAACTAAGTCTACTTTTGGTGGTCTCCCTCACTAGACTAATGTTTGAAAAGTCAAATTTTTATACAAATCAGCTGGTGGGATTTACTTTTAATTTCAAGCAACAATCAATATTTTTATAGAAGAATACATTTTTGATTTTTTAACAAACAAAACTATATGCTTTTCTGTTGACTGTCTCCTCCTCTGAATGTCTCTGAGTAGATGAGACCAACTCTTTACAGAGATAGCTCTCTTTCATTTCTCTTCCCTACTGCTTCCTTATTTGTATAACCACAAGAGCTAAGAGTGGGAAATTTTATGCCTTGAGTATTTCTTTTGAAAAATATAGTTAGTATGTCTCACTCAACAGCCTCCATTAGTTAACATGGGAATTGTACTGTACCTAAAATACAGTGCCTAAACTTAGGTTTTAAAATTAATTTACTATTAAAATAAACACAATAAGATGTCCCTGAAGGACATAAAGAAGGAAAAAAGCTTAAGGCTGATCCTATTTTTAGGAATGGCTTCAAGTACTCGGAAATCAGAAAATTTGGGTGCATACCACTGTTGTAATTTTTAGTGTGATGCCTCAGGACTTGAAGCAGCATCTGCTGTGCTCTTCTGGGAGTTTACCTAGCTTGAATGACTATCTTACACAGCTCTCTTCTTTAGACTTGTTGTCTCAGACTGAATCTCCATCTCAGTCTGTATTTTCCAAAGGCAATCTACATCTGTGAAAAATCAGGGAAACTAAACTTCGACTTTGCGAAATGTAGTAGACATAATGGTTCATATTTCTTACCTCTGGGAGAAATAATTCAGTGGTAGCTACAGAGGCAACTGAGGATCTGCTCTAATTATTTTTATTGTCCAGCTGCTGCTCCTGACCTCTCACACATAAACTGATCAATTATTCCTTGTTTGTCTAAATTGGTAAATTTTATTTTTTTTCTGAGGTGTGTGGAGTACGGGTTCTTCCATAGAAGAACCAGTCAGTAGACTGTATAAATTTTAAACTCAATATACCATCCTAGAATGATGTTTAAAAATACTATTTACAAGATTTTATAAAATGCCCTAGGATAGAGAAAATCATACTTTAAAATAGATTGACAAAAATAAAATTTAATCCTATTTGGAAAATCTGGGGAGAAAAACGATAAAATATCACATTGGATATGGTTAATACTTGATCACACTGTGCCTAAATATATCACTCATTCAAGAAGAATTTATAAAATAACATTAAAGTAGGAATTATAACCAACTTAATTTCTCTTTAGTTCATATAAGAAGAGATGAACTAGAATGTAATTCTATAAATTCTTTTTTTATTTTTCATTGACTTTTTAAAATTCTATAAATTCTTAAGCAGATCAATAAATAGTCTTTGCAATTTCACTTTAAGAATTAAGGTTAGATTGAAAAATCTCTCAAATTCAGGTACTGACCATAGCAGACAAAAGTGTTAGTTCTTAGTTTTATATTCCTCTAATCCTGACTACAGAGAATTCATAAATAATATAGTCTAGTCTTTTACCAATGGCTCCTTTCAGAAAAATTTCCTTGATTTTGATTTTATTAATTAATTCCAAGATATGTAGTGAATATATTAGATGAATTTAATTTATGAAACTAGAACAACAGTTATGGAATATTTACTCAGTTTGTGGGGTTTGGTTTTGTTTTGTTTTTGAGACAGGGTTTCTCTGTAGCTTTGGAGCCTGTCCTGGAACTAGCTCTTGTAAACCAGACTGGTCTCGAGCTCACAAAGATCTGCCTGCTTTTGCCTCCCAAGTGCTGAGATTAAAAGTGTGTGCCACCTCCACCCGGTTCAGTTTGTGTTTTATAAATACTTTCATTTCAAGATTATGTAACCATAGAAGAAATCAAGCTTAAAAAAATATAGTGCCAAAACTACATACTAAATGAAAAGTATTTCAGTGGGAAAAATATATGCTCTTTTCTGAGAAAAACATTGGGAGGCTGTTCTAGAATATTTTTTGATGTTCCTCCTCATTTAAAAATATCAGAGAAATATCCATGCAATTGGGAATATGCACCTTTCTTGGAAGGACTTTGCCTCTGAAAAGACAATGGGAGTGAAAGTGGAAGCATGCATAAAAGAAGGCTCAGGAAACAGAATGACCAACAAATCAATCAAAATGAAACAATTAGAACTGTCAATAGAGCTAACTAGGCTGCCCAGTGAGGATCATTTTGCTTGGCAAATGTTAGATAGTTGAAAGAACATATCTTATTTGGCTAAGTATCATTGTCATTGTTGTCTTGGTACAGAAGATGATGTTAGTTGCTACAAAGAACTTTACAAAAGGAGCAGGCTCAAAAGTAGATAACCGAAGTGAGAAGCTGGGGTCTTCTTGATAAATTAGTGGGGACTTGGCCCTTAAGTAACTAAGCAGAGGCAGGCGGATCTTGGTGAGTTCAAGACCAGCCTGGTCTACAAGAGCTAGTTCCAGTGCAGGCTCCAAAGCCACAGAGAAACCCTGTCTCGAAAAACCAAAAAATAGAAAAAGAAAAAGAAAAAGAAAGAAAGAAAGAAAGAAACTAAGCAGGGTGCAGCCTTTACACTGATATATTCCAAAGAAAGAAGAGAGATCCAGGAGTATGGGTGGATACTTACAGCATGTTGCATTTCAGATTGCCACTGTGTAACTGAGGAAAACTAATTCAAGATAAATTGAACTGGTGGACTTTAAGTTAGAGAAAAGTTGTCTAACTATATACCCTCTGATTTTAATAATAATTCATAACAATATTTTTGTGGTTTAACTATTACATCATATATTTCTTTTTTATATTATAAGTTTCTAAAGTTTTACCTGTAGAGAAATGTATACCTTGATAGCTAAGTGAAAAAGATAGTTGTCATTTTCATTGTATTTCACCACTTGGGAAACTATTCCCTTTCTGTGAATGTCTGAACCTGAGTCCTGAAGTCATAGTGACCATCCTTAACTGTGTCTTCTCCCTTGACTCATCACCTGTCTCCAATAAGGCCAATCACGTGACCCACAATGGCCGACACACAGGGCCGTCTTATGTTTTCTGTTGTGTTCAAGGTTATCTAGCCAAGACAGAGAGTGTAACCCGAAAGGCAGCCATGCTTTACTCACCAAGCTGTGTGCCTTGGCATAGAGTGTCTACGCCCAAAGAAAGGTCACCTTTTTTCCTAATTTTCATAGAGGCTCCATCTGCTTGCCAAGCTGTTCACCTGCAGGGCTGCCTCTACCTAGTGGGGAGATCATTTGCTCATTTGTACGACAGCTCTGGGGCCATATGGGCTAGTGAATGTCCTGCCAAAGGGGCACCTCCATACCCTTTGCCTCAGTGACTCTGTCATAGATGGGCTCAAGTCAAGCATGGCCATTGTCTCCCCCTGGATTGGTCTGTGACAATTACCTTGAAATATCGCATTTAATGGCTAAACTGAAGGGATGGTCACAGCTGTATACCATACTTGAGATTATCTGTGACATATAAACAGGGAGAGTGCAGAAAAATTGAAGGATGTTAAAAAGAAAGAGCTATCAAGCTTCCGTTTGAACCCTGGTCCAACGTTTTACTTTAAATCTCTTCCAGCATTTCCTAGTTATGCAGGTGAACAGTTACTTACTCAATAAACTTGGTAGATGTTAAATTTCTGTCATGTTCAATTGAAAGACCTCTGTCATTTCCCAGCAGTGTGCTGTTTAAGGCAGTTTTTAAATACCTGGAAAGACTACAATAAGCAGAATGCAGAAATGGGTGTTAGTCTTTCCCTAAAAGATGAACACATTGCCAAAAAAAACAACATGGGCCAATTGATTTCAACATGTACCTGTAAAAAAAGAAAGCTAACATTTTCAGGGGAAATGATTTATTAGAGTGGCATGGGGTTGCAAAAAAAAAAGGTATCTGAAGATAAATGAGTGGATCTTTTAGCATAGTCCCAAAGTAACAAAGACAGGAAAAAAATGGAACCTTTCAGTTAAGCAATGCCCTTGAATAAAAGCACAAGAAAGCATTAGCAACATTGTTATAATACTTTAGTTGCACATGAACAAATTTGTTAGCAAGATCCATGGGTTGTCTTGATCAAGACTCACGCTTAGATATGACAATATTAGGGATCTCAAAATCTTTTTCTTCCCACCTCTCTCTATCCTACTTTCTCCTCTTCCTCTACCTCTTTAATAAAGAGGATACATTCTCTGTTTTTTTTAAAAAAGGCTTCATAGTAACTATGAATAGTGACATTTAGGTCACAGATCCAAATCTTATTAATTGGTATTAGTAATTGACCAGGCTAATTAACCAGAGAATTCTGAGCCTATGATCAGTATTATTTGTTCCACATTATCAGCCTTCTGAGAAAAATGGAGATAATATATGACCTAAGACATTGATAAGTACTTTCCCAATGAAAGCCAAGCAGTTATTACCAGGAAAAAGAGATGATTGTTAGGTAGGTAAACATCCAAAGTCTCTAAATGAGTGTAGCTGACTAGATGGCATAAGATAATATGGTAGTCGGCATGGAAAACAAAGTATAATAAAATGCAGGGTGAAAATTCTTGAGCATCTTGTTAGAAGTTATCTCTCAATCTGAGTTTTGAATATACAAACTCAATTCTCATGATGGAATCAGTTGACCACTAAGAGAAATCTGTGACCTTATGTTAAATAGCACAATCATATATTTCAACATAGAACATTTTTAAAAGAATAAAATAGGAAAGTTTCAATGATTATATTTCTAAAAAGGAGCATCAGTGTGGACTTGCTTCCCCAAAAATGGGGTAAGTGGTAACTTTTATTCTAAGCAAAGTGATCAGAAACAGTTACCAAATTTGGGTGACTACAGCAATTTGACCCAGTTATTCTAGAACTAATCTATTCCAAGACTCTGTAGCCAGCCCTAAGGCAGTCTCTCAGAGCTGAGCACAAAAGGGACCAGGTGATTGGCAGGGAAATCTATCCTAGAATGGAATATGAAATAAGTTATCAGATGGTAATTAACAAAACCAGTTGGATCCTCTTCCTTGATAAGTATTGGATAAGAGATACATAGTCAGAATGAAGTTTAACTTTAAAAATAAAACTCATACAATACAGTGTATTACTTCATATGAGTCAGTGTTCTCTAAAATATACAAGAAAAACATTTCTCAATTCTAGCAGATTATATTTTATCCCAGCAAACATCCACAGTACATCCATATACTTAGCAGACTTCTTCTGCATGCTGATTCTCAAGCAGGCTCTTCTATTTTATCTGCCATCCTCCAAATGATGTTTAAAGTGTATATGGAGTACATAGTAGGGGAAGTAAAGAATTTCTCAAGAGTCCAGGCTAGGAAAGGCGCATATCATCCCCATTCCCTGACCATCGATGGGAACCAGTCCAGGAAACAGGGGAGCAGTGGTCATTAGGAAGGTGGTAAGGCTTCCTTACCTGTGTTTTCTGAACCCTAACAGTTAGATTCATTCCCAGTCATAAGTAGACTTTAGCAAAGAAATTCAATGAGGATGAATAAGCAAAAGATGGTCTTGAGTGTGTTATAATTGAGCACATGAATGAAGCAAGAAAGATGGATAAGCTTTTTTTCAGCCTTTAACTTGATTTGATACCCTCCAACCCAACCTTCCCTTACTTTACATGCCTAATGTCTTAATATTGAGAAACTATAAGATCCCAGGATATATCCTAGTTCAGGACAAGTGCTCAAAGGGAAGTACCTAAGCTTTTTGTGATTAATAAATTTTTGTGTGCATATGTGCATGCATGTGTGCATGTATGTGCATGCATGTGTGCATTATTGTGTGTGCATGTGTGCTTCTGACTCCTGTATCTCTCTAGTATATACTCATCACTTGTTCTTCTGTGTAGTAGTCCCTGTGTCACTGAAAATGCCTACTATGCTGAACCATAAACATAGAAAACTTAACATCCTGACTCTGAGTTCATCTCTTACTTGCCTCTACATAGATCCTCTTAATTTCCCAACTTATGACATCATCACTAAATCATGTGCTCAGATGGGAAGCTTTGGAATCATTCCCAAATATCCTTTTATTCCTATGCCTTTACTTGTTATCTGACTCAAATATAGGAGAATTTATTATTAAAAAGAAATCTGGAAAATGAATAATGGTGGCAGATCTAAGAGCTGTCAACAAGGTTATCCAGCTTATGGGCCCCCCAAAACCTGGAATTCTTATCTTCTCCATTTCCAAAATGATGACCTCTTATTTAAAGGATTGTTTTTTTTTCACTACCTCTTTACAAGAAAAGGACAGAGAAAAAAATTGCTTTCACAATGCCTACTTATAATAACTCTCAGCCTACTTGGAGATACCAGTGGACTATCCTCCTACAGGGAATGCTCAATAGCCCCACCCTGTGCCAATACTTTGTCAATCAACCATTGGAAATAATATGCAAGCAATTTCCTAAGTCTATCATTTGCCATTAAATGGATAACATTTTATTATCTGATTCAAATGCAGATACTTTAGAAAGAATGTTTAAGGAAGCAAAGAAATGCCCAAGTGGGGATTGCAATTTGCTCCTGAAAAAATAAAAAGAGGAGATTCTGTCAGTTACCTAGTTTACAAAATAAGTTTACAGAATATTACAACACAAAAGGTACAAATTTGGAGAGACTGATTGTGGACTCTTAATGACTTTCAAAGATTTTTAGGAGATATTTTCAGTCTATGACCAGCTGTTGGGATAACACCTGATATTAAAGTTCATTTAAACAAAACCTTACATAATGACAAAGCAGAAAAAGAATTGATGCTCATTAAAGAGAAATTAAAAGAGTCACATATACATAAAGTCAATCCAAATCTTAACTGTTTTCTAGTCATGTTGTCTAATAGAATTTCTCCTACAGGAATTTTAATTCAAAGGGAAGATATTGTTTTAGAATGGATCTTTTTACCACATAAACCAAATAAAAATTTAAAAACTTATGAGGAAAAAGTCTCTGAATTAATTATAAAAAAAATTGATACTTTGTCAACTAGCAGGTATAGACCCAGTGGAGATTATAGTTCCTTTTACTACTGATAAAATTAAAAAATTATGGGAAGAGAATGAACCATGACAAAGAGCTTAGGCTAATTTCTTGAGAGAAATTAATAGCAATTATCCCAAAAGTGATAAAACTAATCTTATAAAGAGAACTACTTAGATTCTTCCCTGAATTATACATGATGCACCAATAACTGGAGCCCATAGATTTCATACTGATGCCAACAAATCAGGAAAGGCAGAATACAAAGAAGAAGAATTAATATATCCAAAGGATGCTCAACCGTGCTACAAGGACATGTGCCCAACTATGTTCATAGCAGCATTGCTTGCAATAGCCAGAACCTGGAAACAACCTAAATGGCCTTGACCAATGAATGGATAAGGACAATGTGGTACATTTACACAATGGAGTACTACACAGCAGAAAAAAATAATGTTATCTTGAATTTTGCAGAAAAACGGATGGAGCTAGAAAACATCATTTCAAGTGAGGTAACTCAGACATAGAAAGACAATTATCACATGTACTCACTCATAAGTGATTTTAAACATAAAGCAAAGAAAACCAGCCCACAAATCACAATCTCAGAGAACTTAGATAACAATGAGGACCCTAAGACAGGCAGACATAGATCTAATCTACTTCTACATAGGAAATAAAATGGGAGCATGGGGACCTTGGGTGAGGGTTGAAAGGAATGGCAGAGACAAGGAGGGGAGCAGAGAGAAATGTACAACTCAATAAAAAATTAAATGGCCCGTTCAGGAATACAGCCCTCTCCCAGTGTTAGGTAAAGGAGAAAAATGTATACTTAAAGAAATGTGATGAAGTTAAATGACAAGTCAATCACAATTTGGACCCAATAATAAGAAGCTTCCCCTACTCTAAAGTGCCATAAACAACAGCAGAAGAGATAATATAAGAATAAAAAGTCAGGGAGTCTTCAACAAAACTGAAAGTACTTTGATTTAACTGACAGTTCACCAAGCAAGGATTTCTAAAAAGTTTTGCCCTATTTACACATGTGGTTTTCCTTCCCATACCTCATTCTAGTTCCCCAGGGCATGTTTACTGGTTTCTGTGCTCATGTATCCTGAACTCCATTTACTGGAGTCAAATAAGTTACAGATGGGATGTCCATCTGTCTCTGTGCTGCTTTTGTTATTTAATGAATAATGAAATTGCCTTAGCCTGTTGTTAACTCAGAACTCAGGTAGGTGGTGGAGCTGGAACTGAATGCTGGGAGAAAGAAAGTCAGAGGCAGAGAGTCACCATGGATCTTTTGCCTGAGACAGACACTGGTTAGAATCTTTGCCAGTAAGTCACTGCCACATGGTGATAAACAAATTAATAAAAATGGGTTAAATTAATATAAGAGTTATCCAATAAGAAGCTGGAGCTAATGGGACAAGCAGTGTTTCAGATAATACAGTTTCTGTGTTGTTATTTCTGGGATAAGCTAGCCAGGCGGCCAGGATAGTTAAATGGCCCCTTCATGCCACACTTCCTATTTGAGAGTCTGATGGTTCTTACCTGACTATGACAAACTATTTTGGCTGAGAAATACTGAATTTGTGAATATCTAAGCTCTTAATAATTTACAAATCACCATTGTAGCAACTATTCTAAAATTTAAAGGCCAGCCTGTCACAGAAATATTAACAGTTCAGTCACAGAAATGCCTATTGAGAAATCAAAAGTGTAAGAGTTCCATCCCCAGAATTTATGTAACAAAAAGAAAAAAGAAAATAAAATAGAAAAACAGGTAAGGGGTCATGCACTTGGAATCCACAGATCCAGGAGAGTCCCTGAGCTTACTGGCCAATGAGCATAGCATTATCAACAAGCTCAGACCTCTGAAAACCCTTTCTCAGTAAACAACTGGGGTAGTGCCTGAAGACTAAAACTTGAGATTGACTTCTTGACTCTACAACAAGATGACAGGCATGTACCCACACACACAAACATGTGCACATATATACATACATATACAAGATTTTAAATCACTTTCTAAAGCTAGATTAGCGTTTATTTTCTGTGTTTATAAATTCTGTGATTATGGGGAGGGGGTCTTATCCCATTTGTTGTCACTCTGAACCCCTGGAATGTACTGAGAGAAGTATCAACTGAATATATGAGTCAGTAAATGACCAAGTACTATAGTGGTCAGCAGGAATGAATGTGGTCCTTGATTGGTTTATGGCTTTTTTACTTACACACTAGAAGATGAAGCACAGACTTCAAAATTTCTATGACATCTAAGTACTTGATTATGGGCAAAAAAATATAGTCAAATTTATTGTCTCAAATTTGTAAGGAGTAGATGAAAACCTTAAGTTTAAAATAAATTATTGTGATTTGGATTAAATATTTCAACTTTATCTTTATAAATATTTTCACCAGTTAACAAATATCCTTTAGTAGAAAGTACATTAAGAATAAAGACATAATAAAAGAAAAAAAGAAAGTAGGAGGTAGAGAGAAAAATAAAACAAAATGAGAAGAAACAAAGATTGAAACTTCATCTAGAGCATGTAAGTAAGTTCAGATAAATCTAAGTGAGACGTTAAAGGAGAATTATAACACAAGGAGGAAGTGATAATGCATTTGATTAGATTTTTTAAATTTTAGTTTACTGATACTTTATTTTTACTCATGCAGATTTGCCTGTGTCTTTGATATTTCTCCTCTTAATATCTTTTAGAGAAGCCAGTAATGAACTACTCATGTCTTCTATTACCTCCAACTTCACATATTACTCTAAGATAGTGACACTTTTACTCATAAATTTTAAATTTTTCATATATGTAAACTCTATATATACTAGTTCCAGTCCCTCTACTCTCTACCTCCCTTCTCTACCTCACTTTCTCTCTAATAATCTATTTCCCCCATTTATTAGTTTGGGCTTTGGTTAGTGTCACAAAGATTACTCAGACTGGATGGCTGTGTGATACTGAGTTTGCAGCTAACAGTCAAGGCCTGGTATTCTTATCAGTGGAATTAGGACTCAGTGCCTCTCTCGCAGCCCATGTGAATTGCCAATAGATAGCAGTAGGTAGGAGGACCCATTAATCCCTTCCCACTCTGTAGATGACTATTGGGAGGACAGACTTCCCTGAAACCAGCAACAATGTACACAATTGTCCTGCTTTTGTGGTTGTCATGAGCATGCCATGCTTAGAAGATGACATTTTTCAGCCCCTGTCAACATTATTTAGATCCATTATTTCTCTATTATTTCTATCCTTATTCTACAGGGTTTCCTCAGCCTTTACAGAGGTGGTGTAAATTCCTTGTCTAGTGCTGAGTCCTTAACTGCCCCTTATTTTAAACACCTTGTTCAGCACCGGTGTTTCCATTCACCTTCATTCACTGAAAGGGGAGGCTTCCTCTTTAATTCTTGAAACATTGTTTCCCTGTGGTTCTGAAATACATAGTAGGTAAATGTCAGCTCATTTATGCTAAGCAGCCATCTTAGGTTCCCTCCAGGCTGAAAGAGCTCTTCTGTCAGAGATTCTAGGTCACATTTATGATATTAAGCACAAATTTCCTCTTATAGAACAAGCCCCAAGTACAATTAGGGAGCACTTGGTAAATCCTAAGACAACAGCATCTCTAATGCACCAGTGGGCCTATCTTGCCTTCCAAGTTGATATTATAGCTTTGAAGAATTCACAGCTGTGTTAGAACACTGATGTCCTTAACCCATCGTAACCAGCATAGCTCCAGCCAGCACCATGAGGAGAGGAATCTTCTAGATCAGTTTCAACTTGACTTTTCTACTTCTTTTATCTAACATGCATGGGTATCTATAGCACTATGATCTTATCAACTAATTTCGGTGAGTAATCAAGAAGAGTGGCAAGAGCCCATATTTAATGGGAAGCCTCCAGAGTATTTTTGACAAAACAGTTTTACAAAGGTGTCTTACACTTGGACCTCGATTCTTGTTTAGTGTCTGTGGCTTTTAGGACACTCATTGTCAAGTATTTTAGGGCACCTGCTTTTAAACTCTAAGTGTTACAGTGAGGTTTCCAGATAGCAGGCTTCTGAAAAGTTTTCTCATACTTTCTTCATCTTGTTGAACTTTACCCTTATCCACTCCCTCATTCCCATTCTCTTCCTGTTGGAACTTTCTGCCCTTAATACTCTCCCTCTCAAGTCCCATTTAGCTTATATGGCATGATCTCTTCTGCTTTATACACCACCTCTATTCCCTTTTATAGTTTTTTTATGTTCCTGAGGTTCTCCAGGGTAAGCACACAAAGCCACAAAGTGAACGTTAATATATATATATATATGCAAGAGAAAACATACAGCATTTATCATTTTCAACCTAGTTTCTCGGCTCAGTATAATTTTTCCTGTTCCATCTATTTTTCTAATCTTATTTTATTAGTGTATGAGTTAAAACTGTGTATATTTTATACAGTTTCACTATCTACTCACCAGTTGATGGACATTTGAGTTGATACAATTTCCTGGTTATTGTGAATATAGTTGCACTAAATATGGGTGAGCAGATATCTCTACATTACAGCACATATTTCTTAGGGCATACGTCCAGGGGTTATATGGCCATGCCCTGTGATAGTTCTAGTCTAGCTTTTTGAGGAACATCCAAGTATTTCCAAAACCGTTGTACTAGTATGTACTCCCTCTGGCTGTGTGTCAGTGTTCTTAATACCCCACACTCATCTCAGCACTTATTGTCATTTGAGGTTTTTTTTGGGTGTGGTACCCATTCTAACTGTGCTAACATAGAATTGAAAAGTAGTTTTAATCTGCATTCCTGTGCTGTTGTGTAAGATGGTAACCTTTACACCTGTGTCAAAGAAAACTTCAATAACAGAAGGTTCCCAATTTACAGTCTTGCTCAAGATTGTCATACTTTTGTTAGTGTGGATAGATACACACAACGACTTTGGTTACCACTCTCAGTATTCAGTCACTTATGGGAGCAATTAGGAAGCTTACTATAAAATATTTTTTGTTTTAAATGAGTTTGTTCAACTCTGAGCCAACTCAAAGCAAGTTTAAGGTGTTTGGAGGTTATTTGTATGTTTGTAACTGGCAGTTTTTTTCTATGCCAATAGGTTATCAGCATAGAGCTTCATTATAGGTGAGCTGACACCTCAACCCTAACCATATTATCTTATGTGTTCTAATTGCATGGAGACCATTTCTTGAAATATGATACACTCTTCAGATGTTTTTTGTCTCTAAACCTTTTTAGTAAACTCTTACCTCACTGTTTATTTTTCTACTAGATATGGGCCTCATAAATTCCCAATATTAAATTTAAAAATAAAAGTAAGCTCAAAATAGAGTCTTCTGTAAAGATCATGTGTTTATAAAGGATTGGTATAGGAGTTTCTTCTATATTTGTGTTGCTTGCATTAGTTAAATAAAGAAACTGCCTTGGCCTTTTGATAAAGCAGAACTTAGATAGTTGGAGTAGACTGAACTGGATGCTGGGAAGAAGGGCAGCATGGCAAGATGCCATGAAGCTCCTGCCTGAGACTGACGCTGGTTAGAATCTTTCCTGGTAAGCCATGACCTCATGGTGAACACAGATTAATAGAAAGGGGTTAGATCAAGATGTGAGAGTTGGCTAAGAGGAGGCTAGACATAATGGGCCAGGCAGTAATTTAATTAATATAATTTCTGTGTGCTTATTTCAGGATTAGGCTAGCCAGGCGGTTGTGACGTGGTCCACTTGCCTCATACAACAAAGCATTATAAAACTCAGACCTAAAAAATAGGAACATGGATACAGTAAAGCATCTCCAGTGTTCTTCAACATACTGTCTAAGGAGTGACCTTGTAACAAGTATATACAAAATCAATAACACATACACATTAAGACACAAACACAGGGAGATGTTATTTATTAAACATAAGAAAAATAATTATTTAACTTTATAAGCACCTAAAGGGCTTAAAATTGCCCATATGATTTGGCCATCAGCAAAGAGAGAGCTATCTCTAAAATAAAGATGAAGGTTAGATGACATGAATTCCTTTGAATGAACTACTATGTCTTGGCTTCCTCTTCATTCACTGCTACCAGTGTCCTGGCCCCAAAAGTAATCATGTGCTCTGGAGAGACAATATCAGATAAAAATATAATCAAAGTTATTCACAAATTTCTATTGAAGACAAAGATTTTTTATGCCTTCAATGAGGCAAAACACTTTCTACAAGCATAAGCCTGGTTGAGTTGTTTGAAAATTCTGACAACATAGAATCTGTGAACAATTTTACTTAAAGATAAAAATACTTTATGTAGGAGGAATTATATATAATTATATTATATATATAATATAATTGTGGATATATAACCTGAAATTAGTTGAAATATATTGCCCTCCAATTCATATCTGAAAGTCTTAACTCTAAGTTCCACAAAATATCCTTATTTGGAGAGAGGCTACCAAAAATATAATTAGATAAGATAGGTCATATTAGAGGCCAATTTAATATGCTGCATATCCAAGAAAATGTAAAAGTCAGTGGAGAGGGTTTCTATTCCCAACAGTTGAGAAACATACATATGAGTCACAAATTGTCAAAGATAGGAGAAAAGGATGGAATAAGTCTCCCTCACAGCACTAGATGGTAAATATTCTGTGATACTTTGACTTCAGACTGAAAGCTTCCATGAACATAATACTACTGAAGATGCCCAGTGTATGGTACTTTGATTGCCAGGATGCTTGACAAAACAGTACAAAGTCTAGGAGTGACAAACACAGAGTGGGAACCCACCTAATTCTAGTACATTGCCATTTACCTGTGTCCATACTCTTCTGACTTAAAAGGATAGGGCAACACACTGTTACATGGATGCTTCATGGTAAGCTTTCAGACTAGGATTCCAAATCCCTGTGGTGGTATTTCAAGGAGTAAAGGAGAGCAAATCAAAATCTGGGATGTGCGCAAACTACAACATCTAACAAGGACCTAAGCACAGGATACATGAAATCAGCTGGTCATTAAATTGCCAAGGAAGACAGGTGGTCAGAAACAGTGAAGACACCTTGTTATCAGAAATAGCATATCAACTACTCATCATTTATTGAATATTCATCTTATATGTTCAAACACTGTGCTAGCAAGGTGCAAAACATAGAACAGACCAGATTCATAGCTTCAACAGTGTAAAGTTCACACTCTGGTGAATTTTTCTGAGGCTAGAGGCTTAGGAAAAGAATTGCCTTTCTAGACTGTGTGATGGGAACCTGAAACATACTAGAGTTAGCCCCTAAGTGATTCCAGCTATGGGCTTGGCAGAGGGGGAAGGCAGTGAAATAATTGCAGGTACCAGGAAAATGTGGCAAAACCTCCAACCAGGCAATAGATTAGAAGAGGAGCATAGAACTAGGTCAAGCCTTCTATCTAAGCCATGTTCTGGCAAGATCAGTAGTGACAAGCCTGGAAGGAGAGCTGGAAAGCACTATGATTATGGTGGTGTTGACAGTGGACTTTCAAAGGCAACAGGGTATAATGTTCCTCTTCGTGACTGCCAAGGACTAAAAATGCCTTGAGCAGAGTAGATGCCAGCAGAAACATCTGATCAGAATGATGTGTGTGACTGCCAAAATCAAGGCAGATAATGACAGAACACATGTAAAATTTGGAGAGATGGGAGAAGCATACAGTTTTCAAATTGAATTATAAAAATAGAATTTTGAGATCATTGTGAATTTTTTTATTTATGGCATTGGTATATTTATATATTCATAATTCAACTACATAGAGATATTACTACTATTTTAAATACAACTATAAAGTTATTTAGAGTTTATCAGAAGAAAAAATGATAGTGCAGAGGTAGCATTGCCACACCTCACTGTCTTAAAGAACTCATTTATTTCTGAGGCTACATTCATTCCCTAAAATGTTGTGCTCAAGCATTGAAATACCTGAATAAACAAAACTTTCAGATAATGATCCCACCAAATGATACTGGAAACAGGTGAGGGAAGGTGGTTCTTTTTAGTCCAGTGCATAATGAATTCCTTTCCATGAAGGTAACTCTGTCCTTGATTTGTTAAGAAGATCAGAATCTGTTGTTAGGAAAAAAATGAAGCAAGTAATTAAAATAAAATGCCAACAATTTAATTTGGGTTTAGAAATCAATCCATATTATCCTGGTATAGGGTTATATTTTCCTAGATACAAAAGCACCAACATCTAGAAAACTGTGAAAAACATAAGTCTAATGCTTGTTCCAGACTCCTGGAGAAGGAAGTTTGTGTGTGTGTGTGTGTGTGTGTGTGTGTGTGTGTGTTTTAATGAGCTATCTATGCATGGTATACAGTAAAACCTGAATTTCTGATAAGGCTAAACTACTCCTCCAATTTAAAGTTCACTTCTACTAGAAAATTACATTGTATCTGGAATCCAAAAGTGACTATGTATCCTGCAATTTCTACGAAAGTCTTCTCTGAGGGACTCTTGAGTGAATGACAAAATTTGAGAACCATTCTTTGTCAATAAAAATGATAAAGGCACTTAAAAGACAATGGTAGAAAAGGAAAGAATAGAAAAGAAAGGAAATAATTGATGAGATTAATGAGATTAGAAGAGAAAGGCATGAAAGCAAATAGTTCAGTGGGTAACATCACTTACTTCCAAACGTGATAACCTGAGTTCCATCTCAGAAACCACAGGGTGGAATGAGAGAACCTGATCCTAAAAATTGTCCTGTGATTTCCACTTGCTCCATGATACATGCATAAACACTTAACAAATAAATATAATATAAATTTTAAAATAAATAATTAGATTTTACAAAAAGTGATGAAAAATATCTCCTCGGGCCTTAGAGAAATATTTTAAAATGGTGATTCAAAAATATTTTAGAGAAAAAGGTGAGACCTGTTGAGGAATATTTGTTTCATCATGTAAAGATTGTTTCATTTGTTTAATTCTGTAAAGATGTATATTTGTTTTACCTTTCCTGCCTAAGGCACCTGACTACTCTAATTAAAAGCAGAACAGCCAACAGTGACGAAGAGGTATAGATGGAATTTCTGAGGAGGGAAAGTAAGTAGGGGTAGTAATGTAGCCTACAGAGGAGAAAGAAAAATAACATTAGGGAGACACCAGGGGACAGTCATCAGACATGGAGGAATCAAGAAACTAGGACATAGAGAATGAAAGAAAGTTAAAAAAAACTGAAAGAAAGCATAGGTGAATAGAAACAGGTTAAATTACATTAAAAGAGTTAGTGGGAGAAGATTAATCTAAGGTGAAACATTCATAATTAATAATAAGTCTCTGTGTCTTTATTTGGGAGCTTGTTGATGGTCCAAAGAAAAACCCAACTATGAGAACCTATGAAATGCCTCAGTGGATAAAGATGCTGGCATCCACATTTGGGGAACAGAATTAAATCAGAGAACCACATAAAGGTGGAACGAGAACAGACAATACAAATTTGTTCCCTCAACTCCCCATTTACACCATGATACCCACATTCATACACACACATATAGCTTGGGGAACGAAGAAGAGAAGCAGACAGAGACACACAAAGACAGACAGACAGACATGCACACATGCATACACATTTGAACAAACACACAATAGATACATGATAGAGAGGATATTTTGATAGATAGATAGATAGATAGATAGATAGATAGATAGATAGATAGATAGATAGATAGAAAATGGATTGGTATTTTGATATTTTTCAGTCTAAAATGTTTACAGTATAGAATATTCAAGACTCAAAACCAGATACTGATGTAGAGTGATTGTGTTGTAACTAAATGGGAGTCAATCCTGGACGTATGACATGTCTATACGGTCAAAGCTTGTGATTTGAAAATTCTTTCTCCATTACAAATTGAACAGCTCTGGGATGGCAAGGGGCATGAAAATTTTTTTACAGTTTGGTTCATGGTATATGACAAACCCATTGTGGGTATTAAAATCACATCATTTAGATATAGTTTGATTTAGTTTTAGTAACTCAAGCAGAGCTATTGGACTATGCACAATTTATATTTAAACCCATTTTGGTGTTTAATGATTTGAATTCGGTAAAGTCACTTCCCGAAAGTAACTTTTTCAGCCAGGGTCCTTTCACTATCTCAAGAGCTTTCCCAGAATAAATCATTACCTCTCCATACTCAGAGAACATGTGCAATGCTTTTGTGACATATGGGCCTGTCTACAGTAATTAATTCCTAGTTTGTCCAACCTAATTGCTCCATGTTGGCAACTCTTGTTATTTTAATAAAGGCAACTTTGTTAAATATGAGCAGAATATCGCCAAAATGGTGATTTTCACCCTTAAGGTACATATAGTTTATCATTGTTTTTATATCAATTATTAAATTCTCTGTGTACAGTAAATGTTTTCTAGAATGTGATTTCAAATGCTATTGCATAATTCAACTTAATTTATCTTTTTAATTATATTGATGACTAGTTACACTGCAAATCTATTGTGTAGGTGGATATTAAACTCACTGTTCTTTATTCATGCTATGACGTATTTCATTTTAGTCCTGCTAGCCACTAACGTAGACAGCCTTGTATTTCCTCCGTGTGTTCAGTGTTCTTGGTTCAGTCAACAGTGGGAAGCTTTTGTCTGCTTTAAAGTCAATTACTTTGAGTTGGTAGTTGAATCTTTGGTCTGCCTGGGCTTTAAGTCCACCAACCTGCACCTCCCTTTAATCCAAACCCCAGAGTAATGGCCTATTAAATATTTGGTTTGAGATTTGGCAGACAATTAAGAACATTATAAAACTTGTTAGTTGTGATATTGTCATAGTATAAAATTTTCATGACAAATCTAGATGAATTTAATTTGTCATTCTCTAGATTAGTGAGCCACTTTAAAAACAGTTTTCTAGTGAAGATCTTCTCCCATTCAGTAGGATGCCTTTTTGTCTTAATGACTGTGTCCTTTGATTTACAGAAGCTTCTCAGTTTCAGGAGGTACCATTTATTAATTGTTGCTCTTATTGTCTGTGCCACTGGGGTTTTACATAGGAAGTGGTCTCCTGTGCCTATGTATTGCAGGCTATTTCCCATTTTCTCTTCTAACAGGTTCAGTGTGGTCGGATTTATATTGAGGTCTTTAATCCATTTAGACTTAAGCTTAGTGCATGGTGACAGATAAGGATCAATTTTCATTCTCCTACAGGTTGACATCCAATTATGCCAGCACCATTTGTTAAAGATGCTTTCATTCTTCCAT
>JAQHUG010000219.1:1519314-1540705 GCA_028555095.1 Dicrostonyx torquatus
GGAATCAATCTACCTCAGGATCCAGCAATACCACTCTTGGGAATATACCCGAGAGATGCCCAACCATACAATAAAAGCATTTGTGCAACTATGTTCATAACAGCATTATTTGTAATAGCCAGAATCTGGAAACAACCTAGGTGCCCCTCAATGGAAGAATGGATCAAGAAAATGTGGAATATATACACATTGGAATACTACTCAGCGGTAAAAAACAACATCTTGAATTTTGCAGGCAAATGTATGGAAATAGAAAATACTATCCTTAGTGAGATATCCCAAACCCCAAAAGATGAGTACGGTATATACTCACTCATTAGTGGACCCTAGATATAAACAAAGAACATTAAGCTTATAGCTCACAAGCCTGGATAAGCCAAATAGCAAGGTGAACCCAAGAAAAACATATATAGATTCTCCTGGAAAGTGGAAGCAAACAAGATGGAAGCACGAGAGGGGGAGGGGGTGGAGGTAGGGGTGGGGTGGGGTTGGGCAAAAGGAAGGGGGGAGGGAAAAGGGAAGAACTGGGGAGAGCTTGGGGGAGTGGGAGGGTAGAGATGGAGGAAGAGTGTATATTGGAGAAGGGAATAAGATAGTTACATTCAGGGAGTCAATTTAGGATTTGCAAGAGACTTGTCTCTAGAGGGGATCCCAGGTGTCCATAGGGTTATCCCCACCGAAGTACTTAGGCAGCAGAAAAGCAGGTGCCTGAACTGGCCTTGTCACATAAGTACATTGATGAATATCTTGATCATCACCATAGAAATTTCACCCGATAAATGGAGATAGAGTCAGAGACCCACATCCACATCAGAACAAAGGACTGGGCTCCCAAGGTGCAGTCGAAGAGCAGAAGGTGGGAGAAGATGAGCAAGGAAATCAGGACCACGAGAGACTGGCCCATCAACTGAGACATGGTGCCTGATCTATTGGGAACTCATCAAATCCAGCTGGACCAGGGCTGAATGAGCATATGACCAAATCAGAATCTCTGAATGTGGCTACCAACGGGAACTGACTGAGAAACCCATGATAATTGGATGGGGACATATCTCTTCTGCATGTATTGACTTTTTTTTTTGAGAACCTAATCTATATGGATGCATACCTTCCTAGGCCAGGATGGAAAGGGGAGGGAGGGCCTTGGGCTTCCCACAGGGCAGGATACCCTGCCCCCTCTTTCGGAAGCAGGAGCAGAGGTGGGGTAGTGGGGGAGCGGGAGGGCTGGGGACAAGGGAAGTAATTGTAAATCTCTCTTTTAACAATAAAAAAATAAAAATAATAAAAATAAAAACCACTCATGAGTGAAAAAAAAGTTTTCTAAATCAAATGCACTGTTATAAAATGTCTTAATCATAATACTGTTTATTATATATTTAAAACTATTAAGTATATGCAAGTAACAAAATAGGTAATTTTTGATTCATGCTCCTTTCAAAATTTTAACATATTACTTTTTCTTGAGAATTTTGTATATTCAAATAATTCATTTTGATCAAATCTGCCCCCTTTCCTTCATATTTGATTACTCCCTTATGCCATCCACATCAATTTTCCCTCACAACTTTATGTGCTTTTATGTTTCTGAAACCACACAGTCTACTTAGGGTTGCCTGCATGTGAGTATAAGCCCAATTACTGAAGCTTGGGTAGCTTCTAGGGCACCATATCCTTAATGGAAACTGACTCCCCTTGCCCCAGAAGCCATCAACTGCCAATAACTACTTACCCAGGGTTCCTCACTCATCCATGGTGGGATTTTGGCTGGCTTGATTTTATCCCACTTTTCAGTATGAAGTTACAGCCACTATAAGTCCCTGAGTGTGGCAGTCCTACTGTGTTTGACAAATACTGCAGGTATCTATGATCTTCAGCCCTTACAATCTTTACATTTCATCTTCCTCAAAGATCCCCAGACCTTGGAAGGATCAGATGTGATACAGATACGCCATTTATAAATGGCCCTTCTGCAGATTCTTACAAGCTAAACATTGACCAGATGTGGGTCTCAGTATTAATCACCAGCTTCTAAGGAAAGTAAAGCTTCTCTGATGAGGGATGGGGATTCTCTGTTCTATGGACAGAAGGATAAAAATATAAAGATAGTTTAATACTATATCCCTTTGTAGAATGATGATAATGTTAGCTTCTCCTTAATGCCTATGCCCTAGCTAGCCATGGGGTTTGTGCCCAGGTTATAGTACCATAAAGAGTTGATTACGGGACTATTAACACCCTTTCCACTATTGTGCCACTTAGCATAACTTGCAAAACTAGTTAATATTTTACCTCCCATGGTTTACAACTGGGTAATATTGTTTATTATTTTTCTCTTCCAATTGTGTATGTAGAACCTTATAGCAGATGTAAAGCTTGCCAGAAAGGATGACACTTACATGTTCATACCAGCTTGATTTCTTCCGATCATACAAATCAAGGATGTTGAGTATTTGTAAATAAAGTCTTAACTTTTAATTCTGGAGTGAAATCAAAGCAACGGCAATAGTGTGGAATGTTTGGGTACTCTTCTGATCATTTTAATTGTCCAGAATTATAAAAAGAATAGTCTCCTTAAAATTAAAAATAAATTATATATGTTCATACAATGAAATATAAAATACTTAACTTTAAAGTCACATAAGATATACATGAAAAGTGAGTCCACTGCAAGGAAAAGAAAACACTTACTTAGAACTATTTGCAAAGTTATGATTGAATTCTCCAGATAATTTATTGACCAGGAAAACCAAGTATAATTGTTTACTTAATGTACTGTTTCATTTGCATAGTAACAAACAAGAAAAACAGAGTTAAAAATAGTTACCTAAAAATATGTATTCCAGTAATCAATCTGAATGGGAAAATAATGAATTAATACAAATACCCTGACAAACAATTATGAGACAAAGAACTTCCAAAATACCATTGAGAATGTTTTGTGTTGGCCATTATGCCTGCTAGCATGAGGCTACCCTTGAGTCTAACCTGTTGTACGAAGACCACTTGTTTCCCATCTGCCTAGCATCTCAGAGCCAAAATAATCACACAGAAACTACATTATTTAAATCACTACTTGGCCCATTAGCCCCAGCTTCTTGTTGGCTAACTCTTATATTTTAAATTTAACCCATTTCTAGTAATCTGTGTGTCACCATGAGGCTGTGGCTTACCAGGTAAAGTTCCAGCATCTGTCTCTGGCAGGGCTACAGGGTTTCTCCTGCCTCTACCTTCTTCCTCCCAGAATTCAGTTTTGTTTTCTCCACCTAGGTAATTTCTGCCCTGCTGTAGGTACAAAGCAGTTTCTTTATTCATTAATGGTAATCACAGCACAGAGACGGGAATCCTACATCACTGACCCAGACAGACTTCACTGGAAAACATTAATTATTCTTTTGTGAGAAGTTATCAATTGGAGATAGCTTCTAGGTTAGGGATGTGAGCTTGTCTATTTCCCCTCTCACTTCTGGGATTCTATAAGGCTCATACAAGTACAGTCCCTGCCCATGCTGCCCAGTCTCTGTGGGTTCATGAGGGCATAGGTCCTGATGTGTTTAGAAGGCCTATTTCCTGTGTGTCCTCCATCCCTTTGTGCTAATTCATTCATTCTGTCTCCTTTTCTACAGGGTTTTTTGAGTCCAGGGGAGAGGGAATTGATGGTGACATCACATGTAGGGCTGAGTGTTCCAAGGTGTCACACTCTCTGCACATTGTCCAGCTGTAGGTCTTTGTATTTGTTCCCAGCTGGCATAGGAGGAAGCATCTCTGATGACAACTAAGCAAGGCACTGATCTATGAGCATAGCAGAGTGTCATCATGAATCATGATGCTCTGTGAAATGCATCAGTAAATGTCTCTATTCCAGCACTTAAGTCTCCAGATAGTTTGTTCATAAAATTTCATGTTCATTTTCTTATGCTACATTTTCTTTACTACATTTTTTTAGCAGAATAGCAAACCAAGTAGCAGTATTTGGTTTTCTTTAGGTATCTGGGCTATGTAGTCAGGATCTTGACCACTTGAGCAGTGTCAGGAATGGGTTCCATTTCAAGGACTGGGGCTTAAGTCCTTTCTGATATTGCTTGGTTACTCCCATAAGATATGCACTTTCTTGAAAAGTTTATCTACTAGGAAGAGAGTACCTCTGGGGGTTTTCTGTTTATTTGTTTATCTCTATATCTTTATTTTCCCTTCCTGTTTTAAAATGTGACTTTCTTAAATATAAGATGTTTGGCAAACAATTCTTTTTCCTTTGAGCTTTTTAAAACTTGTTGTCCTTTACATTCTGAACCTGGCTGCTTCTGATGAGCTGACTGTAAGAGTTTGGGGAGTGCAGGCATGTCTTATCAATCAGTTTGAGTTTTGCTGTTTAGGATTTCCCTTTGTCCTTAGTGTCACACATCTTTTCAGTCTCTGCAGCATGCCTTGTTGCATATCATCACCATGAGCTCTGTGAAATGCATCAGTAAATGTCTCTATTCCAGCACTTAAGTCTCCAGATAGTTTGTTCATAAAATTTCATGTTCATTTTCTTATGCCTTCTCTCTGTGATTTAAATTACATGTTTGGTGCCTTAAAAGCTGCCCTGTAACTATGTCAGGAGCTGTCCATTTTTCTTCATTCTGCACTGTTTGAATTTTATAGTCTCTATCAGTTCATCTGCAAATTCACATATTACATCTTGCATCAGGTTAAATCAACTGTTGACCATCTAATGTATTTGCCATCTTAGGTATCAAAGTTGTCACATACAGAATTTCCAAATAGTTCTCCTGACAATATCTGTGTTTCTTAAGGCATCTGTATTTTTACATATTCCTTCTCTCTTACACATGGATTTCTGTAGCTCCTTGGACTTACTGTGGTTAGTTTTACATATTTGTTGAATATAGTATTCAACTCTCCCAAACAGTTTTTGTTGCTGGCTTTTATTCTCTGTGTATGTCAAACTCTGCTTGTCTCATGATTTCTTTTTTTAAATGTGAGGCATTTGTACAATACGCTGAAGCAAGTACCCTTTCTCCCATAGGGACTGATTTTGTAGTTGTTTGCAAGTATATGAATTTTCTGATTTAACTTGCCTGCTTTGGTAAACTGTCTTCTTCACAGTGTGAAGCCTTTTGCATTCTCTCTCAGAGTGAAGCTGTGGGCATGTAGACATGGATGACATGTGGATTAGAATGACATGTGGTTCTTAGTCTCTTCCCTTTATCTTTCTGCTAAATCTGTTGGTTCTAAACTATTATATCCTACCTTGGATACTCCTCTGAGACTGGCTGATTTCTCTATTATTTCCCCCTTTGTCCAGGTTCATAAATTGTTCAGTGTGACCCACTAAAAGATAACAGTGTCTGAGGTCCACCTTAGAGGGTTGTTAGGTTTCCAAGGATCTCTTGAACTGTCTCTGATTAGATGGCCATAAAAATGAAGTCAAATCAGTGTAAGCATTGCAAATTCCCCAGCAAAAAAATAGAAAACAAATCCTTGCTTTTTCTTACTCTTCACCTGAATGTTTCTCAGTTGTTGCCATTACAGCAAAAAAAAATATTATCTTGAAAATCACTGGCACAACATCAAGTA
The DNA here is from genome assembly GCA_028555095.1 of Dicrostonyx torquatus. Lineage (NCBI taxonomy): Eukaryota > Metazoa > Chordata > Mammalia > Rodentia > Cricetidae > Dicrostonyx > Dicrostonyx torquatus. The sequence goes on from JAQHUG010000219.1 coordinate 1,524,892, forward strand.
ATATTTTCTAAAGATAAAACTGCAATGGAATTAGGAATTTATATACATTCTTCCTAGGAATGGAGAAGCAACATCCACTGAACCTGGTAGTTTTGTTTTTCCTTTGGGGTTAAAATAAGCTTTCTCTCCACCTTTGTAAAATGTCAACAGACAATTCAAATATGACAAGAAATAAAAATGCTGGGGCTCTAATTTGCATCAAAGCCAGAGCCACAGGACATCTGTCATCTCCTCTTCAAAGTACGATCCTCAGAGATGTGCTGTTTCATTGCAAACCAAGGAATCCATGCTCAAACAAGTATCTGCTAGCTCAAATTTAACCTGAAAGCTTTATAATATAAGCAAAATAGGTGAGAAGGGAGCCCCAAAAGTCCACAGATTTTTGCAGTGTTCCTCGTCATTCCAGATATTGTGTTAATAAGCAAAAAGAGATAAGCAATGCCCTGGTGAATTATAATAATACACATAAATAAATAGATCATAACCATACTGAGAGCTCATGTTTTCTCAATGGCTGTGTGTGGATCAAGACCAGGACCCTAATGTTTTCATCTGTTCAACTCATATTTTAGTTCACTTTCTTTCCAGGTGATTTTCAGTATCCCAAAATTTGTCTTGGGGACTACAAAAGAAGGTACAAAGAAAATACAGATACTGTAGAGAGCAGCAGGATGGCATTGGGATTGCAAACTAATATTAAAAATTGTAATAAAAGGAATTGTAAATGCAATGTGTAAGTTTTCAAAATCATTCTAATAGCTGCTGCTGATGTGTGTTACAAAACTGCTAAACAAACATTTGAATAAAGGTACACAGGTTTTTTTTAATAATAATAAGGCAAATGTCCCCAAGTCCTTCTAAGAATTAGAATATAAGCACACAAAACAGAATGAACACCATTAAGTAAGGAATTTGTCAGGTGTGTGTGTGTGTGTGTAAGACTCTGAAATGATCAGAAGACTCTGAAAGTATGAATCAGACAATTCATAAACTTATCTCATGTATAAAGAAGATGTTGAAACTATGAATAGGAGTTGTGAAAATCAAACTGGTTTTCACTATTTTTCCAAAGAACATTATTTGTTGTTTTAATTACTCGTAGCGCTTTTATCCTTAAACTCTTTTTCAATGAAAATTGCCTAGGCAATTTAATCAATTCCAGAAAGCAATCAAATATATATTCTCTTGGTGATATTTCTTTGGGGATTTGTATTCTTTATCTGATTTCAATATTGATTTAAGTGTGTGTGTGCTCTCCTTAGATATGTGTTTATTTTATAAATTAAATCAATATAAAATTATATTTCCCCTTATTACTAAAGTCATAGAAAATATTTTCCAGAAATAGAGAAATAATTTTTAACATTTGCCTTAACTCACTAAGAATTATTATATTAATTACCTATTACCTCCTGAGTTCCTATGTTCATAGAAACATATTGATTTTCTCTACTGTGAAATTACCTTAATTACATTTATCTGCATCTTTAACTGACATGATACTCTAATTTGAGAATTAATCTATTATGTTAAATTTGTTTTAAATGATAACTTAAGTTGTAATTTTAAATATGGTAGTATGAGGGTAATATCAATTGATCACCTTTACATTTCAATAACAACATCTCCTCTACGACAAATGAGATAACAGCAAAATATTAGCAGGCCTAAAAGACATGGATTTCCTCTGTAATGTTCAAAGGTAATAAGAATAACTTCAGAATCACAGAGACATTAAAATACAAATGCAAACCTTCCCAAAGAGTCATAGTGGAGAATATTTGCACCATTTGAGAGGGATCAAAATATTAAAGTTGTGGCCAAAGACATGGAACAGTGTTACCTGAGTCAAGGTGGAATTCACCTTCATCTTTTCTGGGCCAAGAACAAGTTAACATCTTGTTATTTGTAATATACTTATTACTAATACACTTCTGACTTAATGTGTTAGTATGCCTTATAAAAGGATGTCATTTAATTAATTATAATATTACTCAAATCTCTAGAATTGAATATGGAAAATAAAGCCTAGCTACTGTAAAGAATGAGCACATAATTTCCATGTTTTTATATTGAGAAAGGGTGTATCAATTTAAATTTTTCCAATTTATTTTTTAGTATATTCCTTCTCTCCCTGTAGTTATAAATAGACAGAAGCAGAACAAACCTAAAACATATATTGATAAAACATGCCCTAGATAGGGTTTAAATCAAATGGCTCTTACCCACTGAATTTTTAAAATTAAAGTTAAAAATTGTTTTAATTGGCAAAGGCTAATCCCTTGCCAGTTTGATTTTTTTCTAGAGTAAAATAAATTTTGGTGTCCTATTAGAATGCACACACACACACACACAAACTTAAAGATTAAATGGTCTTTTTCTCTCATTTTATTTCACGTCTTCTGTTTCCTTCTTTCATCTGCATAATAACTACCTTAAACTAAAATGACACTTTGTCAGTTTTCATTTTTCTTCAAAGTCTCAGAATTATCAGGTGATCCAACTAAAAGCCTGTCAAATGATATTAAAGATATACAAGACATAAATTGAGTGATTCAATTTTCTGCCTTCAATACCATCTATGGACCAGTGCAGCTCTCTACTCTGTAGCTGCCAATTGTGGTTCCTCCGCACTGTGGGAACTCTCGACCTAGGTTCACAAAAATACAGCTACTGAATAACTGAAGTATGCTCATTTTTTCGTTTACTTTATGAAATCATTTCTGGATATTATATTCAGTTGATTGTAGATGGAATTAAATAATATCCATATTTTAAAAGAATACATACCTTTAATATTCATAAGTGGGACATACCTATCCCTAAGTGTATTCTCTATTTTTTCTCTTTTACAAACAAAAGAAATAAGTAGATGTATTATTAATTGTAAAACTTATGATTCAGAAAAGGAAGATTATTGTTTGCTTGGAGATATAAAGTAGCTGTTTCCCAAGAACAAAAATAGCATTCCTTTGGGGCTAATTAGGATTTTAATGTGAGGAGAAAGGATTCAAGTTATCTTGGAAATATATTTTTGAAAACTCCTTCATACTGAGTAAGAATTATAAGTGTATATGTGGATGGATATCTACACATATAAGAATAATCATTGCATTACATTATTGAATTTCGCTGTGGCGCTTAAGTGTAAGAAATAAAGAAATCTTGAAGTCTTGATATTGGCAGTAGAATAAATAACATTTCCAATCGAAGGAGAAATGATTAGAAAACACATTTTGATCTCAAACTGTAAGAACACTGTGGGAAATGCTGTGCGCCCTGCTTTCAAAGCTTTAAATCTACCGACATGTTGATACCCTCCAGCATGACTCTTGCAGAAAATTTTAAATCTCCTTTGGTTATAATATTTCCACTTTAGAGGATAAGTGAGAGTGAGCAAAGAAGAAACTTCAATTACTCAAGTTCCCTTTTCCCCCTCAGAGCCTTTCTTCTCTGTGGTTCAAAGGATTTCACATTTGGCAAGGGAGTCTCTTACAGCTGGAGGAAAATACTTATTTTCTCTGAGATTCAATTAATTCTCTTGCACACTGATGGTACTGGATTAGAGATTCTTCTTAGTTTCTTCTACTCGTAAACTCTATCCTTAAAGATATAATAGGAAATTATCACAGTTTCAGTATAGCTTGGAGGTACACTTGCAGATATTAAACCAAAACTCACCTGGAAAGAGCTGAAAAGGTAATAAAAGACTAAAATTTGTCTGACTCAGAGAGTTTGGGAAACACCTGAAAGAGATACGGCTTTCAGGTTTTTGTTTGTTTGTTTTGTTTTTGTTTTTGTTTTACACCCAAACTAGCAGAAGAAGCAGAACACAAGGAGTCTTCAATAGACGTCAAAGCAGAAGCTCAATAACATGCGTATGATTCTGTGATTCAGAGATTAAAATATGGTGCTAATGAATCAACCCATTCATCAGTTCAGTTAGTGTTGAACACTATTGTAGAAGGTAATATGTTGATGTAAGATCTGTATACTGTGAATACCGTTGTCTAATAAAGGACTACTTTGGACCTAAAAGCAGAGCAGAGCTTAGGTATACAGGGAAATACTAAACCAAATAATGGGAAAACAAAGGTATAGTGAAGAAGCCATGGAGACAGATGTGTTGACACTTTGCTGGTAGGCCACAACCTCATGGTGATGCATAGATTGATGGTGAGGGTTAAATTAAGATGTAAAAGCTAGCAAATAAGAAGCTAGCACTATTGGGCCAAGCAGTATTTTAAATTTTACAGTTTCTATGTGATTATTTCTGGGCTGAGCAGCTGGGAACGAAACAAGTGGCCTCCTTCAACAATACAGTGAATACTAGAGAACAAATTCAGATACTCTGTCATCTAATCTATGGTTTTAAGAATTTTGTATCTGTTGAAAAGGAAAATTCAAGCAGAAAATTTTTTTAGTAGAAATAGTGTTGTAACACTAAATGTAAAAACAAAAGAAAAAATTCTTAAAAAAATTTTAAAAATGTTTGCTCATTATTTACAAAAATATAACAATGCAAAAGAAACAACATTATAAATTATAGAGAGAACATAAGTTGTTTGAAATGTTAAGTTAGAATAGTTCTGCTCAATTGAATACCCTAGGCAATGCTATTCAATGTTTAAGCCAATATATAACAACTCGATTTAAACTGCTCTATAAAAATAAAAGAATAAAATATGACTCTTAGTGTGTTTGATGGGATCACTGTTAGCCCGACAACAAATCAAAACAAAACCATCTGAGGAAATAAAGTCTGCAGGTCAATGCATGACAGAAAGACAATAGTACTCAAGAAGTTTTCAGAAATGAATGGCCAGTAAGAAACTAAAATCTTAAAAACAGATTGTATTTATTTAGCAATGAAAAGAATGCTTAAGAAAGAAAAGGCAACACATTTAGCCGTATTTGTAATAAAAATGAGAAATGATACATAAATGTATAAATCAAAAATGAAAGATATTTTAAAATGTTCAATAATAACTTTTGAAGCTGTAAGGTATTTACAAACTTTACTTTGGCAAATTGAGAGATTGGGAGCGATTTATAGCAAAGATTCTGCCTGTATGAGCGAGATTCAAAGTTATAAAGGAACAAGTCATTTAAAAAAGAAACAGGAATAATGTAAAAAGGAAAAATGTTTCTACTTATATAGGAAATTGTTGTTAGGTAAAATATCCCTATCACTCCACTCATGTTGAAAGTAACATTAAGTATTACTAATTGGAGGATGCATTAATACACCAAAATTTTTAAATATCCTTATATAGTAGCAGATAAAAAGACTGGAAAATAAGATAAAATCACACATTATTAATAATGTAAAACCTGAGATAACTGTGGACACACACAATAAAATATATGTAGTCATGTGCTGACTACAATAGAACATTAGTGAGGAAAACTGAGGAAGGCCAAAGTAAGGATATTGATACATTCAAAGATGAGATGTGTTAACATTATTTTCAAATTGATTAATAGAATCAATAAATTCTCAATAATTCTACATCTTTTCTAATAGAAATTAGTTCATTAATTCTAAAAAGGAGACAACCTAGATAGGACAAGTATCTATAAAAATAATAAGGAGAAGAGATAAATCTTACTAAATTTCAATAATTTCTATAGATCTACAGCAAAAAAAATAGCATGACATTGATGAAAATTTAGATAAAATAATCCTTGAAACAGAAAAAGAACTGCACAAAATCTGCCACACCAATTTCAATTGAGACTTATAACAAACAGCAAAGTCATTTGCTAAGGAAAACTTTATATTTTAGAAAATTGTATTAAAATAATTGAATATTATTATAGGAGGAGACACTTCAAGATTTTCCTCACAAATAAGAATAGCTAAAATGTGTTTGGAAAATGAACCTTACAGAGGAAAAAAATAATCTTGGAAATTTTAAATTAAAACACAAAAGGCATACAAATTTGAAAAATGAAAAACAAATATATTTTCAAAAAACTAAGACATTTGACTCTACAAAAGACGCGAAGAGAATCTTGAGTTGTGGCAATCTAAAATACTGCTGGATAGGCGCTTTTAATTCATTTGATTGTAGTAATCAATACGCAGTGTATACATATATTTGTTCTATAAAACTTTACTTGGGGAGATAAGACATAAAAGTCAACTCACCCAAGATAGACAACCAATGAGAGACCAAAGTAAAGATGATACTTCCTTGGCGAGCCAATGAGTTTGCTAGGGCTACTTAGGGGACTATTTTTGAATTTCTTTATAGGAGAAAGGCTAACTCAAGGGCAGATGCAGATGGGGAGCAGAGAAAAATATATAGCTCAATTAAAAACAATAAAAAAGACAGACCAAACTTCAGTTTATTTTACCAATAAATTAGAAAACTAGTAAAAGTATGTAACTCCCAAAAAAAGGCAGATGCAAATCTAAAATCTTACCCCAGCCTAAGTGATTATGTGATGAGTCATCAAAGATGCAGCCTTGGAACTTGGAACACTCCACATGACTGGAAGTCAATTCTAAAAGTCAAAAAGTCAAAAAGTCAAAAAAAAAAAAAAAAAAAAAAGAACCTGTAAGCTCGGTGAAGAGCTTCCTCCAAGCATCTCCACTTCTTTTCTTCTGTCCATCTTGGGACAGTTTCTACAACTTTGGGAAGCGAACCTTGGATCTCATTAATCTCAGGTCTCTCTCCAGGACCTCCTAAAAAGTGATTGACTTCCAAAGTCTCCTGACCTCTCTCCTGCCTCCAGGCAGGGCATGTTTCCATTCAGAGGAAATCAGGACCTGATATTATCAAATCATCCTGATTTATAGCTTGAATGTACTAACTCTTCGTTTGTCATTAAATAGTGCAAGCAAAATATTTTTGGAGGTGGGTAACAAAAAGCAAATTATATGATTTATGAGCACGTGGGCTGGTTGGATGCCACAGTGGGTAAAGGAACTTGCCACCAAGTTTAATGACCTGAATTTGCTTCTGGGACCCACATGGTAGAAGAAGAGAATTAAATCCTGAAAATTACCCTAATTAATCTATGAAAGTACCCACAAGTTCAATGCATACACACACACACACACACACACATGTTCACCTGCATGCAAAACAAATATATAAAATATAATAAACATTTAAAGTAGAATTAACAAACATGGCAGTGACTATTTATTAAATAATCCTTGTTCACAGTTATGGCAAAATATAAACTAGTGAGATAACAAGATACACATTCTGAGGAATACACAAATTTCATCTTCCTAATAAGTCATAAAGACCAATGAAAACAGGAAGAGAGATCTAAATGATAATATCAGAAAATTAAAAGAAATGAGTTTGAATGTTTTCACCATACAAAATAGTAAATGCACAAAAAGACAAAACACACCGCATAGTATAAAAAGTATCAAAAGAAATAATTGAAAAGATACTTTCCCAAAGAAATTAATTGATTTTACAATGAGTTTATGAAAAGATTCTTAATATACTTACATAAATGAAAGGTAACTCAAAATGGAAGATTATTGTATGCCAACTAAGGAGGCTACAATGGAAAATAATGATAGAAAGAAGTCATGAACTTTATGCCATGCAACTGATTATTATAAATTAATTTCAAAATGTAAGGAAGCAACACAGAAAGATAGGGGCCATTCTTATCCTAGGAATTAGAAGGTTGAATAGCCCTTTCACCATAGTGAGATATTTTCACAAGGTAATAGAGTGATCAAAACAATGGGCCAGGTGATCTTTATTTATTTAGTAAATGGTGCTGAAAGGGAGAGGAATTGCTGAGGATCACCAAGACCAAGTTCTCAGTTCCAAGGAGATTTGTTTACCCCAGAGAGACAACAGGAAGGGAATAAGAGACAAAGGCAAGAGACAGAGGACAGGGAAAAGGGAAAAGAAACAAGGGAAAGGAGACAGGAGTATTTGTCCTGAAGGACCAAGCACTGCCTCTGGTTAGAAAGAAGACAGACAGTACATAGGAAAACAGCAGTTTATAAAGGTAAAAGAGGAAACCTCATGTTAGAATGGGTGTTAATATAATTGGGAATGTGTATTAGGGCAGCCAAAGGTGAATTTTGATTGCTGGACTTCAATACTTTTAAAGCTGGAACTTGGTAGTCGGCCTCAGGAAAAAGAAGTGGCCAAATAAGGGAACAGACTCTAGAGCCTAGCTTTATGAATGTAATCTAATGATTTTTAGCAAGGCAGAGGGAATGGGGGAGAAGGACAAGGCCTGCCAGAGCCACGTTTGCCATGTCCAGGCTGGACAGATGCTAAGTTCAGGTACTAAGTTAATTAGACAACCATATAGACTTCAAAATCCACAAATCTGTTTCTATTTTACTGAGGTTGCTTCCTTCTGAATTTCTAATTGGCTTCTAGAATTTATCATTTCTATTTCAGCATCTACATCTTTATTCCCTCTTCAAATCACAAATTGTCATTCATTTCTTTCTGCTAAGTATATGTTTTTCTTGCACTTCAATCAGGAGTATTTTACTATGCTCATGTTTATTCAAATATTTGCTAATATCCTCTTTAATCTCCTTGAATTCTCTGATCACATATTAGTTGTTCTTTTAATTTTTGGTGTCATTTGGTCATCTAGGACTGATATGTGCTTTTGGGGGGTAAAAGGATGTATTTCCTTGGCCTTTTAATCTGTGTTTTTTACAGTGTGACCTAGACATGTGGACTTATTTCACTGGTTGTGTTTCTAATCTGTGATTCTAGCCTTCTTGTGTTGAGAGGTGGCAAGAAAACCGTGGGAGCATAATTCATGGTACCTATGAGCAGTTGTGTCTACTAGTTCTCCTCCAGGGCAGTGTCAGGACATTCAGACCAAAGTGGACTTTACCTTAAGGTCAAATGGCCCTACCACATAGAGCTGAAGGGGAACGTGATTCTCTATAAGTACCTAAAGATGCCTCCTGGGATCAGCCAATTCATCCAGGTCCTGGACTGTCAAACTGGGCTCCTGAAGCTAACCCACAAGTAAGGGCAGAGGCACAGCAGGCGAAGCAGAGGTTGTGTATCCAACCTGAGAATAAAGCTGCTAGCCAACAGTGTAAGTCACAAAGACACTGCCTGCTATTCAAGCAGGGCTCATTATGTCAATAACATTATATCCATGTAGGAAATTCTCAGAAAACTAATAAAATAGATCTTAGAAAATTTCTGTTTTGTAACTTGAGTATGACTCAAGAATTTCATGAGTTATCTTCTGAAATATCCTTTACCATTATGCCAATCAACATATATATCTGTGCGAAGGTCATCCAAGATGTGAGTCTATAATGTTCAATGAAATGCCAAGATCTATGGATAAAATAGAACAAAATATCTTTTATAAAGGGCTCACAGTACCAGGAGCAATGATCTCAAACTTTGTAATGATCTGTGTTAAAGATGATGCATTACTTGTCTCGCTGGCCTGTTTGTTTCTTTTACTGTGAACACTTGTGGGTTCAGTTTTTCAGTAACAATGCATTTAGGCTTGGATATCTACTAAACGAACAGCAGTAGTAGAAATGGTAAATAAACCGTTTCTCAAAGAGTGTTTGAGGTAGTGTGGGCAGATCTCATTTTGTAGACCTGGGAAGGATAAAAAGATTATATTACCATTCAGAATACTATGCCAACCACAAATCTGTGTGAAATTGAATGGCCCCTTATTAGATTTCCCTCTGCAATTTCTGAAAGATATATACCAAATAAAATACCTAACCCAGTGACTAAGGAAATGAAAGTAAAATCGTGATGTTTAGTGCCAGTTTGGTGAGGCAACTTACAGAACCCTGTGTTTTGATACCTGCCTTTTCCACCTTCAAGCTGTGTGACTAGAAACAAAAACAAACAATGACTTGAGGTTAATTTTGCTTCTACACAACTAAAATTATAACATTATCCTAATGTCCTAGCTCTCACAGCTGTTAGACTAATTACCTAAGACAATGCAGAAGAAAAAGCCTTAGAGACTCAATCACTGCACTTAACTTTCCCTAACAGGACTCTGTTTTCCCTACCAGAAAACTGTTTGAATGTAATTTTTGAATGTAATTTTTCCTTATATTCTCAAGAATAAATTTAGATGTTTATCATTTGAACTCATGTAGTCCATTGGCAACTTGAAAATCACTCATTTAAAGATAGTTCTGTCTTAGTGTTTCATTGCTGTGAAGAGACACCATGACCAAGAAAACTATGGAAAGCATTTAAGTGGGAGCAAACTTAGTTTCAGAGTGTAAATACATTCTTACCTTGGCAGCGAGTGTGACAGCAGATGCTGGTGCAGTAGCTGAGAGCCTTTACAGCCTGATAGGCTAACAGAGAGGCAAAGAGAGGAATACATTGGGCCGATGGTGGGTTTTTGAAACCTCAAAATCTATTCTCAGTGACACACCTCCTCTAACAAAGTCACACACTCTCCAACAAAGCCATACCTTCTAATCATTCCTAAAAGGTCTAGCAAGAGATAACTAAGTGTTCAAATATATGCCCCTGTGGGGACCATTCTCAATCAAATCAGCACAAGTACTTTTTTGATGACAGAGTATGTCATCATGATTCCTTACATAATCTGTTGATATTGGAGTTTTAATAATACATTATTCTAAGAAATAATTGGAATTCTGATTTTTGGTGATAATGTTAAGGAATTTTTTCAATAAAGATTAGAAAGATCACAAAGAAATGGATGGCCCATTTTAAGTTCCCATTATCCATTTTTCTAAGCTTACAAGTAAGTACTGTTTTCAATATAGGAAGATAAATGTGATATATACGTGTAAAGTTCATTTTTCATAAACAAAGCAAAGATGCAGCTTCACCTTAAAACTAGGGAATGGAAAGAATATCTGAGTAGGGGTTGGCACTGCCTCCCATCCCTTACCCACTCTCTCTTTTCCCTCCCCCAGTCTCCTAAGAAGTGGGAAAACAATGAGCATGTGTCAAAACACTCTTCATTCTAACTATGCCAAACATCATAAGTTTTGTTTTGTTTTGTTTTTTGGTTTTTCGAGACAGGGTTTCTCTGTGGCTTTGGAGCCTGTCCTGCAACTAGCTCTTGTAGACCAGGCTGGCCTCGAACTCACAGAGATCCGCCTGCCTCTGCCTCCCGAGTGCTGGGATTAAAGGCGTGCGCCACCACCGCGCGGCCCAAACATCATAAGTAAGACATTAATGCATCCACTCAATTACTACACTGTGCCCTAGGTCTCAAGTTAGAAGACTCCTTCCTAGCCAGACACTTTTTATATAGGACCACTTTCCATGTAGAGATAAGCAGATTACCTTCATAATAATATTTAGACTTCTGTCACTGTAAGCAACTATCTGAAAAAAAGATACAAGAAAAACAATTCAAAAGAGGAAGGTTTAGTCCCTACATCTGTTCAATTTAGGCCAGTGAGTAAATAACAATGATTGCTGCAGGAATATGAGGAAGAGGCCTCACAACGCAAGGTGGAGAGAAAGTAAGAAATAAGAAACAACTCCCAAGAATTGCTCCAAGCAATTTACTCCTCTAGCTAAGCTTTACCCCCTTATGTTTCCAGAAGCAGTGCTACCGGCTAAGGAATCAAGTCTTTAACCATGAGTTTGTGGGAGACATTTCATATTCAAACCATAATATTCCAACCTTAGCCCATAAGAGCTCATGACCATCTATGTCATAATGTGAAACACATACAGTCAATCTTCGAGAGTTCTTTAATCCTATTAGTTCTAACTTTGTTCAAAGGTTCAAATCTGCAGACTGAAAGCTAAATTATTTGTTAGAACTTGTACATTTTTTAAAGGCACTTTATACACTTCTATAACCCAGTGACAGAGAATAAACACTGTCACAGCATAAAGGAGGAATATCGGCATAGAGAGAAAAACTGGAACCAATGCAATAAAGAAACTCAGTAAAGAAAACTTTGAGTAGTTCCATGATTAGCATTCCTGGCACGTGCCTTCCTGCTTTGATCTCCCATAGGCTTGGGCAGAGTTCCCGTGTGGTTTTCCAGTTGCAGTCATTTGGCCTCTCTTTGGGCTAACTCTTCTCACTGTCCCCAGCCTCCCATAGCAGATGTTTCATGTTCCTAGCAACTCTAACTTTCTGCATATTTCATTGCATTGTTATCCCTTCCGTTACATCTTCAGGCATAGACCACACGTGGGATAACTGCAGAGATCCTGCCTCTACCACAAATGCCTGAAATTTAAGTGAAAACCTTCAAGTCATTGTAACTCTAGCCATCTGCACACCTGTAAAGCCAGCAGTATGAGGATGGCACCAATGTTCATCACTAGCTTAAACAGCACTTGAATCCTATTGAGCAATAGTGCAGCGGCATCCAAGTGCCAAGGCTGTATAGTATGTAGGGATAGCTGTCTTATGAAAGCATCAGACTTTGCCAATGAGAGCAGGGCATCTGTGTGGGATTCTCTTTTCAGTGGGAGATCTTACAAATGACTCTCCTTCCCTGTTCTTGAGTCTATGATGAGATCATAAAGACCAACTACAGAGAGTTTGTAAGGCACCTTTCCTACAGATCAGACACAAAATACCTGGATTCTTTATAATGGTGATAATCTCTTCAGAAACCATTCCTTTCAGCTTCAGTTTTATCTAAACTTTTCTAACTAAGTTACAAGTTTTCCATATCTCTATACTCTGCTTTTGGATCCAAATTCTCATTGTAAGCCCGGCTAAGAGCAGCCATAAACCACATTTAAATATGGAATTATCATGAAACTTGATCTTCCAAAATAGTCTGCCATCTTTAAATTGAGAAACTCACAAACAAAATTGCAAACAAGTCCTTTGACAAGCTGTGAATGTCAAATGAATGTTTCTGTTTCAGTTCCCGTACAGTGATGGTCACCCTCTGAAACTTTATGGGTGCAGGTTGTATCCCACAAGAATCAAGCATTTAGCTGACACATGGTTTGTGCCTCCTCAAGCACACATCTATAAATGTTTTCAAATTCATTCTTCAAGTAAATCCCAAAGACTTCAAAACTAGACTTCCTAGGACCTTATTTTGTTTTCACTGAGGTTTCTAGGGCTGGGAGCATAGTGCCTGGAGAGAAAAGTTGTAGGAAGGGAATGTTAGGTATTTGGAGGTTACAGGGAAATTTTCTTTACTTCTGTTGATTCTAGGTTCATGGTGAGGCAGAACCTTCTCTGATTCATCCCTTCCAAGTAGTAGTGAGTCAAAGATTATAGCTGGTTAAGACCAATGGTTCATAAATTGCTGAGGAAAAACACAATAATATACATTAAAGTTAAATGGTAATTTGTTGGAAGGTAGGGTTTAAGAGGAGGTGAGGGCATGGATACAAGAAAACATTTAATATAAGACATGAAACTGTTAAAGATATTCCAAGTGAGATAAATAAAAAAACAGTATGAAATAGTCACCTTGCCTCATGTGCGGAGTGGAGAAAGACCAGAGTGAAGATGTAAAAGAAGACAAAGTCCTAACTAAATGGGTATTGTTGACTAACAAAGATTTCCTCTGTTCTATGTGCGAAAGTTCATAGAATGTATAGAAAGCTCCAGATGTGTCTTCCTCCTGGATGTCATAGCCTGAGACTGATACCCTATACAGACATTTTCCTGAGATTTCCAACCCCTAGTCTTGTGCTATACATTGTAACTATACTGAGGTTCTGGGTAGCTGATGTCCTAATAGTTGCTACCCTTTCAAAGTGTACATGTCCCACCCACTTCCAGTTTTCCTGTACCTGAGTCTGTGTGTCCTTTCTTCTTTCCCTAGTTGCGCTGGTCAGGTTTCCAGGATCATGTACACAGCACCCTTGTATCTATCCTTTCACTTATGACCACTCGGAATAATCTGTAGGAGCAAAGTACTTGTTGTGTTTTCCAGGTACAAAGTGATCAGATTGGAATATTGAACACATAACATATAATAAGTATATAATATATAATATTGAACATATAATGTGGGGCAAGAATAAGTTGTTTAGATTTGTGTCAAACACACTCCACCACTATCACCACCATCACCACAATAACATGAGAAACCTACAATTATTATAGATAAAAATATTCATTGTGATCAGTGGCAACAAGCATGCATTGTTGCTCTTCCAGACTTATTTTTCTTTGTTGTTGTTGGCTTACTGATTAATTTTAACCTAGGTAGTATTTTTAACTCTCACTTATCTGTAACAATTGGTACTCAGCTCTTCTGGAATCTCTTTAGACAGTGATGTAGTTTATGTGAGAAATATTCGAAGAAAATCATGATCTTACAATGTATAGCCTTAAGACTAAATTGACGAACAGTTATAACAGATACTCTGAAATATGTATGCCTACACTACTTTGCCTCTCCTGACTATAACTATCACATTATGTCCATGCCTTTCCATCCTTCCGACTTGGGCTGAACTAGAACCAGTGACCTAAAAGCAAAATGTCACATTCTATTACAAAATGTCTTAGCCAGACAGTTACCCTCAGCTTTTTCTCCCCTTTAATCATATTTGCAAGCAGAGTACCCATTTTCACTACCAGCCAATTTAAAAGTTATTAAGAATCCGCCCATGACACAAATGGCATGTATTGTTTACAGTACCTTCATAGAGAGGTACACGATCTCCAAGAGTAAGGTTCACCTTGAATTATGCCACCTTCTAAAATTGTCTATGTATTCTTTTTTTTCTCTGTCCTAGTCTCTAAATAGCAGTGATGTGGTTGGAATGACAAGTGACTCCTCAGCTACTTGAGTCGAGGTGAATTCAAGAAGGAGTCAACAGACACCTGCCCATCATAAACAGCACAAACTGGCACCAGGTGCAGAACTATGCAAATCGATCCAAAAGTGTACTTTCTGTTAGCATATTACGAGTTTCCCTCTGACACTTCGCAGGCTTCCAAGGCTCCCAAGGACACACTGTAGAAAGACATCACCTTTGTGCCTTCATATTTTAGGAACAAGCAAATGAGAAAATATAGAACCATGAAATAGCACCGTGGAAAAATGTTTTGGCCCTAAATGTTTTTCTCTGGATCCAATCTCTTTGGGATGCCTGTTGTGTGCACAGTGATCTGTGACACAGGATACACAGTTAGAAAGAGGTTTAGATCAATATTGCTTTAACAGAAAGAGTGCTTCTGGGAGAGACAAAGGTACACAATTAAACTTAACAAACATTTCCCAAGGACAGATTTCTCTAAACTGAATAAAATAAAGCTTCCTTCTCCTTATGTTTCA
The DNA here is from genome assembly GCA_028555095.1 of Dicrostonyx torquatus. Classification (NCBI taxonomy): domain Eukaryota; kingdom Metazoa; phylum Chordata; class Mammalia; order Rodentia; family Cricetidae; genus Dicrostonyx; species Dicrostonyx torquatus. The sequence continues at coordinate 1,540,124 of JAQHUG010000219.1, forward strand.
CTCTGTTGAGTACTTTATAACTTTGTGTTGTTGTAAAGATTTAGGGGACATTTCTGGTCATTATTTTATAGGAAATGAAAGGTTCAACTCATAGATAAACCTGATTCTAAAAGGAAGGCATTTAAAGGCCTATAAACAAACACTAAAGGATGGCTGACTCATGCCATTGGTCTTTACATAGTCTTTAAAGTTTCATGTTTTCCAGAGTTCCTCCCTCTGTCATTCACTGAGATTTTCTAAAATAAGAATCCTTCTCATAACAAATGAAATTAATGCAGATGAAAGTATAAAACAATATTTTATTATTCTGACAACCAAAGTACATAATACTTTTTGCAATTTAAGTTATTTGGGATTGTAATACCCAGGAGTATTGATTCGATCATTTGTGTTACTTGGTAAGAGTTCTTCAGAAGTTAACAATGATTTGTTCGTAAGAAGTGTTTTGGGCGCTCAACAGTCTCTCGGGAATAGGTCGGTGTAGCCAGAAGCGTTTGTGTCTCTTTACCACAGAATTCTAGGTTAGATTAAATGCCATTTTCTACAGCTCTTTGAAGAGGTTGAAGACTATTCATACAGAAT
>JAQHUG010000219.1:1541485-1559247 GCA_028555095.1 Dicrostonyx torquatus
GGGAGGGCCGGGAACAAGGGGAGTAAATGTAAATTTTTCTTTTAACAATAAAAATAAAAAAAGGAAAAAAAAAGAAGTGTTTTGGGAGGTGATGTTAATAACACAAAGAGAAGAAATGGGAAAGGAAAGAAATAAAATGTGGTGAAACTGGTGAAAGTTGTGTTAAAGTGTAGTTTTCTTCTATGTTATCTAATGTTCTATAGAAAAACAGAAATGATAGGATATATATATATACATAGATATATGTATATATACATATTCAAAGGAGGCTTAATAGATAGGCATTTACAAAGTGGCCTGGGTAGTCCAAAAATAACTGCATGCTGTAAAGATTTGAGAATCTACTAGCTTTCCAATTCGGGAAACTGGTTTTCTCAGCAGTCTTGATCTGGTGCTGAAGACCTAGACAAATGCTGCAGACACTGGTCTTCAGTTCACATCGGAAGCAGTGGACACTGGGTTCTGATGTCACTAAAATATGGCAACTGTAGCAGTTGCAGCAACAGAGTAGATCCATTTACCAGCAAGCAGCGTCATTTTCCCTCAGACCTCTGCATAACCAGAAGACACAACTCACTCGCAATAGTTTGGCTTCTGACAAGAAAAACAGAAAGTGTTGGTAAGTATAGAATCTGTACATGAACATTTGGCAAATGGTCTGAAGAAAATGATAAGGTTTCCGGGGTTATTATTTTTCTCATGTCTGTAAGAAAATATCCAACAAGAAGCAACTTAAAAGATAAAGAGTTTATTTTGGTTTTCATTTCTCTGGAATACAAATCTTTCTAGCTGGTAGCTTTCTCCATGGTAGCTGGAGAGAGCTGTTAGCATTGCATCTGTAACCAGGAAGACAAAGGAACTGATTGCCCCTTTGTTACCCAATTCCCCATTAGCACCTGTAATTAGGAAATGCAAGAAACTGATTACCCCTACTCTGCTCAATCCTCCTTTATGTTCAGCACAGCAATTAAGTGGGTCTTTCTACTACAATTAATGTAGTCTAGAAAATCCCTCACAGATATGCCCAGCCATTTGTCTTCTTGTTGGTTCTAGATCAGATCAGACAGCCAATAGTAACTAATCCTATTTCCTATAGGATCTGGTACAATGTATATGGAAAACGTTAAAGCAAAGAAGAGTTGCATCAAAGCCACCCAATCACAAAGGTTCCATTTTTAGAAAAATCAAGAGTGTAGTGAACAATGTTCCGTAGAAAAAACTTAAAGCCCTAGTTTTGCCCAAGGCTTAGCCAACAGGCTAGGATACCTGTGCTAATCTGATTGACTCTATTCTCACAGACATTTTACTTTGAACAGCTATATGATTTCAATCTCTTAAGAAGTATTTAAGTGCTAGGTTTGCATGTACTTCTGTCTTAAGTATTTAGGATGACCGTAGGCCATTTAATGGTGATAGGTGGTATTTGTTCTTAAAGAGTTGTTCAGATAAGATAGCATTTTATAGTTCTACTAGACATCAGAACTATGGTGAGAAAGGATAATCCAAATGCCCCCGAGCAAGACCCAAACTAGAATGTTGAATGTGTTGATGTTGTTATATGCCAGGATACTTGACTTATCAACCACTTGTAGCCTTGGGTGTTTGCAATAGGTTTCTGTGACCATGATGGAGAATGAACAGTTTCACACTGAACTTTTGTCAATCTCTACTGACCCGTCTCTTCTTTTGCTCACACCTCTATCACTCATTATTGCATTTTGCTTGCTATGCTTATTTCACTTTTCCTTTGTGTTTATTTCAGAGGTGTGTAGAAAAAAGGACCATTTCTCCTAACAGTCTTTGTCATAAACTACATCCCTAGAGATAGAGAGCTTGTTATCCAGAAGTCTCCGTGTCCAGTTCCTGCATATCAGAGTCTAAAGCAGAGGACTGCTCACTGGTTTCACATCCTACTAGGGTATTACAGTCTTTAAATCAAGCTATCAGAGCAGCACAGCTGGTCTATTGTGATAGGGTTATATGCCACAAAGAACAATCTCAAGTAACAATTTAGAACTTAATCCTCCTATAAATACAGCTACAACTGGAATTAAAAGCAATTTCTATGCACATTATTAATAGTTAAAACAATAATAACTGTATTAGCAGTCATTCATTGAAATAGTTGTGGTTGGGAATTTTAATAACTATGTGATTAAACTGCTAATATGATTTAGATATTTTAGTTTAATGGCCCAGTAAAGAAACTTGACACTAAGTATGTAAAATAATAGACCTCATGTGTATCTTTGATGTAAAAATATAATTCTTATTTCACAAGTGTTTCCTTTCTGTAAGGCAAAGATAATACACAATTTTGAAATATTTATTTTACCTTGTTAAGTTACATACAAAATATATGAATTAATTTTTCTAAGAAATTATCTGAGCATCCTTACTACCATCCCATTTATACTTCCATACATGGTTATATACATAAAACACATGCACAATAGCAAAACAAAACCAAGTTTATATGAATTTGTTGCTTATAATTTATATGGATATAAATATCTTAAGTTAGCTCATTTCTTATAATCTTAATTTCCACCTTATCCCCACCACCAGATAATTTGGTTTCAGTCCATGCTGATATTTGGATTAATAGTCTACATGGCTTCTAATATGATAGGAGAAAGGAAAACTAGAGAGTCAAAAATTTTAACCAAGACAGGTTCTTAGATTCTCAATACTTTTACCTTAAACATGTGAGAACTGGTAGCAAATAAGACTGGTGACACCTGATGCCCCACTTCTTTGCCCTTTGGTAAATCAGTTAGAATTTGCTGGTAGATTTAATAGGAGGTATGTTTTAGAGGAGAAAAAATGTCCCTGTCAGTATGGTACATTGACTGGACTTCAGGGTGTGATTTCTGGTGTCTGTGGAACACCAGAAATCTGTGAATATCTCATTCCAGCTGTCTGCCATCTGACCCTCAGATTCAGTTCACATCACCTCTTCCGTGGTACATTCCTTATTTAAAACATCCATACAGAATATTTATTAGTTCCTTCAATACACGAATACATCTCCAGACGTTTTGTTATTAAACTTATCAAATACAGAACTTATTAAAATAAGGCCCTCCATCTGTCCACTACAGCTATACCACAGATTTTATTGCTTATTGGATTTTTATGAGGAGTATCTCTCTACTTATTTCACAAAACCTATAAAAGTTTGAAAAGAAAAGCACCCTTGCCCTGAGCATCTTCTAAATAAAATTTTAAGAAAGGGTTTCAATATATTGCTGGTTGCCCTAGATTAAAGTGTTGGTGAGTCAGAGGCACATGTGTCTTCATATCAACAAAAGGCGTAGGAAGCTATCTGAATTTGTGTTTCTATGATTTCAGCAACAGATTCAAGGAGTATGTCTGGCTCACTGCTTCGCCATTCCAAGAGCAATAGTGAAGAGGCGCTTCATAAGTATTGGTAGATGAATAATGACAGTATATTTTCTTTTGCTGAAATTGCCCATGAAGGCTGCAGGGCTTTCATTTCTCAAAACTGGAACAGATCACTGTGTCACTGTGCTCTTTGAGCCTGAAAGTTCTTCTCCATGGATTATTTCTCTATTTCTTTGAATCAAAGACAAATCAAGGGTTGTAGTTTGAATATTTCCAGTTGTAGAAACTAAACCCACCTGTCAGCAACAGTCAATTTGGTTACAGATATTTGCACCTTCAGTGCTTGATGTTGGCCATGTAGATAACTGACTCTGCCAATTCAGGTTTTAGAATGCAGCTTGCCTCCAGGAAGGTCTCTGCTAGATAGTAAGTACTTGGCATTGTGAGAGGGTACCAAAAGGGATGAAGAAGCATGAATTCCCACTATCCATACCTTAGTAGTCCTTCAAAAACCCTTGACATATCAGCAGTGCTGTGAACCTTCCATTCCATCTCCAAAACTAAATAACCTAAGACCCATATTTGTTATATTGTACTTCTATTTACAAGAGAAATGGTTTCATTCACAAGTAAAATCAGTGTGTGTGTGTGTGTGTGTAAGTGTGTGTGTAAGTGACATCATTTTGAAATATAAAAGATGGACTTATGATAATAAGAGGTTTTAGGAAAGAATTTGAATTTTTCCCAGCAGGGTGTGATAAAAGAGAATTGCACATTTCTCTTTATGAACACATTCTTATTTTTGAAGGAGAGGACGAATTGGCCTACAAATCCTGGAGTGTGTTTATATTCACATACAATTCAGTAGCCCAATTTATCCAGAAAAAAACAAAAGTGTTGCTCTTTTTAGTACTGATAAGAAATAAAGTGAGAGAGAGAGAGAGAAAGAGAGAGAGAGAGAGAGAAGGAGGAGGAGGAGGAAGAGGAGGAGGAGGAGGAGGAAGGGAGGGAGGGAAGAAGGAAGGAAGAAAGGAAGGAAAGAAAGAAAGAAAGAAAGAAAGAAAGAAAGAAAGAAAGAAAGAAAGAAAGAAAGTTTACCAGGGAGACACCACAACTGTTTGTCTAGAGTTCATGAGTTTCCACGAGTTTGTTTCAGCTGTCTCTGTAGATTTCTCCATCATGATTTTGAACTCCTTTGCTCATATAACCCCTCCTCCCTCTCTGCTATGGGATTCTTGGAGCTCGGCCTATTACTTGGCTGTGGATCTTTGCATCTGGTTCCATCAATTACTGAAAGAAGGCTCTATCATAATAGTTGTGTTATTCACCAATCTGATTACAGGGGAAGGTCAGTTAAAGTATTCTCTCCATTGTTTTAGGAGATTTTTCTGGACTCATCCTTGTGGATTATTGGGAATTTCCCTAGTTTAGACCTACTGATTGATTGCAGGCAATAAGACCAGAATAGATTCTATTCCTGGTGCATGAGTTAGCTTGTTGGAGCCCACTACCTATGATGGAATGCCAAATTCAGTCTTAAAACGGGGGGGGGGGAGCTAATCTTGCCCCAACTTAATATTCCAGACCTTGTTGATTCCCTGTGGAAGCAATCTACATATTGGGAGGAGTAGATGGAGGTGGGCTGGGGAAAAGGCAAGGGGGTGGGATGAAACCATTGGAATGTAAAATGCAACTTAAAAAATAAGTAAATAAATTTTTTTAGAGAGTAGAAATGGGCAACGAATGACTTTTCCAAGTAAGTTAGCAATTATTTGTTAAATATTTTAATAACCAACCAGCTTACAGGGAAAAAATGGGTTGATTTTTTGCATTCATCAAGTTCTCAGATATCAACACTTATGAGATAATCAAATTTGAATAGAAGTAGAAACATTAAGAATTGAAGGTATGTTGTAAGTTGATGGGGGGAGAGGTGTTTGTTGTGTTCCCCAGCCGCCTGGCTCCCAAGCCCCCAGCTGCTGGCCCGCTCAGCCACTGGTTGCCTGTACCCGAAATAACACATGAGAACAGTATTCATTTAAACTCTGCCTTGCCCATTATCTCTAGCCTTTTCTTGGCCAGCTCTCACCTCATAAACTAACCCATTATAAAAGTGTGTAAGTCACCACGAGGTGGTGACTTACCGGATGGTCCTAAGGTACCTCCATCTCCGACGGGAGCCTCATGGCGTCTGGCCTCTCACTTCCTTTCTTCCCAGAACTTCCATTCTGTCTACTGCACCCACCTAAGGGATGACCTATCTATAAGCCAGGCAGCTCTTTATTCAACCAATAAGAGTAATACAAAATACAGGAGAATACTCCCACATCAAAGGTATCACCTCCCTCCTCTGGGATCAAAAAATTTCTTTAGTGCTTCTGCTTTCTTTTAATCTGTCCTCATCATTATTAAATGTTTCCTGAGAGTATTTTCTCCTTTATAATTGCTCATATACAAAGTCACACCCTTACTAATGAAGTTCTTATTATATCATCCTTACATTATTTTCTAACTGCAGTACATAACTCTCCCTGTAACTAGGTCCTTTGTATCTAATGCTTCTAATGCTTCAAATTCCTTTGACAGATGTCTGATGTCTGACCATACTCAGGATAAGAGTGAATGCCACACAAATCAAGTCTCACCTGTCATTCCATCATTTGGCCTTGCTGAAGTCAATGAATCATCTGTGGTTGGAGTGATGGAGTCATGTGTGTGTATGGGGAGTAGAAGAGTTGAAACAAAGCTGTTAAAAATAAATTCAGTGAGGTGCTAGGAAGACTGTGTAGTAAGAAGAGAAGCTAGAATTGTGGAAGAAAATCACAGGCAAGGAAAGATCAGAAAGAAGAACGCAAAGTCATACCAACTTTAGAATTTTATCTAACTCTATCTCTCACTGCTGTCATTTATATATTTTATATATATATATATATTATAAACTTTTCCTAAAATAGGAATAAATATATACATTGATAAAATAAACAAAATGGGATCATACCAGACCTTTGCATTTTAATTTATAAAGCACAATAGGAGTTTTTGATATAGCACCAACTGTCTTTTAAATTACACTCTGCTAAACTGAGCTTATATTCCATGTGCACAAAGATTGATAAGCTTTTGTAGAGTTTCTTAACACACCCATTTACAAATGACCACTCAATTTCAATGCCTCTAAAGCAGTATAGCCATTAGAAAAATACAAGAAGCATTCAACCTTATAATTTCATATCTTCTCTTCCTTTTTCTTCGATTTCAAAATGTCCTTAACTTTCTTGGCCCTATATCTGCTTTGAAGTAAATTTTCCCTTGTTGCTCTGCACATATAAGTGTGACCAGGACCCAGTGATTGCTTTCATTTGACAAAATGACAAGTGACAAAAATGTGCATTATCCTTTCAGTCTGTGTGATGCTCAGATGCATATGTCACTGTAAAAAACTGCATATGAAATCAATAAACTTGTGGGAAATGGCTATAAAATCACAATTCTTTAAGTCTAGAGAAAGTAAATTGCTTGTGTTGCCCATATAGTTTGAGATTTGTTGCCTGTTTCTGTTAGAGAGATTTTCTTTCCAATAACTTCAGGCTCAGGAATTATAGTTAGTCACTATAAGTCTAAAAGCCGGATGCATTAATCTCTATATATGTTCCTTTCCATTACTTCTTGCTTTATTTATGGAAATCATTTTCCTAGAGCAGCAGCATAAGTTGCACAACTTGTTTTCATGAGAAATTGAAGTCAAAGAAATAGATAAAAATAGATTAAATGACATACAATTTTGAAAAGTACCCTGAAGGAATTACTATATATTGGTTTTGATAACTGTTTCCCAGATATTCTTAAAGTTTGGAATTTGATTGTATTTACAAATCATTATGTAATATTCCCATAATTTTCTGAAATATGACACCTTGTACCGACAAACCTTTTGCTTCAAGTTCAGACTTATTTGATGGGATGGAACTTGTATCATTTGTTTATCTTATCATAAGTCTTGAGGAACATATAATACAAAACCCAAGAAGATGACTGAGGTTTGCTCAAATGGTACATTATCCGAAAACTTTCCAGAAATAACCAAAAAAGTTTGATTGAAGCTGTCATTATAAAATTGCTATGTATGCAAACTGGGATTCGTTCTATTAAAATGTCAATTGTGAAATCTCTCACCTGAATAATGCTTTAATCAATGTCATTGTAGTTTCTCTCATATGTTTCCTATAAAAAATCTTCCTACTGAGATGTTCATTGCTCCAACCACCTCCATACAGAGATTTAACAAGACTTGAATCATAAACATTTTTATCAAAAGGCATATCAATGCTCTTGATATTCCATCTTGATTTTCAGATTAAACATAATAAAGAATCTAGTTAATTTTATTTTTAAGTGGCTATTAGGCTTATAAAGTTTATTTATATATTTTTAAAGATGAAGCCAAATTTTTAAAGGAAATTATTAGTTAGAGTTCAAGAGATTCTTAATTCTAGGCATGCTAATCATTAAATAATAAGAAAGCAATAATAATCAAGATTATAGATTAAGATTATTTTAATAAAAATAGTTTAATTTCATGGAGAGCTCACTAAATTCTGAAATTGCTATTATATCCTTTTGGTGCATTGTTCATAACAGGTCTACTGGTAGGTATTGTTACCTTGATCGTGCTGTTAAAGAATAAAATAATAAAAACACTAAAATCTTTACTTAAGTTACCACAATTTCAAGGAAATCTTCTCTTTAACAGTGTGTTTGCTCCTTTTTCTCTGTACTTGAGAAAGATATGTACTATCAAGAATTTAAAGTCCAAAATTTTACAGCATCAAATGCTGCCATTTTGTAAAAAATCCCAAAGGTCAATCTCAGATTCGTGAAAACTTAAAATAAAATCTAGCCACATTGCTAGAAGTAGGAACATGGATTATAAAAGTTGCCTGTCACCATCTTCGCATATGGACAGTGTTATAACCAAATCAGGTATCATCATTCACAGTTGGATAGAATATGTACTTAATAATATTTCATTGGACAGTACCAAACCATAGGTCTAGGGTTGACTATTGGAAGTATAATTGAGTACCTTGCCATTCCTCCACAGCGTCAGAACTCAAATAAATCTCAAAGATTAGTGCTCCTCACTGTACACTTAAAAAATTATATACCAAACTTTCTTTATTCTAGTTAAATACAATGAATTTCATCTAGAGGGTTTAAGTTAAAGAATAGTATATATGGCAGATTAAGTAATAATTATTTAAGGTTATTATATATTCTTAAAATCCCTAAAGACTATTCGAAGTAATTTGATGATGAAAAGTGATGTTCATAAATGGCAACCTAGGATTGAGTTCCATTTAAAAATAATTAGGTATCATACTTGTGTTTACAATTTAATGACTACCAACCCGTTGTCATGCTCTATGCCTCCAAAAAACAGGATTACAATATTGTTTTCCTTTCCCTGGTCTTAAGACAGAAGTTACAGGAGCCAGAGGCTAACTGTAAAAATTGTTTAAACAACATATCTGCTTCCCTTGTAAAGTTTGTCTGGCATTGGCGACTTTTTCCCTTTACTTATGTTTCAACTGTGCAAAAGGAAGATGTTTGTGTGGCATTTATGGAAGTATATATTTTCTCCATAGAAAACGATATTATTGAGGATACTCATGTGCTTAAAGGTAGACAGAGAGAACTGAAATATTTATTTCTTTTTCTAAAATCATAAACTGGTTGGCCTAGTAGCTCATGCTTCTTATTAACTCTTACAACTTCTTACAACATACATTAGCCCATAATTCCTGTCTGTGTTAGCCACATGGCTTCATAGTTTTCATTCAGGAGTCACGTGGCTTGGAAATTTTGGAAAAACACACCCGCAATCCCACCCAAAAAATTACTTATTTCTATGAATGTTATATTTAAAAGAAAGTAAAATAAAGGTATTTATTAATAATTTTGGTTGCAGAAAATGCACACATACATGCGAAATATTAACCATAAGTATTATTGTACTTATTAGAGATTTCTGACATGAATGCATTTCAAATCTTTGACACAGAATGCATTCACAGAGATTTCTGTGATAGTTTTGCTGCAGAATTGAATGTTTCCATGGGTGTTCTTGCTGAAAGAAATAGAACTCACTGCAAACTTTGATTGGCAAGTTCTTTACTATTTTGTCCAGATAAGGAAACTTGAAACATATATAATATATATAATGTTATAGAAACAAAGCTTCACAGTGGGAAATAGGCCAATTAACTAAAGTTAGAAACTTAATACTAAATTTTCTTATTTATTTTTATGATATTTAATTATTATGTGTAACATATAAATCTGTTACCCAAAAATGTGCTTTCTATGGACTTATTATATGACTACTGTTCAGTTTATCACTAAGAATAAAATACTTTGCAGGACAGATAAATAAAAAAATATCCCAGATGAACATCTGTTTTACAAACTAAATCTTGGAAACCTGAGGATCCAGTTCTGATTCTAAGTCAAACATCAAAATTTTGAATGATCATTCAGTACTCTTGATTATGACAATAACTGCAGGTAACTAAGAAGTGCTGAGAGAGGAAGGGTCGTCATGTCCCAAGGAAGACCATACCCAAGCACTGAAAACATACATATAAGTAACATTTTGCAGAGTTAACTGGTTGTATTTATGTATTTAGGAATGTCATCTATATACATATATGGATATGTATGCAACAACACTTAATGCAAAGAGAGACTATGTATTTGACAGAAAGCAGAGTTTATAGGGGCCTTTCCGCACTGCCCCGGGATAGGTCCATACGGCGTTGTTCTTGGTTCCCGACGTAACTTAAAGGGGAAACTTACACAATGTCCGGAGCCCTTGATGTCCTGCAGATGAAGGAGGAGGATGTCCTCAAATTCCTCGCCGCAGGAACCCAGTTAGGCGGTACCAACCTCGACTTTCAGATGGAGCAGTACATCTACAAGAGGAAAAGCGATGGCATCTACGTCATCAATCTGAAGAGGACCTGGGAGAAGCTGTTGCTTGTAGCTCGGGCTATTGTTGCCATTGAGAACCCTGCTGATGTCAGCGTCATCTTCTCCAGGAACACTGAGCTGTACTGAAGTTTGCTGCTGCCACTGGAGCCACTCAGATTGCTGGCCGCTTCACCCCAGGGACCTTCACTAACCAGATCCAGGCAGCCTTCAGGGAGCCACGGCTTCTAGTGGTGACGGACCCCAGGGCTGACCACCAGCCCCTCACAGAGGTGTCTTATGTGAACCTGCCCACCATTGCCCTGTGTAACACAGACTCCCCTCTGCGCTACGTGGACATCGCCATCCCGTGCAACAACAAGTGGGTCTGATGTGGTGGATGCTGGCCCGGGAAGTACTCCGCATGCGTGGCACTATCTCCCGTGAGCACCCATGGGAGGTTCTGCCTGATCTTTACTTCTACAGAGACCCAGAGGAGATTGAGAAGGAAGAACAGGCTGCTGCTGAGAAGGCCGTGACCAAGGAGGAATTTCAGGGCGAATGGACTGCACCAGCTCCTGAGTTCACTGCTGCTCAGCCAGAGGTGGCTGACTGGTCTGAGGGTGTGCAGGTGCCCTCTGTGCCCATCCAGCAGTTCCCTACCGAAGACTGGAGTGCCCAGCCAACCACTGAGGATTGGTCAGCAGCTTCCACAGCGCAGGCCACTGAGTGGGTTGGAGCCACCACTGAGTGGTCCTGAGCTCTGCAGACACCCGAGCAAAGAGAGAAAAGGTGGAAGGAAAATAAAGTTCCTAAAAGCTGAAAAAAAGAAAAAAAAAGAGTTTATAGGGAGCAAAAGGAGAGGAACAATGTTGCTTACTTTTCAAAGATAAAACCATGAAAATAAAAAGGTAAATACATGTGACATTGTCAAATCACCTGAAAAATTACACTTTATTTCCTATTAGCTATTAAGCAAAAGATGCTGTATGAGAAATCCTTGAAGATATTACGAATAAGAGGCTGATCTTTCTTTAACTCTGCATTTTCCAAACATTTTATCACCATGGAATATCTTTTACTCACATCATCTATTAATTTTTTGAGGCACAAATGTTCCTCTGTTTGGTAAATATTTGCACAACAAGTTCTCCTGATATACTGAATATTTAAAGGTGGCTCTTGTGATACACTTTTATAAATTCAGATTCTTTAGAATTGAATTTAAAGTTGTAAATGTTGCTAAAGTATAAAAGTATTGGCTAAACTTATTATTCATTCAGAGAGAACAACATAAGGGAATAATTTTTAAAAATTACAAGTAAGTCAGATCCGTGTGTTAATTCTACCTTTGATAAATGAATATTGTTGAGGAACAATCTTTCTACACTATGAATATGTATAACTTCATTGGTTAATAAAAATCTGGCAGGTCAGTAGCTAGGCAGGAAGTTAGGTGGGAAGGTCAATCTGAGAATGATGGGAAGAAAAAGGGTGGAGACAGGAGAGATGCCAGCAAGTATCCGGAGTGAGCAGGTCATATAGAAAATGAGGTAACAAGCCTTGAGTCACGCAAAAGCATAAAGAGAAATTTGGCTAATTTAAATGTAAGAATAAGCTAGTAATAAGTCTGAGCTATTGGTCGATCATTTATAAATAATATTAAATCTCTGTGTGGTAATTTGGAAGCAGCTGCTGGGACGAGTAGCAGGATGTCAGGACAGGAAAATTCTGCTTACATATAAAACCCATGTGGGGAGCAAATATTTGGAGGAAAATGCTAAATATAACATAGAAGCTTAAATCATAATTATCCTAGTTTGGTTCTGGAAAGTACTAAATATTTATCAAAATTTAAACATTCTGCTTGCAAACTTTAAAAGATATATATAGTTTATTTTCCCTAAAATATCTGCGACTTACCCTTAGATGGTCTAAAGGTGCTGTAGGTGGAATTTAAAAGTTTGGGTGCACTACCCATTTCACTTTGTTCTTCTCCATAACCTATATAATCCAAACAACTAAAGCTACTTAGTTGATGTGAGATTTTCCTTTGTATGCTGTGCATACCACTGGTTAATAAAGAAACTGTATTGGGCCTGTGCAGGAAATAGAGGTAGGCAGGAAAAACTAAACTGAATGCTGGAAGAAAGAAGACAGAGTCACAGAGAAGCCATGAAGCCCCGCCAGGGACAGATGCTGGTTGGAATTTTACCTGGTAAACCATAGGCACGGGGCAATACACAGATTAATAGTGATGGGTTATTTTAGGATATAGGTTAGCCAGATATACACTTAAGCTTTTGGCCAAACAGTATTGCAAATAATATGGTTCTTGTGTGATTATTTTTGGGTCTAAGCTGCTGGACAGCCAGGAAACAAGTGGTCTCCTGTTATAACACTTAGGCCTGTGCTTCCCTGTTCACCATGCTCTTCCTTACACCATTATGTTCCTGATGCTTACTTTCTATATGTTCACTTTATCCCAACCTCAGCAACAAGAGGGAGCAACAAGAAAGCCAAAGAATGCAGACATTTGTTTACCCAAAGGCCTCCTCTCTGGAAAATAAGACAGTCAAAATACACACCGAGTATTCTGACATCATCACCAGGGCTTTGTGAACAGAATGCTGATAATCCACTAGAACGTCACAGGGAAGGTCCTAGTCTCTTTTAATCACACTTAGTCCTGATCCCATGATGTTGTTGTAACTGTATGCTTGGGGCACAGACTATCACTGTCCTGTATTATATGTTATTTCTGGTTGTAACTTTTGGTGCAGAGTGTCACATTCATTCACTGGGAATAGCAATGAAGAAGACAGAATTAAGGAATGCAAAGTACTAAGAACACTTGACACACAATGTATGCTCTTGATGTGGGATTCTCCTTTATATGCTGCGAATATGCTTTATTGTTATTGGTTAATAAAGAAGCTACTTTGGCATGAGACAGGGAAGACTAGAGCTAAGCAGGAGAACTAAACTGAATGCTGGGAGAAAGAAGGTGGAGTCAGAGAGATGCCACATAGCCACAGAAGGAGACAGATGCTAGATAGAACCTTACAGGTAGACCACAATCACATGGTGATAAACAAATTAATAGAAATGGGTTCATTTAAGATGAAAGAGTTACTTAATGAAAAGCCTAAGCTATTGGCCAAGCAGTTGTAATTAATGCCATTTCAGTGTTGTTATTTGTGTCTGGAAAAACAAGAAACAAACAAGCAGTCTCCATCTACATGCTGTATTTATTTTTATTTCTACTTTATATTTTATGTATGTAATTACTTTGCCTGCATGTATGTCTGTGTGCCACTTTTGTGTACAGGTTTTGTACCTAGTGCCTATGGAGGCAAGAAGAGGACATAACACATCAAATGGAGTAACAAAGAGTTACAAGCCATCATATGGATGTGGGGACTCAAAACCAGGTCCTTTAGAACAGCCAATGCATGCTCTTAACAGATGAGCCTTATCTCCTATCCCAATAGATGTCCAATTAATGTAAATAAACTAACATAAATACCTTAAAATTTTTATTTCTATTGTATTTTACATCTTTGTATTTACTTCATTAACATTGCTGGCATTGATTTTTAAATGGATTCGTTAGGTAATTTATCCCATGTTTTAAATGTATTGATATTTATAGTTTATACATTTTATTATTATACAGTATATATTATATGATTATTAATGTAATATAATTAATAATATAATTATTATTATAGCATCTAAATTGAACTTACATAATGGCAAAATAAAACTAGCTCCCTTTCATACAACTACTCCTTTATTGAATATTTATGTTTCTAATCATTCCATTATTTTAATGTAAGTGTACAAATTTTGTGTTCATTATATATCTAGCATTTTTTAACTCAATGCTATTCAAAACTGTGTCATATGAAAAGCAGGAATAAAAAGCTTCCTTTTAGTCTTCTTTCAAGCTGATTATCACTTCTACTAATGTTTGATATTCTGTATTACTTAAGCAAGGTATTTTCTATTTTATCTTAATTCTGTAATTCTCTATGACTGTACTAAAGCATACAGTGTACAATGATTGACTCTTTTATTTTACTTATTCTTGAGGATTTCATATGCGTATAAAGTGAAATAGAATATGTGAGACCCATTCTCTCCCAACTTTTCCATGTCAGTGAAAATTCTGACTTAGATGGGGGAGATAGCCCCCACGTCTCATCCCTCACCAAGGAGTCCTTGGCAATCGAAAGATACTTTTGGAGGGAGGATCATTCTTTAATAAATATGTGACCACTGGTAAGACTCCCATCTTCCATGGATGGATCCCACCCATATGCAAATGAAGATAACTTGCATTTTCTTGAAATCTGCTTCCAGAAACTCATTACAGACAGGGCAGATTGTCCTAATATTCTCTTTTGTTTCTCATCTATATGGATACCTGTGACTTCCATTTTATTCCCTTGGTTTTGAGATACCTCTCTAAGAGCTTCTTAAAGTATGTGCACCAGAGGTTTAAGATATAACATGTATTAAAATATCAAAAATTAATCTTCACATTTGAATGCTATGATACTTTAATTTCTAATCCAACAGTTTTCTTAACTGTAAACTCCTTCTATTGCTGCTACTGAAATATGTGCTGCCTTCTACACATTTCATATCTTTATAACTCACAAGTCTCCTCCTTGCTCCCCTTTCTTCCTATGCCTCCATGATTCTGCAATCACATAAAAGTATTTCTATAGGAATCTAATTTAATCTCCTTTAAAAGTATCAGATTAAAGTGACCAAAAGTAAAATAAACATTTATAAAACAGTATTGCTATAAACAATAGTATAGTTGTGTCTTTTAATTTCTGACGCAATTCTGGCAGTAACATGAACACTGTATTACCCTAGTTTTTTATGTTCTTCTGCTGGTTAACTCCCTTTTATTGTCTTCATAATTAATGTCCTAACAACTAAGAGATTTCCCAATTTCATTCTATTAATACTTCATTATTTTCTTTCTAATTGTCATTATTTCAGTTTTCGTAGTGTGTGATGTATGACTGTCACACTTTGGTTATTTCAATGTGTCATAGAGCAATTAGTGGTTGTTAGGAAGGCCACTTGTTGTACACATAGGTTTGGACCTGAAATAATCACACAGAAACTTTATTTATTCAATCACTACTTGGTCCATTAGCTCTAGCCTCTTATTGGCTAATTTTTAGATGTTAATGTAACCCATTTCTATTAATCTGTGTATTGCCATGTGGCTGTGACTGACCAGCTAAAGTTCTGGCATCTGTCTCTGGCAGGGCTACATGGCTTCTCTCTGACTCCACCCTTCTTTCTCCCAGCATTCAGTTTTGTTTTCTGACACCTACCTAAATTCTGCCCCATCAACAGGCGCAAAGCAGCTTCTTTATTAACCAACGGTATTCACAGCATACAGAGGGGAATCCACATCAAATAGTTTTCTCATCCAAGGGCACTGTTACTAGCTTTCTCTTAGAAATTTATTTTGAAATAATTTTAAATGTACAGGAATACAAAAATAGCATTTATATACCTCCAGTATTTTCCTTAAAACTGATCTGGCATAGCAAAAACATAATTATTAAAACTAAAAAATAAACATTTTTACATGCAAAATGAAATTTTCAAACTCACTCAATTATCAACCCCACCAGCCCCTGATAGCCTTTGCTTTTACTTCTCCCATGACACTTAATCTTGTCTCTATAGTCTCCCCATCTGCAGCAATTCCTCAGTCTTGACTAGTCTCTCATGACCTTATTCTTGAAGGACATTGATCAATTGTTTTATAAAATATTACTCATCTTGGGTCCATGTGATGCTTCTCCATGATTAAATTGAGGTTGTAGATCTTGGAGAAGACTAACAAGGTAATGTGAGACTTTCAGTATATCATATCATGGATAGCTGGCATTGATACGTCTTATTACTGGAGCTATTTACTTTGATCATTTGGGTATAATGGTTTCTGTCTGTCTTATAAATGGCTTGCAAAATGAGTTTTTATCTTTGTAGTTAACAAAATATTGTAGAAGAAATGTCTTAGGACTGAAAATATCCTGTTTTATTCACAGTGTTTGTTTGTTCCTGACTTGAACTTCCATTAATATCTATTGCTTTCAATAACTTTTATTTTTTGTCTAGTTATGGCTACCATTCATCTTGTCATTCTGCATTTATTAATTGGAATTATTCTGTAAGAATGAGATATATGTAGCTACTCATTTATTATTTAAGCAAACAAGTATGCACCCAGGAACATTTATTTTATTCTTTTTAAACCAATCACTATAATTTATATTAGTTGTTCAAATTGTTCCAGTTTGGGTCTTTAGGCATGTTTTCAATTTGTTTTATTAATATTTAAGCAAATATCAGCTACATAACCTAACCAAAGCACAACAAGGTATTCCAAGCTCATCTTGTGTTTCTAAAGACCCTACACTGAAATCCTACTTTGGAAATACATTTCCAAAGTTCCCTGCTCTATATGTTAGATAAACATTCCAGAAAATTAAATCAAGTTTTTCAGTGCGCTGACTTCTAAGTGCTTGTATTTTGCAGGATCTCACAAAGACACAGACATATACATACAAGTATGTATGTATATATGCAAGTCTCTACATGTATATGTTCTGCATATGCGTTTGATATCTATAAGTTGTGTACATATATTGATAGCTCCAATATATTCCAGCATGACAGAATTTGTGTACTCCTTAATATAATTAACATCTTTATGTAAAAGTGGGGAACCCACTCTCTATACACATTGCTTACAGCATATTTTTAATCAGTTTTGCTATACCAACAAATTGCCTCAGAATTTTAATCCACACACTTGTGAATAACAAACTTGCTCATTAGAGTACAAGTATTGATGAATTGTTTCATTTGTGGGTAGGCTCCTTAATAGTCTTATAAAATCTGACCAAAATACTGTGTTTCAATGCAAATTGCTACATTATTTTTCTGGGGGAGATATACCAAAGGGCCCAAGACTGAGAAAATGAACCAATAGAAAACTTATTTCTTGTGTATATATA
Source organism: Dicrostonyx torquatus (assembly GCA_028555095.1). Taxonomy (NCBI): domain Eukaryota; kingdom Metazoa; phylum Chordata; class Mammalia; order Rodentia; family Cricetidae; genus Dicrostonyx; species Dicrostonyx torquatus. The sequence goes on from JAQHUG010000219.1 coordinate 1,558,864, forward strand.
ACCTTTTAAAGATGTCAAATCTTTATACAATTAAAGAGAGACAAGGATACCTATTGAATAAAATTCCCTATAATAACTCATTAAGTTCATTTAAAGAAATATACTTTTAAATTTAATTCATGTAATTCTTGCTTTTCTTGCCTTTTATTAAACCAAATGAATTCCACATAAAGGAAAAATCCACTAGAAATATACACACTGCTATTGATTCCAGTTGTTCCTTAACTTTGTTAAGTATATTCTCTTCAGTGCTGAAGACTTGGCACTGAAGAACCAATTGGTATACTCTTCCCTGGGGGAGACCACCTCTTCTACCTCCAGCTCCCTGGGGGAGACCACCTCTTCTACCCCAGCTCCCTGGGGGAGACCACCTCTTCTACCCCC
>JAQHUG010000219.1:1559572-1650560 GCA_028555095.1 Dicrostonyx torquatus
AGACCACCTCTTCTACCTCCAGCTCCCTGGCAGAGACCACCTGTTATGCCTCCAGCTTTCCTTAGTTGCCTGTAGTCCTCTGTTGGGATTGAGGCTTCCTGAGCTTTCCTATATCCTCTCTGGCATGTCCACCAGTGTCATCACATTTTCCATAGTCTTGTTGATGAGATGACGGGTGTGTTTTCAGATATGGTCAGGAAACACAGTCTCACAGGAAACTCTCTGATCCTCCAGTTCTTACAACCTCTCACCTCCTTTTCTTCAATGTATTCCAAGCTTTTGGCATGGACCTGATATTTAGATGTATCTATCTAGACTAGGCTCCACAACTCTTCATTTTGATTTCTTGTGGTTTTCTGTAGTGGTTTTTAGCTGCTGTAAAGAGTAGGTTCCATGATGAGGGGAGAAGACTACACTTACCTCTATGTGTAAGGACTATACTATTGCCCCATAGTTCTGAAGTACAGAGATCTGAAGTCTATATTTCTGCAGCACTATGGATTATCTCTGATTGTTTCCCAGGAAAAAATTTCTTTCTCCTGATTTCTATTATTTGCCTGTGTACCTTCCCGTTGTGTGTGTTTCAGGTTTCCCCATTTTTATGAGCAAACAGAATTTGGAAAGCATTTCTGGCTACATTTTTAAATGATTACATCTCTAAAGAGCTCATTTCATAAGTTTGACATGTGAGCTTAAAACTTTAACATACCTTTTTTTAAAAAAGATTTATTTATTATATATACAATATTCTGTCTGTGTATAAGCCTGCAGGCCCGAAGAGGGCACCAGATATCATTACAGGTGGTTGTGAGCCAGCCTGTGGTTGCTGTGAATTGAACTCAGGACCTTTGGAAGAGCAGGCAATGCTCTTAACCTCTGAGCCATCTCTCCAGCACTTAACATACCTTTTGAGAAAACATAATTTAACCTTTTCAGTATGCTCATGTGATTCAAATTTAATGCAATTAGATTCATTCATTACTCTTCATGGGAGTGTTAGACTGGCATCCTGATGTGCTTAAAAATTTACAATAATAAGGTATGTTATACCAATGGTGGTCAGTGGTGCATATTTTCATAAGTGCAGCATCATGTATCTATTACAACAGGTAAAACAAAACTCCAATCACCTTCAGATGCCTTCCCCTTGTCTTCTACTTTCCTACACTACTATCACTAACATTTTTTTGAAGTTTTGTTTTCTGTATCTTTACCCCTTATTTCAATGTTTTATTTCTGTTTTAGTCTTCTCCATTGTTATCCTTCATCTTTGGTTTGAGAGGGTTTCCGGAAGTGTGGTGAACAATTCTCTTTGGATAATGAATGATGTTAGCACTCCTCTTCTTGAGTTTATCTCCTTTAATAAATTCATGCTTAGGTATAGTCTTAAATTTTGATTGACCCTTTGAGTTTATGAATTTAAACCAATAAGCAAAACAAACAAACAAATGATATCTTCTATCATTTTTGTGGATTTGATAGATCAAGAAAGTAGTGCAAGTGTTGATGGAGAGAGTGGCCCTTTCTTTGTCCATTCCACCCGTCTATCTTATACTCAATATAACCACACAGAAACTGTATTAATTAAAACACTGGCTCTAGTTTCTTATTGGCTAACACTTATATCTTAATTTAACCCATTTCTATTAATCTGTATATTACCACGAGGTTATGGCTTACCAGGAAATATTCAGCATGTCTGACCTGGTGGCTCCATAGTGTCTCTCTCACTCCGTTTCTTTCTCCCAGAATTCAGTTCTGTCTTCTCCGCTTACCTAAGTTCTGCCCTATCAACTAGGCCAAGGCATTTTTTTATTCATTATCCTATGAAAGCAACACACAAACAGAAGGAATCCTACATCAGTGCAAACATTCAACCCACTATTTTCAACTCAGAGTCTATCTTTTTGATAAATACATACTATCTTCACAAAGTTCTTTATTATAGGAAGTAAAATTATAGTGGAAAGAGCTAAGAGTTTAAAACTAGTGGCATATAAGGACCTGATGTCTGACTTCATAATTCCAGCTTCAATGTAAATGACACGAAAAGACAGTTTCAGAGGTTATTGGGGGAATTTATGTGAGATAAATTGAGGACCACAGTAGGGCTTAGAAGTGTGCATTGTAGGGAAATAAAAATGTTCTGGTAATATTTGTGAGGTAAAATCTGGAAAAGGGGTGGGTGGGTAAAATATAAGGTGTTGACAGTGTTTCTGTCACTACTGCTTTGACAAACAAGGGATGGAATTCAATTTTGTTTTAGTCAAACTGAAAGAAGTCTCTTTAGGGAGACAAGTGGGTTCAGCTGAACGAATGTCCGTTTGGGAGAGATTACTAGGTAAGTACCTGAGAGGTTTTAGGTTGGGAAAAGTACACCGAACCATGAATGGAAATTGTGTTAGTCAGAGTAAGAATGTGAGAAGAAAACGGGCGGGGGGAATATGCCGAGATCAACTGCTATTATGGGTTCCCTCCTCTCTGTATCAAGAACACTTGCTGAGAAATAGGCTGTGAAGAGTAATTCGGTTCTTCAGGAGAATACTGAGACAATAACATTCTTAGCTTTGTATAGACCAGGAAGTGATGCTCAAATTTCTTCCCCCATGAGAAGAGAACAAAATAAAAACATTATCACTCACTTTCAGCCAATCAAAGTTGCTGGTCACATGCTTTATAATGCCAATGTCTTATAAGTTTTTCTCTTTGCAAGAAATAGATTGAAAATGAAAATTTTTAACAACAGCAACAAAAAGACATCTAAAACACACCAACAAAAGTTCATGAATATTTTTGCTGTCTTTCCCTTGTGGTTTCTTTCTTAAATTTTATTACAGTATGAAAATTTTCTCAGAATTTTCTTGAAATCAAACATGTTTTCTGTTTCTGGAAGACAATATATAAAGGATCCAGTAGCTATCTAATTTTAATTAAGAAAGGTGGTCTTTAGAGTGAAGGTCCAGAGTTCCATAATTTGTCTCCTTGAAATCCAATACAGTTAGTTAACATTTACATATTTACAACATTACCCCTTGGTCGATGTTTATGATATCACATATTTTCACTTTAGAAGTGAGAAGACTCTCATTTGTGCAAAAAACACAACCACTGAACACCAGCAAATACATTGACTCAAGATTATAGTAATAAATAAAAATGCTATGGACTGCAGCTGCTTTTAACCAGCGTTCTTATTAGGCTTTATAAGCTCTGGTGCTGATCCTTGCATACATTTGAGAGTCCATTCCTCACCTGTGAGAGACATATTAACTCTTTCAAGTCTCAAGGGCACCATTTGCTAAATGACTTCTTTAGTGCTCTCAATGTACCTTAGTTCCCTGAAAGAGGCACATTAATCTTCAGAATATCCCTGGAGAAAACTGATCAGGAAATAGAATTTTCTTGGTCTTCTCAGACCCAAACCTTATAAACCTTATGCTACTAAACAACAATATAACAAAGAAAAGTCTCACTGATTTTTCTTTCTCTATGTTCCCAAATACCTTTCAGATTAATATGTATGTATAAGAAATAAATATGAACATTGCTTTCCTTGACTTTTAGACCATTCAGAAAGAGAAATACTAAGTCATAATTTAACTGCATGACCAGAATTGTATCAAGTGACTTATACAAAAGCAATATTTTTCATTAATTTAAGGAAAATGCAGAATCCCTCTTGATATAAAAATCCAGAGACAATCATCAATTTTGTGGTTATAGTCTCAATTTACGAATTGTTGAACAAAAGAAGAATGTATGGCCAACTTAACAGAAAATTTCTGCTTCATTTTATCAAGTTAGTACACACAGAGCAATGGACTAGAATATGTATGAGAAACTAAGAAGTTGCTATATTGAAAACTGAAAAGACACTCTCATTTGTTATTTATATTTCTCTGTTTTCATTGTCCTGAAATTGTAGATAGGCTAAGCATGCTGTTTTTACTTCTCTGTTGATTTTGAGTATGGAAAGATATGTGCAATTTCTAGGTTATTTCTTTTAATATGTCTTTTTTCCAACATAATCATAAGCTATATTGAGGAAATCTAACTTTCCCAATTGTTGCAATTATAGATAAAAGGAGGAAGGGAACTTTAAATAAATTCCAGAATGTAAAAAAAAATTACTGAAACATATCTCAAATGCTTCTAAGACTCAAAGTTGTATGAAAATGTTCATAGATGTCAACACTTTTGTTTCTATTATGAATTCATATTCAGTCATCGCATCCAATGGACTCCTTCATCACAATTCCCGAGAGAAGGAATAAGAGAGGAGAAAACAGTGCTGGGCCCTTGAGGTTGTGAGTTAAAAGTTCCTGAGGACTGGGTAAAAAAAATGACCTTTAAAAGCACAAAGTCAAGAGTTGATATCAGAGATATTCCATAATTGTAGAAATTCTAGTACTCACAGATGGAGAGGCAACAATATAGTCTCAGCTAACCTATCCATTTTGAAGAATAATTTTTGCATCTGAGTTTAGAATAGATCTGAAACCTGGTGACTGGGAAATTGGTAAAAGTTAATAAAGCAAACAAACACATGGCAAAAGTTGTTTTTCTTTTGTTTGCTTTTGTTATTGTTATAATAGGGTAACTTTTGAAATACAGTCAGGATTTTGATGCAAATCCCTATTCATAAAGCTAATAAAATCCTTGTGATGGAATCTAGGATGAAAGTTTTCACACAGGAGGCACACAAATTCTTCCTTTTCCTACTAACACAGGTCTCCTGATAATCAAATATGATTTGGATTTTGTCTGTGAGAAGTTATAAGTTCCCCAGTTCAGCTTAAAGAGGATTACATTGAGCCACAAAATTCAAAGTTTTATTATGGATGTATACCATGCAAGAAACCGTCCAACAGTCCCTTCCTGACCGTAAATTCGGTACATAGTAGCTATTCCACATGCATTGGTGAATTTCATGAAACTCCAGTGTATGGTGGGAATTCTTACCTCACAGAAGCAAACTGAGGTGTGAGAATGTTAGGTACCATTGGCTTTTGATCATTTACTTTTCTATCTTCAACATGGTTTTTATATTTTTATAATAACTCAGAATATTCCACAACACATCTGTGTATTAATGTCTCCAGGAAGGGCAGACAAGTAGGATGAATTTTTTATTTTTGCAATAAGTAATTATTATTATGAAGAAGTGGCTCATACAAATATGGGAGATGAGAAAACCACAATTTTCCATTTTCAAATGCATGACTAAGGAAAGCCAGTGGTATATTCAATTCAAGTCTGGCCTGAACAACTGACCATACAACACCTAGTTTTCAACCTCAGGATACAAATACTTGAGATACCCTGGCTTTCTTATAGTATGCCATGAGAAAGAAGGTAATTTCTCTTTCTTCCATTTTTTGGTCTAGTGAGACTCTCATCACATTGGACTGCACCCAGCCACACTAGGAATTGCATCTTCTCATCAGATCATGTGCCCTTGGAACTTTTTTGGCATATACCTTCATAGGTACATTAAAATTTGTTTTTAGCCTGGATAGTCTAGAGTCTTCTCAAGCTGTTTCATAAAATTAACCAACACAAACTGTAAAGGGGTTTAATGTTTTATGGGCTTGAGATGTCCATAGGCAAGGTGGGATTGTCAGAGAGTAGAAGGAATGTTCTATAGTCTACTGTGCAGTTCTCCCCTGCTGTTTCCACTCTCAGCCTCACACCCACTGAGCCAAGCCTCGTTCTTAGGAACCACTGCCTCAAGAGTGAAAAACCAAGTCCTTCCTACCAAGAAATAAGAGTTTCTCAGTTCATTCTGGACAGACCAACTGGATCTAAGTGACCTATAATCCACGGTGAGGAACATGTGATGGTGGCACAGTTGGTAACGTCATCTATTCCAAGTCTACCTAGGGCCCCTGCAGGTAAACTGATCAGACATAACTGACTAGTTCCTAATATTGAAAAAGAGAAACAGCCACTTTCATGGGCAGTGTTTGGGACTGAGAATCATTATTCCATTACTTTGGAAATATTGACTCGACAAGAAAAAAAAAGTTCTAAAACATTTTTATTTCTACAACAATTCCCTCAAAATTTAATGCACTACGTTTGCAACTTGGTAATTCTATTGAGGTTATATATATTTTGTGCTAATATACTATAAACAAATAATTAATTAAATAAATGAGTCATGATAATGGCAAGCATTAGGTAGCTGTAATTTAAGTTTTGTAAAATTGGAGGAAAGGAGGCATTTTTACATAGTGGAATAAAAATCGTAACATTTGAAGTGTAGTGATTTAGGAAATGTTTTGATACAATACAGTTAGGAAAGCAGTAGGCATACGACAAGATATGCTAAAATTGTATAATTCTCACAATCAGTACGGCTAGCTTTGTTATCAGTACTGTAGTTTTGACCTTGCATAGGGTCATCACCTGAATCTAAGCACTGTAGTGATGTTCTACTAAGAAGGGGATACTCACATCCAGAAGCACCAATAAGCTCAGTCTAGTAATATCCGAAAGCACAAGCAGAAGAAAAACTATGTTCACATTATGTATCATTTCCACATTCACAAAATACAGGCAGCATGCCTAGGAAAGTGCAAAGAAATCAAAAGGTCCACTCAGATGAGCAAGAAATGGAACACACCACAATGAAATGTGGAGTAACACAGACAATGGGCTGAAATACACATAATGTTGCTACTGACAGAACAGAAACTCAGTCCTTGATAACTCATGTCTTCTCCTTCTCCTATAAAATCTACTGGACCTTAATTTAGTTCTAGGCACATAGGCTGAGCTCAATAAATATTTGAGAGCCTCATAAAGACTGTCATGACAAGCACCAGTGCTAGCGTTAAAAATAGCCTCTGGTCCCCGAGTTTCCTCAGTCACAGTGCTGTTTATCCTTAATCAGGCGTGCATAGCAGCTGACATATTCAGTATTTCCATTCTGATCACCTCTCATCTAGGGATCCTTAAAGGAATTTTAAAAGTCTCTCCATCAACATCACCCTTATTACTTCATAAAAAAATGAGAGCGAGAAGCTGCATGGAGAGGGTATGGACAACTCTGCCCTGTGTGTTTGTGGCATTGGGTTCCATACCTTAGGAAATGCTCCCTTTCCTCCTTCGAGCACTGGTTCGGCCATTCCTGCTTTGTTCTTGCACTGACACAGTCACACTTTTCTATGCTTTTCTTTCTTTATACACACACACACATTATTTTTTAAAAAGAAAACAACTATCTTTTTTCATTATACATACCAATCCATGTTACAATTCCTTCCCCTCCTCCCAGTCCCCTCACCTGCCTCCCCACTTCACACCTCATCCACTCCTCAGAGAGGGTAAGGCACATTGCTTTGGGGAAGATCCAAGGCCCTCCCTACCATATCTAGGGTAAACAAGGTATCTGTCCAAAGAAAATAGGTCCTAAAAAAGCCAGTAGGGATAAGTTCTGGTGACACTGTCAGTTGCTCTGCAGTCTGCCCCAGCCCTACAGCTGTCACCCACATTCAGAGGGTCTAGTTCTGTTCCATGTTGGTCGTTCCATTTCTGGATGGAGTTGGTGAGTTTCCATTAGCTCAGGTAGACTGTTTCAGTGGGTGTACCCCTCATGATCTTGACCTCTTTCTTCACACTATTCAATTGGGCATTGGGAGCTCACTCCAGTGATCCAGTGCGGGTCTCTGCCTCTGTTTCCATCAGTTGCTGGATGAAGGTTCTATAGTGATATTTAACATATTCATCAGTCTGACTACAGGACAAGGCCGGTTCGGGCACCCTCTCCTCTATTGCTTAGAGTCTTAACTGGGGTCATTCTTGTGGATTCCTGGGAATTTCTTTAGTACCAGGTTTCTTGCTAGCCCCATAATGGCTCCATCAATCAAAATATTTCTTTCTTTGCTCTCATCTCTGTCCTTCCTCCATCTTGACTATCCTCCTCCCTCAAGTTCTCCCCTTTCTTCCCTTCTCCCCTGGTCTTCCCTTTCCATCCTCCCTACTCTCCCACCTCATGCTCCCAAATTTGTCAGGCAATCTTGATTATTTCCCCTTTCTAGGTGGATCTATGTATGTTTTTCTTAGGGTTCACCTTATTGCTTAGTTTCTCTAGGATCATGAACTATAGGTTCAATATCCTTTGTTTTACACCTAGTACACACTTATGAGTGAATACATACCATGTTCATTAATGGGTCTGGATTACCTCACTCAGGATGGTTTTTCTCATTGCATCCATTTGTATACAAATTTCCAGATGTCATTTTTTTTTTACCGTAGAGTAGTAATGTGCCACATTTTCTGTATCAATTCTTCAGTTGTTTCCAGATTCTGGCTATTACAAATAATTTTGCTATGAACATAGATGAACAAATGTCCTTGCAGTATCTTGTAGTATGATTGATCATTTTTTGGTATATGTCCAAGAGTGGTATTGCTGGATCCTGAGGTATGTTGATTCCCAATTTTTTGAGAAACCACTATGCTGATATCCAAAGTAGTTGTACAAGTTTGCATTCCCACCAGCAATGGAGGAATGTTTCCCTTACTCCATATCCTCTCTAGCAAAAGATATATTTGGTGTTTTTGATCTTAGCCATTCTGACTCATAGAAGATGGTATCTCAGAGTTGTTTTGATCTGAATTTCTCTAGTGGCTAAGGATGTTGAACATATCCTTAAGTGTCTTTGGCCATTTGAGATTCTTCTGTTGAGAATTCTCTGTTTAGTTCTGTGCCCCATTTTTAATTGGGTTATTTGGAGGGTTGACGTCTAGTTTCTTGAGTTCTTTATATATTTTTGGAGATCAGTCCTCTGTCTAATGTGGGGTTGGTGAAGATCTTTTCTAATACAGTAGGATGCCTTTGGACTTATTGACTGTATCCTTTGCTTTACAGAAGTTTCTCAGTTTCAGGAGGCCCTATTTTTTTATTGTTGCCCTCAGTGTCTGTGCTACTGGTGTTTTATTTAGGAAGTAGTCAGCTGTGCCCATGCATTGAAGACTACTTCCCATTTTAACTTCTATCAACCTTGGTCTGGTTGGATCTATATTTAGGTCTTTAATTTATTTAGACTTGAGTTTTGTGCATGGGGATATATATATATATATATATATATATATATATATATATATATATATATATATATATGTTTTCATCTTTCTACATGTTGACATCTAGTTATGCCAGAACCATTTGTTTTTATTATTGTAGCTCTATAATAGAGTTTGATGTCAGAAATGGTGATCCCTCTGGAAGTTTCTTTATTGTACAAGATTGTTTTGGCTATCCTGGTTTTGTTTGTTTGTTTTTAAATATGAAGCTGATTACTGTTCTTTCAAGGCCTGTGAAGAATGGTATTGATATTTTTATGGGGATTGCATTGAATCTATAGATTGCTTTTTGTAGGATTGCCATTTTTTGTTATGTTGATCCTACCTATCAAAGACATGAAAGATCTTTCCAATTTCTGGTATCTTCTTCAATTTCTTTCTTAAAAGACTTAAAGTTCTTGTCAAACAAGTCTTTCACTTCTTTTGTTAGTGTTATCCCAAGATATTTTAGGTTATTTGTGGGTATTGTGAAAGGTGATGCTTCTCTGATTTCTTTCTCAGGTTTTCTCTTATCATTTATATATGGGGATCTTCAAAAAAGAATACACCTTCTTCTTAGCACTTCATGGAACCTTCTCTAAAACTGACCACATACTCAGTAACAAAGCAAACCTCAACAGATACAAAAAAAATTGGGGTAATCCTCTGTATCTTATCAGATCACCATGGTTCAAAAGTAGAATTCAAGAGCAACACTAATTTAAGAAAGCCCACAAACACATGGAGATTAAACAGTACTCTTTTGAACCTCCCCTGGGTCAAGGAAGAAATAAAAATGAAATAAAAGACTTCCCATAATTCAATAAAAATGAAGGAACAACATGCCCAAACCTATGGGACACTATGAAAGCAGTGCTAAGAGGAAAGTTCATAGCATTAAATGCCCACATTAAAAAAAAAGTGTAGAAAGTTCACACTAGTGACTTAAAAGCACAGCTGAAAGCTCTAGAACAAAAAGAATCAGATTCATCTAGGAGGAGTAGAAGGCAGGAAATAATCAAACTGAGGGCTGAAGCCAACAAAATAGGAATAAAGAAAACAATACAAATAATCAATGAAACAAAAAGCTGGTTCTTTGTGGAAAATCAACAAGATAGACAAACCCTTATCCGAGCTATTCAAAAGGCAGAGAGAGAACATCCAAATTAACAAATTAAGAAATGAATAAAAGGAATATATCAACAGACATGAAGAAAATCCAGAGACTCATCCTGCCATACTACAAAAACCTGTACTTCACAAAATTGGAAACTATAAAAGAAAGGGTCCATTTTCTTGATAGGTACCACATGCCAAAATTAAATCAAGACCCAGGGGACAATTTAAATAGTCCTATAACCTGCAAGGAAATAGAAGCTGTCATCAAAAACCTCCCAACCATAAAAGCCCAGAGCCAGATTGTTTCAATGCAGAATTCTACCAGAACTTCCCAGAAGAGCTAACACCTATACTCCTCAAAGTGTTCTATAGAATAGAAACAGAAGAAACATTGCCAAATGCTTTTTATGAGGCTGCAGTTACCCTGATACCAAAACCGCACAAAGTCTCAATAAAGAAAGAGAGTTACAGACCAGTCTAACTCATGAACATAGATGCAAAAATACTCAATAAAATACTCCTAAGTGGAGGGAGTGGGAGGAGGGGAGAGAGTGGTAACTTGGATTGGTATATTTAATGAAAAAAAGATAGCTTGTTTCCTTTAAAAAATAAAAGAAAAGAAAAAGAAAATAGATAATTTAATGTAATATATTCTGATTATGGGTTCCCCTTATCCAACTCCTCCCAGATCTTCCGCACCCCTCCATTTCATCACTCACCTAAAGCAACACTTTTTTTCCTCTCATTAGGATACAAACAGGCATCTAAAAATAATAACAAAATAATTTTTTAAATAAAGAAGATGAGCAAAATTGCTCAAGAAAAACACGTAGGGTCCAAAAAGCCTCTCTTGCCTGGCCTTGATACATCAGGAGATGCATAGTCTTATTGCAACTTGGTCTTGCTATGTCATATTTTGTTGATGTCTATGGGAAACGTGCCCTTTCCTGAGCAGAAAAGGAGGAAGAGTGGATTGCGGGTGGAGTGGGAACAAAGTAAATTTGGGGAAAGGGTCTGGGAGAAGAGAAGGGAGAGAAAGCTGCATGGATGTATGATTAATTAATTGGCTAATTAAATTTTTAAGACAAACATAGATGCAGAGACACACATATCCACACATAGAAATCCCATTAAAACACAAAACTGGAAACCATAAGATATACACAAAAGACCTAAAAGGAGAAAAACAAAAGCCCTGATAAAACATGATGACACAGAGGAATCCCAGTTCCCAAATTGCCATTGAGTTAGTTTTCCTTAGCTGTTTACTGCTGGACACAGTGTTTGGCCTTAAGAGTGTTTTGTAACCAGTGAGGCTCATTTGCAGAGAACAAGTGTTTATTACTAGGGTTAGAAAACATCTCCAATTGCTAGATGTTCTCTTTCACGTCTTCCTAGAACCTGTTATCCTTCACGCTGCACCTACTTTTAAACGCAAGCCTTTAACTTGACTTCTTGGGGGAAAGAACATTCAATCCTCTGATTGGTCCAGTGCAATATTGCTTGATTGGATACAAGAATTAGATATAATCTTCAAATGACTCTATTTTCTCTCTCCTACATAGAGCAATGGCCTCCACATGGATCTCCCTATACCCTAATGGGAAAAAGAAGTCTCATGGCTATCAGGACAGATCATGGGGAGCTTCTGCTTTGTATATAGCCAGATACTATGCTAAGAATTTGTTTATTAGCAAATAATGTTACCAAATAATAACTCCCTTATCAAATATATGGTCAAAACATGTAAACACATAATGCATTCTTATTTGTATATACCCTTTGAGCCTTTATTCCAAATATGTGTTTCAAAAAGTAGAGACTTTAAATTGCAATCTGTTGTGTACTTTCTATCACAGTGATATGATTAAGTATGGAAAACGCCCTTGAGTGTTGAATGCCAAAGATGATTGAAATCCCTCTATGCCATAAAATTAAAATGTGTTCTCAGTGATGAGGAAGATTTTGCATTATGCAAAAGATATAATTGGAGACTTTATTCTGAAAGAATGACAAGATAAATATTACAAAAATTTCAATAACCAATCCCTGTCTTTTAAACCTAAAAACAAATTTTACCATCTTATATTAACATGGAAAAGAAGTATAAAGTGATAGAAGACAATAATTTTGTTTTCTTTCTTATTCGAGTATTTATTCTCCAATTTAAACATGTATGCTAATTGGTCATTTTTAGTTTTTGTGATTGGTAACATCGGTCTAGCAATTCAATGTATATTATTGTTATTTTTGGGTTCAATCTAGCATCTTTTTAAATTAATAAGAATATTCAGTAGATCAGGAGAGAAATTAGAGAGACTCAAAGATTGTGATCAATGCTCTCACTGCTAAGTTTTACCAGTGTCATTTGAGAGGGACTTTCCAGACAATAACTAGATAAGTGAGCAGAAACTCTGCTGATTCTAAGAGAACTAAATTTGAGGTCACTGAGATCAGTGACAAATCTATAAACTATTTCCTGGGCAAACCATTTCCAAACTCATGATAACTCCTTAAAAGCATTTTAGAGACAATGATCACGTCTTTGGAAGGATATCCTTTTTCTTTGGAAACTACAACTTTGCTGGAATATTCAGCAGAGCAGGAGATAGAAATTAATAAAGGATGCTGGAAAAGGAGACCTGGGAATGAAGTGGCATCATGGGAGTCAGCAAAGATTGAGCAGAGGGCACAAGCTTAGACTGTATAAAAATAAAATGAAGCCAAGTAAATCATTTTGTGTGAGGATCAGAAATAGTGTTTAAAATCATCCATTTCTAGAAACCCTGCCAATCCAAGGTAGAAAGAATGACATGTTTGCTCCATTGCCAGATGGTTGGTGGTATATGCACTGTTTGGCTTCCGTGTCTAGATCCCAATTTTGAAGGTGACTGAAAATCTCTGCACCTGTCAAATCTCCTAGTTAACATTCAACAGTTGGTGGTACTGGCAGGAATATTATTCAGAGATAAAAGTTTCTATTATTTATATCATTTTAGATGAGATATTGTAAAAGAAGTCACTTAATTTGCTTTCTCCCTTGGAAGTAGGCAAATGGCATCAGAGATTTGTCTGGACTTAAATTCACAGTTCTAATTTTGATTTTCAATCCTGTAAGAACTCTGATTGATACTCAGCACTCGGTAAGTTTCCAAATATGTCATGTGTACACTATCTGAAAACATTCTAAAGCATGTATCATCTTCTGTATTCTAATTACCATAATGATAGCCACAAATACAGAATGAATAAGTTGGAGAATAATTAGATGATATGTTTAGAACAAATTTTCAGAGGTGTATTATTTCAAAAGCTCAAACAACACTGTGTTTCTATATCAATCACAGAAATCCAAGATCATTAGTAACATGTAAAAACCTATTAATTAAATAAGTAATTAAAGTCAATGAAATTTGTATAAGTATTTTATGGCTATTTAAAATTTGAGATTGTTACTTAAATGCAAAATATTAATATGAGGCAATGATATTTTTGCTGCTGCTTATATTTTATCAGAACTGATTATAGCAAAATAGTAATAGCAACTACCTCATATATTTCTCTCTACTGTATACCAGGTATAGAACTGAGTCAAGATAAAATAGTGAATACAAACATAAATGGTGAAATTTATAACCTAATCATTAATATATAATGTGTGAGCAATATTGGAAAAAAATGATCCTTTCCCATAGCTGTTTCTACAATGTTAAGTCTATTCTTATACTAAAACAATAAACAATTAACTCCATTTGGAATAATTTTATCTAAAAGTAAAAGATATTGCTAGCTGAAAAATTAAATCCTTTCTCAATTATGATTCCTCAATTCCAAGTTTATCTAATATCTAATTTTTGCCAGAAAAGTGCTACTTATCAACTCCAATAAACTACCTCATTAGTTTTGAAAGTTAGTACTTTTGCTCTGATTAAATTTTAGAGAAACTTCATTCATTTATTTGTATGTGTTTGCAGCCAATTTATTTTGTGAGACTTATCCTGAAATTACAGTGCTCAAGGTTAAATGGTCAGCAGAGACCATGCTGGGCTTCATAATTGCTCTGAGTATTAAAACAACACAGTATACTTTTTCCTCCCTTTAGGCTGTAGTTATTATGGCCAGATTCAAGGAGACCTTTTTTTTTTCTTCTCTCAGTGAGTTAAAGGAGGTTCCAAACTGCCTCATGAGGGGACATTTCTACCACCTTTCCCTAGTAGCCATTTTTCTGGGCAGCAAAAATACAGTCCATATGTAACCCAGCTCTTTCTAGTGTCTCTCTCTCGTCATTAGAAATGCTAGCCTACTCCCAGCCCACATAAATTACATAGCATGCAGTTCTGCTCTTCATCAATAACACAAAGCAGTTGGACCCTGAATACTTGTTAGAGAGCCCAGCTACAAATTTACTGCAGCTCGGAAACCATCCTAACTTTAGTTAGAGAATAATGTCTGTGGACAATTTCCTGAAGTGTAACTCAATCTGCATTGTGAAACCCTTACAACTAGCTGATGGACTAAGCCCGATGAACATAAAAATGCACATATAGACCACAGAATGTCCCCACAGAAACACTTCTAATAAACTACACTGTCACCTTGCTGCTGTGCTGATGGCCTACACTGAAGGACTCTAACAAACAGCAACATAAAATTCATTGATGTCACGATTAGGAGAGTTCCTGGAGGATACTCTGCACTGTGTTGTGTTGTCCTTTATGAGGACTCAAAGGAGAAATCTTTTTTCTGGTATCAGTGCCAGAATTAATTGTGCTTCCAGTGAGCAACAGGTGAGTTTCATTTTATGGACATTCTGCAGCGTGTTGCTTCAATGCTACCCTCCTTGATTCGCAAGTGGAGAGCCAGGTGTGTGGTCTTCCTAAAGAAATGTCAGGTAACTTTACAATGCCCTGCAACTCATTTCCTCCTTCCTTCTCTGACTTCTTGATGGCACCCTCTTCACCCATGTCCACTTAATCTTCACATCTATTTAATCTCGAAGTATGGAAGCTGACATAATACATCTTTCCTCACGATGTGGTAAATAATGAAGATATTTCCATTTTTCCATGAGTCCCCCACTTACATCTGAGACAGGATATATTGCATACACCCCAAGATTTATCACTATAAATAGAACATAAAAGCAAGCTAGAAAATATGTAGCTTTTAATTATGAAAGTATTCATTTGGTAGCACTTTAAAATACAAGGAAAAGAAAAGCTCTGCTAATGTCAAACAGACTCTGTAGTTCATTATAAGCAAACTTCAAAGCTAACAGATGAAGGGAAAGAGAGAAGAGGAGACAAATGGTGGAGAGGAAGGGATGGAGTGATAGTAGGAGATTTGGACAGTGTCAGGTCCTGATCCCCTCCTCTCTGGCTGGACCTGATTGAGAGAGTCCCGTAAACCCATATGAGCATCAAGTGATGGATGGCTATTTTCCTTCCTCAGAAATGGACAAAACAGTCAAATCCAGGAAGACTTTGGCCCCTCTTTGCTTCCTGCCTACAGGTTCTGGTATCTTTTCTTATCATTTTTTCCTTGATAAAATTAAATACATAACATTCAAATTTGAATACATGCACTGTTTTGACCATCCTCTCTTCCTATTTTTCTTTATTTCCAACAATAGAGATTTTATTCTAGGTCTGGATAAAAATATGGGGTACAGAAATTACGCCCATATCTCTCTGAAATTCATGTCTTAACTTTCAAAGCATTGCCGGGTGAATCTATTCATATGTCTCATAGCTTCAAATGCACATATTAAAACTGAAATGTTCTGTATAGCAGATTTCTTTGTTGGATTTCTGATCCACATGAAGGCCTCACCGTACTCTCAAGTTCCATAATACACACACACACACACACACACACACACACACACACACACACACCCCTTGAGCTTTCCTTCCCTTCCACATAAATCAGTTTAAAAGGCTTTGTTAGTCTTGCTTTGTATATATTGATTCCATATACATTATCATTTATATAACCCAAAATATCCTTGGTTTCTCCATTTTTGTGGTTGAGCATAGACTGTGCTCTTCAAATGAACCTGAGTTAGACTTCCTCTAAGCATCTTCATAAGACTTTTCTAGACTTATCATTTCCTACTAGTAAAATGGAGATTGAAAATAGCTACCTTACAGGCTTGAAATGAAGATAGCCTGAAATTATTTATCTGAAGCTGACATAACCTCAGACCCATTCTGGAAGCCAGAGAATTTCGTCACCCACACAGCTTGCCTATTTGCTTTCTCTGTGTCACACTGCTAGTGAAAAATCACAGGATAAATAAATTCAAGGATATGACAGTAATTCCATAGTAATCAGGATGTTTTTGTTGGTGGTGGTTGGTTGGTTTTAATGCTGGAGGTTTAACTCAGGGTCTTATGGATATGAGACAAGTCAGGATGTTTTTGGTGTTGTTTGGATAGTTTTAATGTTTGAGATTTAACTAAAAGTCTTATGAATATGAGGCAGGCAGCATTGGACCACTGCTCTAAACACCCAACTCTAACTCTTTCATTTTTATGAGTTCTTTCCCTAAATGGTTATGATCCTTAATTATTTAATGTTGTTTCCAAGTATGTTAGCTTTTGTTCATTTTGTTTTCATTTGACTTTTATGAAAATGTACCTCATTTTCATCTTTCATATCAAGAGGTTATTCTATCTATTTTCTTATTCCCTGTCTTCTGGTATTAGAAACAAATGGCTTTTCCTTTTATCTAAGTCTACCTTTTACCAACGTTACCTAATAGAAAAACTGTCCCCTCCATAATTTCTTTTCATTGACTCAAAATGCCATGACTCTTTAAACCTTTGCCTTCATATTTTAACAGATTCTGGATCTTCTTGTTTTAAAATGATATTCCTTGGATTCTACTATATTATCTTGATCATTCTAGTGTCTTTTGTCCTGCTAGGCCAATGTTTCTGAGGATATCTTCAGCATTGTTTTATAAACTTGTTTATTTCCATGTATCTTAGCGCACTGCAATCATTCTCACTTCTGTTTTAAGCCTCTCTCATCATTCTTATTCAAACCACCACACCATATATAAAGTATACATATATATTTAAATATGAATATTTATAGATACATATATGTGTATATTTATATGTATATTTGTAGGCATATATGGGTGTGTTCATGTATATTTTGATTCTGATGAAGATATCTTCATCCAAACCTGCTGACTTCTTAAGTTTGAATGTTTAATCATCCAGAACTGAAAAAAATGGAATAAATGACTGCTTTTTTGATAGCGAAGCAAACTTAGCATTTTCTGGTTGAACAGTATAAACAGTGGCGTCATTCTTTCCTTATTGAATGGCCTCTCCATCCAGCTTCTGCAAGAATGGTTTCTTTTTTTTTTTTTTTTTTTTTTTTTTTTTTTTTTTTTTTCTTTTTTTTTTTAAAAATAGACCCAAACACTTTTATCATACAATCCAAGGCTGTCTCTGCTATGCTGTCATTCACTCCAATATACCTTCACCAGCAATTCAAATCTGCCCGTTATGTTCACCCTACACAAGGTGTGCCTCTTCCTCCTTTTGTTTACAACCTGTGCTCTGTCTAGTCATTCTCCTAGAATGACTCCTCCTTCCTTTTTAATTTACAGGTTGCCATCCTTTTGGAGCACTATTTTGTTTCAGGCTCTTCTCACTTCCCCCTTCTGATGCAAGAAAGCGTAATTGGTCCTGGCCATCAACAAACTATACCTAAATAATGTTTTTGATCTTATTAAACATGGTTGAACTCTGACTAAATGGTATGAAATAAGTGTATATTTAATACACACTGGCTGATGACTTGCCAAAGTGATGTAACTGAGCTAGCAGGATAATTTGTCTTATGCTGTAGTGAAAACAAAATAAGGTAGGTGGTTCCTGCTAGACTTTCTGTCTGAAGCTAATTATTTTCTTTGTAGGAAATTTAAGGGAATAAAGTGGAATAAAGAAAGAAAATTAGATAAGTAGTGAATAAGAATGATTGGAAAACATAAATATGAATTAATAAAATATACTTACAGAGAAAAAAATACTCATACTTCTGCAGTAGGTAGCTCAATGAAGCATTAATACAAGAATAAAGATATAGCATGTGAGGAGGAAGACGAAGTCAGAGAGAAGCCATGGAGTCGCCACCAGAGTCAGTAAGTCACTGCCACATGGCAATACACATATTAACAGAAATGGGTTAAATTAATATTAAAGTTAGCCAATAAGAAGCTAGAACTAAAGGGCGAAGCAGTGATTTAATTAATGCAATTTCTATGAGATTATTTCAGGTCTAAGCTAGCAGGCAGCCAGGAACCAACAAGCGGCTTCCTTGTAAAAGTTTGGCATCCAACATGGTGCTAAATCCATGTAAAAGATAAGAAAGTTTAAAAAGGTATCCTAGGCACAAAAGAACAGGGTTAAGCATGGTTTGCTAGTGGCATTTTCTTGTATGGGCTCTGTTCGCTAGAAGCAAGCAGAGGCATGGCTCCTTTAAGACCGTTTTTTTCCTGACTCAGTGATAGCAGAAAAGCCACCCCTGGCTCTTTTGTGGACACAGCATTTGAATGGGGTTTGTGAGCAGCGTGCTGCGACTTGCTTAATGGCAATGTGGATGCCTGAAAGTAAGGTGGTGTGTGTGAATCAGAAGCACAAGCAAACTCCACCATGCTGGACTGGGCAGAGCAAGCAGAAAGTACAGTGTGTAGCCTAGTTATAGTACAGCTTAATTTTTTTGGAAGTGCTTCACATTTTAAAAAGCACTCTTGCACAGTAAATAATTACAGATACACAAAAGGACAGATTCAGACAGATATAGACCTCTAAATGGGTCACAGTGTTGGATAAATTACTTAGGCTTAGAAGAGAGAAGAAAAAAGTATAGAGAGTTATAAAAAGAAATTAAATGGTTTTAAAAAAACAAAGTCTTTAAAGAGACAGAGTAAAGATAGTCATAGATTAAAAGGAGTAAAGAAAAGTAAGCCACATAAAAGTGGAAAACTCATAAGTAGTATGGGTTATATATATTATAGTGTTATTTGAATTTTTGACTGTGAATGAGCTAAGTACAGAGAGACATTTCATTGTATGGTATGCTAAGCTAAACCAGCATGTATATTCTAAAGGTATCATGACTTCCAAATTTGGGTCTAAGAATATGTTGTTTTAGAAAAAAATGTTCTTTTCTTGTTTCCATAGAGGATGAGAACCTGTGAATTGCTTCCAGACTAGCGTGATTTGATGGAACAAGACCCCCTGAAAGGTCCCCTTGAGCACCCATCAAAAATTACTTAACACAATAAACATCAGGAAGCACATTGGAGAAAAACTACACCCATATTTCCAAATACTGTTTATAAATGTTCTTTTACATTTAAAGGGGTATATGTTATAAAGATTTGCATTGGTATGGATCTTGTTTATTGATATAAATTTAAGGTAAATTTTGCTATACTATATATGTATATTTTTGACTTTGAGTAAGGTATTGTGTTTGTTTAGTTTATTTAAAAATATAAAGTATCATTCAGAAATATAGGTTAATAGTTATCTATAACAGTCAAGACTGTACTCATGTTAATTAGGTTTTCTAGATATAATGAGATATATTTCAGTTAATTATGTATTCTTCAAATCTTTCAGAGACCTTCAGAATATGATATTTAAATATTTTAAAAATGTTTAGGAATTTTCATGACAGTAAGAATCTACTTCAAGAGGAAGATGGGCATCAAAAAGGCTCCTTATGGAGTTTGTTAGATGAACTGTACATGCAGGAGCCACAGATAAATGACTGCTATACTTGCCTAAATGTGAGACAATCCTTTGTGGTTTCTGCTTCATGAAAGGGTCTGTGAGACATTCTGCAGGATGCAGAAGAAATAAAGGCAGACCTGTCTTTGAAATTCCCTGCTTTATGGAAAAGTCTGCTGGACACTATGGGCCTATAGGCTGATGATGGATGCCCCAATGGTACAGAAGAAATTTGGGTGACTGTCCAGGTAGCAAGATGTCTCTGTCAGTTCTATAATTTTGGAAGTTTCTTGCAATGCACTTTCTGTTTACTTAAGTAATAATAGTATATCCTTCTGGAGTTTTTGATGGAGTTGAAGAATAGGTAGAAAGTAGATATAAATATTGTAAGTGTAATTCTTGCTTGATATCTGCTTTGTTATATATAATTTTACTATATTAAAGTTAAAGCCTTCCTTTTTGTTTAAACAGAAAAGGGGAAATGGTATGGGAGGTCCTTCTGTATATGTGCTGCTTTCATTGGTTAATGAAAAATGAACTGGCTTGGCCTATAGCATGGGAGGAGGAAGGCAAAGTCAGAGAGAAGCTATGGAGCCACAACCAGAGTCAGACATGCTGAAACTTTGCCAGTAAGCCACTGCTACATGGCAATACACAGACTAATAGAAATGTGTTAAATTAATATAAGAGTTAGCCAATAAGAAGCTAGAGATAATGGGCCAAGCAGTGATTTAATTAATATAGTTTCTATGTGATTATTTTGGGTCTAAGCTAGCCAGGCATCTGGGAACCAACAAGAGGCTTTCCCTCAACAAAATATTTTCTGTTTTGCTTTTCGGGACCAAAGCACGAGGTGATCCAGTATTTGAATTACTGATCTGCCATTAACATTCATCAGAATCCTATCTCCTTAGGACTCTTTCTAACTTACCACATTGCCTGTATACAGCCACCTATCCTAGTCATGATATTCAACTTCCCAGAGGAAAAGTTGATAATAAGAAGTACAAATACACTGAAATATTGCAAGTAGTAATATACTCAAACATATGTCTACAAAGTGGATTGGTTGGATGCAATATTAGGAATGCTTTGCATAGCTTGCACTAAAAACATTCATCAGTAGCTGGCAACAAGCCTCAGATCCAAGCTAAATGAAGGCTTCAATACAATTAAATAAGTTATACACTTAAAATATTCAGCTAACTCTTAGATACATCTAATTCATAACCATGAAGGTACTTGTTTGAGAGGTTCTCCAATCTCAAACGTTACATTAAAATGTGCAGAGGTTTTATATATATATATATATATATATATATATATATATATATATATATATATATATCCTAAATAATATGAAAGGAATTACATGATTTTGGGGGGAGACCAAAATAGATGCATCAATGCTTTTCTACAAGTCAATTGCTGTTAAGTCACTGGAATTTTATCTCATTTTCTTTAAGTGAATATTTTGGCAAAATATCTTCATTGTACAACAGAATATTTTACATGAATGGCAAGAATTGGAATGCTTAAATCATTTTATAAAACTGAAATATAGAAACTCTCTCCTCAGGCACAATTTATAGAGTCTGAATCAGTGTAGGGTATAATCCTTGCTTTTAGAGCTTTGAAAGTCAAACGTAGAATAATAATCCAACATGCTAAATATACACATAACTCCATAATCTTTTAAATAATGCCTGCACTGATTAAGCTTTGCATTCAATAATATTGAATATTAATATTGAATAATAATAAAGATAATAACATTATCTTTATATAATTGCTATATTTTATATGCTGAATTTTTTTTAGAACAAGACCTTCTTAAATATTAAGACATTTTCTCAATAAATCATTGAAATCTTAAATCAAAGTTTAGAATAGCTGAAGTTATTATTCACTCGAACAAATCCTCTCCAATGAATTCACATCATTGTTTTTCTTTATTTTTATTTCTTATAGTCATATCTTAGAATCAGAATATCAAAACTATGCCTACTCAGCACTTAGTGTTTCAATCTAATGATTTGCACATACTAGTTTGTCCAACCCTCACACTGAATGTGTGTAATACTATCTTTCTTGTTTGTTAAAGGAAAAACAGACTTTAAAAGTTTATCCAAACCTATAATTAAGTTTTTAATGGATTGGAAAGCTGTCACAATTGTACTGAAAGCTATGTTTCTTGTAAATTACATGCCTCATATAATAAGGTAGAGAACAATTACACAGACCTGTGCATATGTGATAGATAGATAGATTAGATAGATAGATAAATAGATAGAGAGATAGAAAGATAGCTGATAGACAGACAGACAGACGACAGACAGACAGATAGATAGATAGATAGACAGATGATAGAGAAACTGTTCATAGTCTTCTCTATAAGTATTATATGATGTTAAACTTTTCCATTGCCCATCCCATATATTCATCATAAAGCCATTAGAAAGTCATCTTCATGTGTTAGACAACCTAATAGAACTTTAAAAAGTAATAAAATCCCATCAAGTTCCAAATCTCATTCAGATTACTTACGAACAAAAATTTTCCTATCTCTCTCACCCACTGCTAGAATGTTCTCGGTCAAAAAATATGAGCCTCTGAGGTCTTGGTCCTTTGTGCTCATCAGAGACTGTTGAAATGAAGGGAAACTTCACTGCCACAAAGGCTGAGTGAGTGGCAAGCTGGTCATTTTTCTGCTTGCAGGCCGATTAGTTACAACAGTTCAGCTAGGAAGTCAGCGCCCAGGGCAGTGTTCAAAGGAGTTGACTCTGTGATATAAACTGGCTGAGGGATATTAAAGCAAGTGAGAGAAGTGGCCTTTGAGAGAGGGAATCCAGTAGAACACATGAAAAACAAGAGGCACTTTGAGACTTTCTGGGCTTCCAGTGATGGGAAGACCACCCCTGCGAGCCACTTCCAATTGTTACTGCTCAGAGGAGAGCACCCACCTCAGACATTTGCATTCATTTCATCTTCCCTTTTGGGAAGTAATGTGATTTAGGACTGCTGTCTGCAGGACAGAAAGGGTCTTATTAATATGTGGCAGTTGGGGTTGTAGCACAGACAACCCTCATAAGTGATGGAAGACCCTCACATAATTGAATCTGAATTGAATAAAATGATGAAAAATTTAGCATCGCCTTTGTCTTTAGACACTACAGTGGGGACAGCCCAGAGGTCAGGATACTTGGGAATGATGAGGGGCATTTCAGAGTCTCCTGGTAAAAATTTGTTTAACACAGTCTCATGATTAAAAGGAATGTGTACCCTGCTGTGGCACCAAGGAACAAGAGAAGGAATAATAAATTGGTGCCATTGACAGGGTGTCATTTGTTATCTGTTTTAAAATGTCAGGTCGTGTCATTGTGGTGAAATATTTTCTCTCTTGATATATGTCTTACAAAGCAGGTTCAGTGTTTGGCACTATTCTATTTCAATAAAAGAAGCCAGCTTTGAACCTGGAAAGCCGTGCCACAGCGAGGGAAATAATGTCATCGGTTGCTTTTATTTGGCCATTTTTACAACTCCTTCTCCATTAGCAATATATTTCATTCATTTATTTGTTCCAAATTCTTTATTTTATTTATTTTTTGAGGAGTGTAATTATCCCTATTAGCTAAAAGCAGGAAATAAAAAAAACATTTTAGATCAACAACCCATCAAATAAGTAAATTAAAAAATATTTTATCACATTTTTAGACATAACTTTATTCAATACATAAATATAAGTGTTTAATTATATGACTAAAGTAAGAAGCAGCAAAAAAAAATAGTTCTGACCTGGAACTGTAGAAAGTGTGAACATTGTTACGAACATGCTAAAGCCACTGGACCTAAGGAGAATATAAATTGCTTAACTCTTGGTTACTTTTTCCAAAATTGCACTAACAACATGCACCGGCTTTGGTTTTTATCTATCTATACGCATATTTTCAAGCTACACTCAACTCAGTGTGCCTTACAGTTCCACATGCATGGTTCACCCAAATATGAATGGAATTTTGTTAATTGTATCCACACTGAAGATGTGTGGAACAGTTTTCCTTGGCATTAATTTCTAGGCCATGCAGCATAACAAATATTTATTTTTGTGTTTTACTATGCATAACATATTACCCTTAGATAGTTTAAAGTTTCAAGATAACAACTGCAGGTTATATAAATATAGTATGACATGAATGGACATTGAACATCTGCAGACTTTGACCGACAGGGAACCCTACATGTAATCTTTCACGGAAACTGGGTGATGAATGTAAGCTCTTTAAAATCTGAAAGCATCAGAGCAGTTGTCTAAGACCTTATCAGTGATTGTTATATAGAAATAAAAAACTTAAAAAGATTGCCATTGAAAAAGCAGTTTGGATGGGGTGATAACTTTCAATTGCTACAGTTTTCATTTGGTAAAAGTATGGCCATACCCATCACTTTCTTTTATTTTTTTCAATTTTGTGTGCATTACTGTTTTGCCATGGGTTTCAGGTCTCCTGGAATTGGAGTCACAGATATTTGTTAGCTGTAATGTGATTGCGGAGAATTAGGCCCCGGGCCTCTGCAAGAGCAGTCAGTGCGCTTAACTGCTGAGCCATCTTTCAATCCCTTTTTGCTAAGGTAAGACACAAATACTGGAACTTTGTGGAGCTACTTGGCTACCATTGACTCACTTATGGGACCTGTGCACATCTGTTTTTAAGAGAAGAAAAACATGGGGTGTTTCATGAAGTAACACACATTACTAAACAAATGTAGACTTCCAGAGAAAAGACATTTAAACTAGAAGTTGAAATGTCCATTTGGTTTTATTGTGATTCTAATGTGTTTTAATAGAAGTAAAACCCATCTTTAAATCCAGCAAAATCGGGTCAACAATTGCAAACTACAGAAAGATAGGGCACTTGCACAAAGGCAACTGAGGTGTTCTCACAGTCTATCACTGAGATACTCTATTTTGTCTGGGATGCCTAATCCTTTTGATTCCAAAGAGATCGCAAGTATTATGTTTTCTTTTTGTGGAACACAAAGTAGTTGTGGTGAAAAAAAATATCCTCAGGCACATCCATGTAAGTCTTATTCTACATTTCATTCATGACGGTTATACAATTTTATGAAATTGCTTCAGGATGGAAAGAAAATAGTACTATTACTAAAGAAAAAAATGTCCAGCAAATGTATCTCCTAAAACTCTCTAAGACACAAACTTCATCATGAGCTCTGTTATATGGTGAGAATGGCAAGAGAGAAAAGCCCAGTGACTGGTATGGAAAGAAACACAAATATCTCCACACTGAAGGACCATAGCTCCCTAGGATACTAACTCCATTCAGAAAGTCTGGAGTACCTGCCAGACACTGAGTGAGTCACCTCTCATGAGAGTGTACTGATATCTCCAGAATTTTGCCTCATACAGGGACCTATAGAAGTTTGTTCACTTTAAAACCTTTATTTTTTTCTTTTTTTTATTAAATTTAAAAGAAAAATTTACATTTACTCCCCTTCTCCCAGGCCCTCCCGCTCCCCCACTACCCCACCACCTTCCCCCTGCTTCCTTACGATGGGGCAGGATACCCTGCCCTGTGGAAAGCCCAAGACCCTCCCCTCTCCATCTCGGTCTAGGAAGGTGTGCATCCATATAGAATAGGTTCCCAAAAAGCCAATACATGCAGAAGAGATAGATAGGTCCCTGTGCCGTTATCATTGGCTTCTCAGTCAGTCCCCATTGGCAGCCACATTCAGAGAGTCCGGTTTGGTCATATGCTCATTCAGTCCTGGTCCAGCTGGATTTGATGAGCTCCCAATAGATCAGGCACACTGTCTCAGTCGCTGGGCCAGTCCCTCACGGTCCGGACTTCCTTGCTCCTCTTCTCCCTCCTTCTGCTCTTCCACTGGACCTTGGTAAGGGAGTCATTTTAAGATGGGCAAGAGACTTGTCTCTAGAGGGGATCCCAGGTGTTCCCAGGGATGTCCCCAGCTAGGTAGTTGGGCAGCAGAGGAGGGGGTGCCTGAACTGACCTTGTCCCATAGTTACATTGTTGAATATCTTGATCGTCACCATAGAAACTTCGCATGATGGATGGAGATAGAGCCAGAGACCCACATTCACATCAGAGAAAGGGATTGAGCTACTTTAAAACCTTTACTTGCTCCCCTGAACATCGCTTGGAAAACTCCAGTTCACACTGACAACAGTGCTACAATGTCACAGCATTAGGAAGGATGGCCGTTGGTTGCTCTGTAATTAAAGTTAAATTAAACATACTGTCCGACGATTAGAATAGCAGATTTTAACACCATCTACCATTCTTTCACTGGACCATTTTCTTGTCTTGGATGCTGTACACAAGTGTTCACAGATGTGCACGTCTTCCTCTTTGTGGCAATAGAGCTGAACTGCATCCTTTAGTCCTCCATTCTATCCACTTTCTAAGTGATTTTTGTTTCCTTTGGCTGATCATCCATTTTACATTTCCCTTACTCTACACATTCCCCAGGGTTATTTCATATTCTCAATACCCATGTATTCTGTAGTTACTAAGTTAGTTACCCTAGAAACCCTGTGATATTATCTCTTATGTGAAAGCGTTCAGCAATCAGGCTGAATCTATCATGTGTCAATGACTATTACACTGTCTGCTGTGCATTGACTTGCTCACTTTACATCCTCTAGGAACAACACAAGTTAGAAATGCTCCACCCGATAATCCTTTCTTCAATTAACGATAAATGCATTGATATATTGGGACACCCTTAACATCTCTGACTTCATTCAATGGATCACACAAAAGTGATATCTTTTTCTTCAAGCAACATTCTCCATACATCCCACAAAACTAGACTCTTTTTACTCTGTCTTATTCTATATCTGAAGTCATTTCATACAGTCATTCTTTGGGCTTCTTAAGAAAGATTCAATTTAACTGCTTAATGATGGGCAATTTGACTAAGGCAGGACAAAATAATCTAAATTGTCTTAACTTCCTGTTTCATTTGACATCAAATAACTCTTGAAGTGACTTTGTCCTTTTGCTGCAGTTTTTAAAAACTTGCCTTCTGCCTGTCTTAATCCTGAGACTGTCTTAGCAATGACCTCCTGGCCCAATCTCTATGGAAATGTCACTGTCACACTGTTCTACAGACTGGAAGCTGCTTCAATACTAACCCTTCTGGGAAACCTACAATAATTCTGTTGACTAGGTTAATTTTTCTTGCCATACGCTCTTCTAGCACACCCTGGCACTCATTCAAAAGTGTTCCCACTCCAGTTAAGGGCTATAACATTATATATGTGTATTTCTATTTGCTTATCTTTCTAAGCTGTTGTCTCTGTGGAAGGAACTATTGTGTTCACTCTTGAGTCAATAAGCAATTGTTTGGCACTCAGTTCATTTTCAGAGGTTAGAAGAGGCTGAGCAGTTGTCACAGCTGCTGGCTGGAGCTGATGTCCTGAGGGGTGGCTCCTCCTCCTCCAGGTTCTTAGTGAGTATTGTTTAGGGTTCTTCTCAAACCTTGCTATTTTGGATTAGAATAGCAATCACTGGACTCAAGACTTTTGGTTCCAGAGCCTTTAATGTCATCTCCTAACATTGTCTTTCTCTCATCACCATGGACGTGGAGTATTTTCTCACATCCAGTTCTACAATGAGCATCACTCCTTTTGGTGGCCTTATTGTGTTGTAGTTATCTGAGTCCCATCTAGTTCTATTGTAAGTTGAGCCACTTTCATTTCATAGTTAAAAGGATTCCAGCGACAACTACAGTTGAATCAAATTACTGCTATATCTGAGAGGTCTCACATGGTGTTCATTCACCTCAAATCCGTCAGTAAGGCACACTGGGAGATTGTATTTGAAACAAGATTTCTGAATAGAATAACAATTTAAATTTTGCCCCATGTCAATACAAAGTGATACTAAACATGACAATATCCGTAGAGAGAATGGCTTCACAGAGAAAGTATGGCATACATATGTACACACATACACACACTTCCACACATATACATATACCAACACACATAGAAATATTCCAGCAAAACAAGACTTCTAGGTCATGTCTTCTAGGTAAGTAAGCTTTTGGAAGTCAGATTTTTATTGACCAATATTTAAGGGTGCTAAGCTTTGAAAACCACGTTAACAAAAATTAAAAAAAAAACATACTAAATGGGTGATTCACCTAACTGTGGGCTTAGTCATGTTTTAGCAGTTGAGACTAACAGAGACTATAATTTGAACTTGAGCTTGACCTTTTGGATAAGGACATAGAAGGTCATTAATACCAATTGAGACTAACAGGGACTAAAACTTGAACTTGACTCTTTGGATAAGTGTTGTAGAAGGCTGTTTGTTTGCTCCTAGCTGCTCGACTCCAAAATAAACCACACAGAAACTATAATAATTAAATCACTGCTTCGCTTATTAGCTCTAGCTTCTTATTGGCTAGCTATTACATCTTAATTTAACCCATTACTATTAATCTGTGTATCACCACATGGCTATAGCTTACCAGCAAAGCTCCAACATGTGTTTCCCAGTGGTGGTTATGTGTCCTCTCCCTATGTCTGCCTTAATCTCCCAGCATTCAGTTCAGTTTTCCCTGCCTAACTCTACTATACAGGGTAAGGCAGATTCTTTTATTCACTAACCAATCATATTCACAGTATACAGAGGGGATTCCCATATCAGGTAAGGACATAGAAGGGGGATCCTCTTGCATCAAAGCTGGATTTTCTACAAGCTGCCCACTCCTACAAGATCGGATAGGGTTCCTGGTTAAATTTAGGAGAAACAGAAGACAGGATAGAATCTGGAGGTCTGTCTGGACATGCTGAAGCAGCCAAACAGCTCCAAGTTTCTTTCAGAACTTGCTTAAATACAAAAGCAGAACAGAGATCGTCAGTCAGTGTCTGACCACAAGACCGTTCCTGTCCTTGACTGAGCAGCCCCTTCTCGAACATGTGTTTGCTGCTCGGAAGCAGCCTCACTTTCTCTCTTGATGTTCCTGAGGTTTGTCGTCAGCAGTATGTTTTCTACTAGATACAGTGTTTTTTTCTCACAGGCTAAATCGTAAGTCTCTCACAGTCTGCAAGGTTTTTGGGAAAGGCAGAGCAAGCAAGCTCTAACTCAAATGACTTCTTTAAGTCAGAAATGACTCCATATGGAAACTGAGTCACATGTGGGCTCCCACACTCTTCGATCTCTGATAGAAAGATGCTCATGTGAGATAGAAAGCCACTCAAATTAACCAGTGTTGTTTTATGTTTCTTTGACATATGGTTTTCACAAAATATGTTTTTATCTTGTAGGCCTAAGTTTAATAAAACTGATAGTCTTCTAGAATTTAAAGCATTACCCTAGATACACATATTACAATCTTCTCTTGACAAAAAAAAAGGTTAAAAAGCCTTCACTTTTTAAAAACGGATAGCATTTGGAATTCCATTGAAATAATTCTTTCAAAGACACATTTGACATTTAAAGTATTTGAACAAAAGCAAACAGTAATCACATATATTTCATCATTTCAGAAAGATTTGCCACATCTTCTCCTATTCTAAACCCCTAAGAGTTCATTATTGATGTCTTCAGATGTTGGATGGTATTTTTAGTTTAATGCTTCCGAAGGTTTCTGCACACAGATGTATTTCTAGACTAAAGTATCTTTTCAAAATGTTTTGTCTCATTGAGGCTTACTTCAACATTTTATCATTTTTTCCTATATTTTCAAAGGTTGAGGCACAAATAAAGTATATGAGAAAGTAATATGAGATTTTTCTAACCATATTCACAATATCATCAATAGAAAGATGTGTATATTCTGTAGAACTTAAAAGGATGTTATAATAAATTTATGTTTTTAACGATGCTCCGTTGTGAGTGGCAACTTTAGAAATGGGCAATGTTAGTATCTATTCTAATTGATGAGAGTTAAATGAACGTACTTGGTTAACATGTTGCCGGTTTTGGTGTTGGCTCATGGAGACTGTGGAAGTAATGTAAAACAGTACTACCACTGCTAATCACTGTCAATGAAATGGGGAAAAGAAACGTTCAATCAGTATCATACTCTGTAGCTTTGGTATCCATCAAAAGTAATTGGAAGAAGGTAAACACATTAATTTAATGAGAGGCTAAATAATAGAGGCATCTTTGAAAGATGTTAGGGTTTATTTTATATCAATTACTTTGATCACTTTGTAAATATTAAGTTTGGCTCTAGTAATAATTATATATATCAATTATGCCTTTTAGTGTGGTACAGATAAAAACCATTTTTTTCCTTGAAGAGACAAGATCCTTGATGTGAGCCTCATGACCTTATATCTAACAAGATGAAGTCAAAATTTAAGCTCAGGGTTATCTAATTCTTAAACCAGACTTAATAATTATGACATATTTGTTTTCTAAAACAAAAGATAACAAAAGCAAAATTAGCTAGGTGGATCTCACAAAGTATGGTTCAGGCCAGAGCAATAATAAGGATTGTGAGTCTATGCTACATAAGTGAAATATCACATAACCATAGCACATAGGTGTTGTAGTAGAAGGATGCTTATTTGTTTCCTGGCCACCCAGACTCCAGAAATAGTCACATAGAAACTGTATTAATTAAATCTCTGCTTGGCCTATTAGTTCTAACTTCCTATTGGCTAGCTTTTACATCTTAATTTAACCTATTTCTATTAATCTGTGTATCATCATGAGGCAGTGGCTTACCGGAAAGCCACTTACAGGCATGTCTGTCTCTGGCAGTCTCTCCATTGCTTCTCTTTTACTCTGCTTCCTTCCTCTCAGCATTCAGTTTAGTTTTCCCCACTGAGTTTGATCCTATCCTATTACAAGCTCAAGACAGTTTCTTTATTAACCAATGGTATTCACAGCATACAGAAGAGAATCCCACATTACCTCCCCTTTTTGTTAAAAAAAAGGAAGGGTTTAATTTTAACTTATAAAAACCACATATAACAAAACAGGTATCAAGCAATAGTTATAGTTACAATATTTATATCTACTTTATCTTTTATCATAACTAAGGAAAACTATAACTATCAATTCTTCAACTCTATTAAGAACTGCAGAAGGATGTAATATTACCTAAGTAAACAAAAAGTACATTGTAAGCAACTTCCAAAACTGTAGAATTGACAGAGACATCACTGCCTAGACAGTCACCCAAAGTTCTTCTGTATTATTGGGGCATCCATCTTCAGCCTACAGGCCCATAGTATCCAGCAGATTTTCCCATGAATCATAAAATTTCAAAGACAGTTCCACACATATTGGTAGTTTGTCAGTTACTTTCTTCTGCGTCCTGCAGAATGTCTGGCAGACTCTTTCATGAAGCAAGTTCAGCAGTAATCTAATGTCCAGTTAATACAGCATAACATCAAGGAGTCCAGGCTAGAGCAGTTTCTGACCCAAATGGCTAACAAACTCCTTAAGGAGCCTTTATGATGTCCATCTTTCTCTTGAAGTAATTGGTGCTACCAAGAGCAATGTGTCTCATTGTCATGAAAAAACCTAAGTTCTTAAAACATTTTAAATGCCATATTCTGTAGTCTTTGAAAGATATGAAGAATATCTGTCCATCTGAAATACATCTCTGTACATCCAGAAAACCAAACTAACATGACTATAAGCTTCACTATTATAGCTGATTATCTATTAACTTATTTTCTTAATAATACATTACATTTTTAAATGAGCTGTACAAACACAATACCTTAATCAAGATCAGAAATAGATATACTGATAACAAAATTGACCTTAAATTTGTGTCAATAAGCCAAAATCCATATTAATACAAAGTATTAATCTCTATACCATACCGCCTTTAAATGTAAGCAAGCATTTATAGACAATATTTTGGAATTTGGGCATAGTTCTCTCCAAATTTTTTCCTGCTTCTTGTTAGGCGAAGTAATTTTTGGGGGGTTTCACAGTGACCTTTCAGGGATTCAAGGCCCAACAAACCACATTAATCTGGAAAGATTTAACAGGATATCATCCTCTGTGCAAATAAAAGAAGAATCTCTTTTTTTCCCTTTTTTTGTTGTTAAAAGAGAAATTTACATTTACTCCCCTTGTCCCCAGCAGTATTCCTCCTCCCTCCCCCTGCTTCCTTAAGAAGGGGCAGGGTACCCTGCCCTGTGGGAAGCCCAAAGCCCTTAGCCCTCCACCCTGGCCTAAGAAGGTGTGCAACCATATAGACTAGGTTCCCAAGAAGCCACTGCATGCAGAAGAGATAGATCCCTGTTCCATTATCGTTGGTTTCTCAGTCAGTCCCCATTGGCAACCACAATCAGAGACTCCGGTTTGGTAACATGCTCATTCAGTCCTGGTCCAGCTGGATTTGATGAGCTCCCAATAGATCAGGCACATTGTCTCAGTTGATGGGCCAGTCCCTCGCAAACCTGACTTCCTTGCTCATCTTCTCCCTCCTTCTGCTCTTCAACTGCACGTTGGTAGCTCAGTCCTTTGTTCTGATGTGGATGTGGGTCTCTGACTCTATCTCCATCCATCAGATGAAATTTCTATGGTGATGATCAAGATATTCATCATGTGACTATGGGAAAAGGCTAGTTCAGGGACCCTCTCCTCTGCTGCCTAAATACCTAGCTGGGGACATCCCTGGGATCCCCTCTAGAGACAAGTCTCTTGCCAAACCTAAAATGACTCCCTTAATGTAGATATCTTATTCCCTTCTCCAATATACACCCTTCCTCCATCTTCACCCTCCCCCACCCCTAAGCTCTCCCCAGTTCTTCCCTTCTCCCTTCTACCCCCCTCCCTTTTGCCTACCCCCACCCCCAACACCTACCTCCACCCCCATCCCCACACCCCTGCTTCCAACTTTTGCCTGGCGATCTTGTTTGCTTCTGATTTCCAGGAGGATCTATATATGTTTTTCTTTGGGTTCACCATACTATTTGGCTTCTCTAGGCTTGTGAGCTATAAGCTTAATGTCCTTTGTTTATGTCTAGGGTCCACTAATGAGTGAGTACATACCATACTCATCTTTTGGGGGTTGCGATATTTCACTAAGGATAAAGTTTTCTATTTCCATCAATTTGCCTGCAAAATTCAAGATGTCAACATATCCTTAGACCCAAATTTTGAAGATAAGATACCTTTAAAGTATATTTGTTGGTTACTTAGCTTTTTTATAGTCAAAAAGTCAAAGAAAGCACAGTAATAAACATAATCCAGACTCTCTGTGTATTTTCCATCTTTACTTGGCTTATTTTTTTTACTCTATCACTTTTTAATCTTTATTTTATTATCTTTACTTATTTCATCTATAGCTGTCTATACTCTGTCCTTTAAAGACATCATTTCATATTTTTTCTAAATCATTTTTTCCTTTATGACTCTCAATATTATTTATCTTCTCTCTCCCAAGTCTATGTACATTTTTTAACATATGTCTTATTTAGAGTTCTTTTATATCTGAATCTGTCCTTATTCCATATCTGTAATTCTTTTCCGACCAGGACAACTTCTGAAAATGCTAAGCACTTTTTAATAACCTAAGCAGTATCATTGCTAAGGGTAACAGAGCTTTTGCCTTCCGCCCAGTCCAACATGGCAGAAATTCATTCACTGCCTCTAAGACTGCAGGGTGGGATCTATCTTCACCACCTCAAACCAGTTGGCCCATGTTGCCACCATGTAATCTGCAGCATTTTGTCCAGAAACCCCATCTAAATGCTTGGCCTCCTGAAAGAGCTGAAGTTCACAATAGCAGCATGGCCCCAGGAAAACCTCTCTTAAAGGAGCTGCAGCATGCCATTAACAAGCAAAGCCCATTGGGGGAAAAAAGTGGCTTAATTTTGTTTTTAGTGTCTAGAATTCCTTTCCAAGCTCTCAAAGGTTATATGTGAATTTAGTCGACCACCTTGGTGCACCAATTTGTAGTAAAAGACTGCTTGTTCAGTTCCCAGCCACCCAGACTCCTGATAACCACACAGAAACTGTATTAATTAAATCACTGCTTGGCCTATTAGTGCTAACCTTTTATTGGCTAGCTTTTACATCTTAATTTAACCTACTTCTATTAATGTGTGTATTGCCACATGGCTGTGGCTTACTGGCAATATTCTAGCATGGCTGTCTCTCGCAGTAACTCCATAGCTTCTCCTTGACTCTGCCTTCTTTCTCTCAGAATTCAGTTTAGTTTTCCTCACCTATATCTATTCTGACCTATTACAGGCTCAAGACAGTTTCTTTACTAACCAATGGAATTCACAGCATACAGAGGGGAAGCCCTCACCACAGGTGTGATGTGCAACATTTGACCACAGTTACTGAAGACCCTTAAGTGAGTAATCTGGTTACTTCAGTTTTACTCCTTGCCCTCCTAACCTCTCCCTCATCCATAATGTCTTCTTTTATTGAGAGAGTTAAGCATCATGCTGCCTTTGGCTTTTCGTAAGTTTTATCTTTCTGTTCATGTCTAACCAGTAACTTTTCTTACCATTCAAATAAGACTACTGCAAAAATATCTCTGAGGAATGTAGAGTAACTTCATCTACAGAAGTGGGTTACAGAATGAGATTTTAAAAAGCAATTTGAGTCTGATTTAAAATATTACTAGATAGGTTACTATTTAAAAGACCATAATTTGAATTTTTTTAAATTCATAAAGATACTTTATAGCTCTTAAATATAAATGTCTAGTGTCAAAGTAACAAAATAAAATATAAAATATTAGGCTTTTTCTTCAAAAATCCTAAAAATGTGAGGGGTTTTGTTAGCAATTGTACTGTAGAAAGGATACTGCTTCCAACCTCTCTTTAAACTGAGTATTTAATAAATACATTAGAACTGAGTAACTTTATTCTCTAGTGGTACAGTTTAGTAAATCCATCTATGAACTATCTTTTTATCTATCCTACAGTAAATAAGTAGTGCTAGTGTGTTTAATGTTAATAAATTTTTAAGGTATATATCTGAAGCAAAAATTTCTGAACATAAGTTACTTCTATTATTATATTACTATATTACATATATAATATACTATATTATTATTTGATACTAGACATATATTACTACTCATATCTTTTCTCAGAATTATGCCTAAAATCCAAACATTATAAAACATTGGTTATCTTTCAGGAAAATATGTAAAGACTGCCAAATCTGTTTTGGCTACTTCTGAAGTGTCACTGTCATCTATAAGTTTGATCATGTTCATGGGGAAGTACAAGTCACTAGTTTTCCTTATTTTGTTCTTAGTCTACTAATAGAGTTTCAACATTTTCCTCTCTGAGAAGGAGTTTAATACTGCCTAAATATTTCCTGTCTAGCATGTTTAGTGCCTCGAAGTCAGGGAACTAAAGGCCAGAATTCTAGACTGTGTAATTCAAAACAATTATTCTAAAATAGTGAAGAACTTGGTCCTGCCTCAAAGCAATGCACTAGTCTTTGTTGATTAGCCATGGGAAGCCTTATACTCTCTGAGGAGTGGATGTGGGATGGGGATGGGAAGGGAGTGGGAACTGGAATTGATATGTAAAATGAGAAAAGATACTTTTTAAATAAAGAAAGAAATTAAAAAACAAAGTCTCTCTTTACTTAAGTAAAAAGAAATATAATACCCAAAAATTGATCATGAAATTAAATCAAATTTTATAATCCTTTTCATATATTAAACATCTTAAACTTGGGAAATATACCGCTTCTATTTAACCATCAATTTTCTCTGAAAAATAGAATATCTCAATTATTTTGTAAATTATTATTACTATTTTTATTATTAATATCACCATTATTAGGCAATCTTAACCCTGTATCACATGGTAAAGCTTTAATAAATATCTAAACTTTTTTCATAGATAAGAGAAAATTTGTAAGTTATTTGTCTTCTGCTGAAATATACTATATCCTACCCTATGTTCTTTTTCAAATTTAGCCTGACTGTATAAACAATAGATCTAACTAAAATGAAATAGAAAGCTCACTTACTTTCAGTCAGTCAAGAGTCTTTAGATTATACAACTCTTCAAAATTAATGATTGGAGTATTAGCCACTAAGCCAATACTATATGATTTAAAATAAGAGCAGGATTTCTTGAATACTGAAAGGGAGAATAACTTCAATCAAAGTACGATTGCTCTATCATCTTGTCAGCTACATAAACACATGTTAAAATCCAGCAGATGGAGGGGTGTCAAAACTACTTGCTCTGGCTCAAGGGCTTAAGAATAATGTACAGATATTGAAAGAATTTGAGGAAATTTGCCTTTCTAAAATATAATTTTATATTTTTATAACTTCCCTATTTTTATTGAAAACATTTTATGTTCTGATCATGTTTTCTCCTCCAACATCTCCCCTCTGATTCCTCACTTCCCCATCCATCACACCCCTTCTTCTTTCTCTCTTTATGAAACAAAAAAGCAAATAAAACATACAAACCGAAGTTTAAATAAATAAAAGAGAAGAAAAGCATGAGAAACAATGCAGATACAGACACACAGACATGCAGATACACACAAGTACACACACACAGACACACACACACAGACTCAAAGTGCAAATTCAGACTCATAATATAAGCAAAAGACCTGTAAGGTAAAAAAAAACCTTCCAAAGCCGTATGATTAAATAAAAATTGTTAAAATACAATTGGGTTCATTTTTGTGCTGGCTAACTACTTCTAGGCAAAAAAAAAAAAATTGCTTGCTTACAAAACAAACAATCAATGAAAAACAAGCCCAATGTAACAAAAAAAAAAGTTTGAAAAATTATCCAGAACTACTTGGTATAAAAAAATTGAAAAAGAAAATCTCAATTTGAAGAGAAAACGAAAATGGCAAAATTGAGGCATCATGGGATTATTAATACATAACTCAATAAGCTACAGTGAAAAAGCATCATCAAATGATGAAAAATACTCTTGAATTAAATATAAATATAGAAAATGTCAGAAGAATAAACACAAAAATATGATTAAAACTTTTTGCACTTACACAGCTGAAAAGAGTATAAATTAGTAAAGTTCATGGATTAGTTTAACAGCAAACTAACAAATGAGTTAACAAATGCAAGACTTATTACAATTGAAGATATTAATTTTTAAGATCCATAATTATAATAAATGATGGGAAAAAGAGAAATCTTCAAAAATCATCATATACTTATCTAACAAGCAACACACATTATGAACATGTGTCATAATAAAAGAAAAATAAAAGGAAGAAACAGGACTATTTATATACAAAACAACTGGATATATTTTTGTTTTTGTTTTCAAATGATGCCTGTTTGAGTCTGGAGTAGTGTTGGAAGTCTTTGAAGTGGGTATACGCTAAATATATTGTATTCATATATAAAATCATCAAAGGACACATTAATTTTTATTAACTTATGATAGATTGATTATAAGTTTGACCAAAGATTGTCCTACTTTTACAAGAATAGTTAATTCTCCCAAAATAAAACAAGCAGAAGTGAGATATAGCATTTATTTTTTAATGTTCTTTTATTAGATAACTGAAAAGAATACAAAATTTTTTAATTTGCTTAATCAGAACTAATTTAAGCTAATGTACTATATTCAAAAGTAATAAAGTACTACAAAATATGTTAGTAGTTTAAAGAACAAATCAGCAATAGAATGTTGCACAGAAGTCTACAAATATTTGGAAATCGGACAATAAATATTTTAATTATTTTAATCCTCTTTTTTTCATTTTTAAAGTGGGGTGGGCAAAAGGGAAAGGGGGAGGGAGAAGAGGAGAACTGAGGAGAGCTTGGTAGAGTGGGAAGGCAGAGATGGAGGAAGGGTGGATACTGGAGAAGGGAATAAGATATCTACATTAAGGGAGTCATTTTAGGATTGGCAAGAGACTTGTCTCTAGAGGGGATCCCAGGTGTCCACAGGGATGTCCCCTGCTGGGTATTTGGGCAGCAGAGAAGAGAGTGCCTGAACTAGCCTTGTCTCTTAGTCTCATTTACAAATATCTTAATCATCACCATAGAAATTTCGCCTGATGGATGGAGATAGAGTCAGAGACCCACATCCACATCAGAACAATGGACTGAGTTCCCAACGTCCAGTCGAAGAGCAGAAGCAGGGAGAAGATGCGCAAGGAAGTCAGGTCTGCGAGGGACTGGCCCATCAACTGAGACAGTGTGCCTGATCTATTGGGAGCTCATTAAATCCAGCTGGAAAAGGACTGAAGGAGCATATGACCAAACCGGAATCTCTGAATGTGGCTGCCAAGGGGGACTGACTGAGAAACTAATGATAATGGCATGGGGACCTATCTCTTCTGCATGTATTGGCTTTTTGGGAACCTAGTCTATATGGATGCACACCTTCTTGGGCCGGGATGGAGGGGGGAGGGCCTTGGGCTTCCCACAGGGCAGGGTACCCTGCCCCCTCTTAGGGAAGAAGGGGGAGGGAGGGAGGGTGGTGGGGGAGCGGGAGGGCCTGGGACAATGGGAGAAAGTGTAATTTTAAGTTTTATTAAAAATAAAAAAATAAAAAATAACTATTTTATTTCCCCCTTTTCTTTCCTCTATCCATTACCTCCCATATACTGCCTACCTTGTTATCTCTTGAAATCATGTTCTCTTTTTCTTTGTCGTTGTTATGGATATGCATACACACATATGTGAGTCAATATGTAAATACAACATTCTCATTCTATTTAGTGTTATTTGTAAGTATATGATTGCAGGGTTGACTGCCTGGTATTAGAGAACCAACTAGGGACTCAACCCTGGGGGATACTATTTCTCCTCCTTGTAGCATTCTCTAGTGTTGTAGGGTCCTCTTGAGACTTCCCAACTCCTGCACCTATGGTGTGGGACAATCCTGTATTCTGTCAATTATGTTTTAAATAAACACTGATTGGCCAGTAGCCAGGCAAGAGGTATAGGTGGGACAACCAAACAGGAAATAGAGGTGGGGCAAAGAGAACAGAAGTATTCTGGGAAGAAGGAAGCTTTCCCTGAGGTCCTGTTCAGACACCTAAGAAGCAGGATGTGAATGGCCATGCTGAAAAAGGTACTGAGCCATGTGGCTAACATATGTAAGAATAATGGGTTAATATAAGTTATAAGAGCTAATACAAAGCCTGAGCTAATGGGCCAATCAGTTTATAACTTATGGAGACCTCTGTGTAATTTTCATTGGGACTAATGGCTGTGGGAACTGGGCAGGACAGAAAGCCCAACAAGCAGATCCTCTTTACACACCTAAGGCCCAGGGAACAATGAGGAAGAGGGGTAGGAATAGTGTAAGATCCAGAAGGCCAGAAAACCTGCTGTGAGACTTTGCCATTTATAAGTAGTAGGAACCTTAAAAACAATACCTCAAAATATGGCTGCCTGAAGAAGAATAAAGAAGTAAATCATCAATAGACACACTAACACAATTAGTGTTTTAAAATGAATTAACTGATTATTAACTATATCTGAAAAAAAATACACAATTCTAATTAACAAAATCAAACAATTATGCAAGTTAAAAAAACTTTCCATAACATGGATAAAAGTAATGTCAGTTCTTCAACTTGGCTTTAGAGTTTCAAAGCAATCTCAACTAAAATATCAGCTATCTGTTTCATGACGATTAATAGACCAATTTCAAAATTGCGAGAGGAAGGCAAAGATTCAGAACAGCTTGTGAATATTGAAAACTAATGAGATGATTGATACTATCTGATTTCAAGGTTTAATATAAACTTACCATAATCAAAACAGTGTTATAATGACAAAAATACAGCTAAATTAATAGAGTAAAGAAATCAGAAAGAGACCTACACTAAGCCAGAAAAATGGATCTTTATTACAAAATGAAAGCCAATTTAATTGTGAACATCCGCATATGAAAAACAAGATGAATTCAGAAGTTAATGCTTTCATAAATTCTAACATAATATATCAAAGAAGTAAATGTCAATTATGAAATTAAAAGCATCCTATATGAAAACATAAGGGGTTGGGGATTTAGCTCAGTGGTAGAGCGCCTGCCTAGCAAGCGCAAGGCCCTGGGTTCGGTCCTCAGCTTCAGAAAAAAAAAAAAAAAAAAGAAAACATAAGAGAAAAATCAAGGTGACCTGGGCTTGGTAATGACTTCTTAGATACAACACCAATA
Source organism: Dicrostonyx torquatus (assembly GCA_028555095.1). Taxonomy (NCBI): domain Eukaryota; kingdom Metazoa; phylum Chordata; class Mammalia; order Rodentia; family Cricetidae; genus Dicrostonyx; species Dicrostonyx torquatus. Next base: position 1,599,647 of record JAQHUG010000219.1, read on the forward strand.
AGAAAGGTCAGTACATGAACGTAATTGCTAAATTGAGCAACACGAAGATTATAAACTTGAATTCTGCAGCAATTTTAAAAGAAGGAAATGCAAAACTATGGACCAGGAGGTTATTTTTGCAAAACACACATCTGGTGAAATGCTAGTTTCTAAAACATAAAATGAGCTACTAAAATCAGCAATAATAATTTTGCACGTAACAGTCTGAAAAATGTTGTGGAATAATAGTTTGGTATATGTTACATTAGTTTATGCTGTGGAATGTTAGTTTAATGCAAAGACACACTGCATTCCTTCACATCACATTTGTTAAACTCTGAAAAACTGTGTTACTTTGCTTGTCTAAAACACCTGATTGGTTAATAAAGAGCTGAATGGCCAATAGCTAGGCAGGAGAGAGAAATAGGTAGGGCTGGCAGGCAGAGAGAAAAATAAGAGAAGAGCAAAGAGTGGGAGATGTGTGAGAAAAGGAGAAAAAGAGCATGCCAGGCTCCAGCCACCCAGCCACATGACCAGTCACAGAGTAAGAAGGAAAGAAAGCAAGACATGTAAAATAGAGAAAGGTAAAATCCCAGAGGCAAAAGATAGATACGATAATGTAAGAAAAGCTGGTTAGATAAGGCTAGGCATTCATAAGTAAGAATAAGTTTCCATGTATTTATTTTGGAATAATTGTGGGCTCCAAAAGAGTAAAGAGTTAAAAAAAGAAAGACGTCATCTCATTTGTTATGTTTAGGGTCAAGGATCAGCTTGACAGGACCTGTAGTCACCTAGGTGAGAAGCCTCTAGGAATACCTTTAAGTGAGTAGGTTAATTGAAGTAAAATACCCACACTATGTGGACAGTACCATTCTTAAACTTGGTTCCTAGACTGTATGAAAGAGCAAATACTAGTTGAGCATTATACTACATCTTGATTGTGGATGTAAAAGTCTGCAACATGCATTCTAATTGTTCGTAATAGTAAAAACTCAGAGTTAGCTACCGGGGCGGGCGGGGAAGGGGGAGCTGAAGGATCAGAGAAGCAAAGCAGCCAGCCACTAGAACTCTTACCTCTAGCAATGCTCAGACCAATGGGCAATCCTCTCTACTAATCCTCAGACTGCATCCTCATACTGACTGCTTCAGACTTCACTGAACTCCTGTCTCCTCTTGCCTTATATTCCTCCCTCTAAACAGCCACATATCACTCCTGTCTCTACCTCCCTAGAGCTGTGATTAAAGTATGAGATTCCCAAGCACTGGGATCACCTCTGTTTCTCTTTTAGATTGGATCAATTTCATGTAGCCCAGGGTCGCCTTGAACTAACAGAGATATGTCTGCCCCGTCTTCTGAATCTTGGGATAAAAGGTATGTGCCACCACTACCTGGCCTCTAGTGGCTTCGCCCTTCACTCTGATCTTCAGGCAAGCTTTATTTGTTAAATCACAAACAAAATATGCCCACACGTGTCTGCCTTGGTGGATTTACCTTGAACAGTGAGACAATGTAATCTTCCCTTCTTGAATTGTTTTTGTCAGCGTACTTTTTCCTCAGCAACAGAAGTAAGTAAAACACAAAGAAGTTACATGGATGTCAAATAACCAATAAATCTAGTAGATGAGAGTTTCAGTTAAAAGCAGCAAGAAGATATGACTTCATACCTATTAAAATGGACAAAATCTACAAACCAGACAACAGCAAATACTGGTGACAATAAAGTAACAGTAGAAAATCTTCCATTGTAGGTAGGAATGATTAGAAGATCATTTGGAGGTTTTTACCTGATTTCACTATGAGATTAAGTGATTTTACCTTTTGGTATTTATGCGAATGACTAGAAAAAAGCTTATTACAAAGCAGAATGTGCAAGCAATCATGATTGCTGAAATTTGGAAGCGACCAATAAAACTTTCAGCAGGCAAATGGTTAAATAAACTGTTGTATTTGCACAAAGGGATAATACACCATTATAGATTAAGTTCTATCAAGCCATAGAAAGAAATGGAGGGGATAATTTCAAATACATATTGATATACGGGAAAATCACAAGACTACATACTGTGTGTTTAGCAGTATGACATTCAGGAAAGACAAAATCATGAATTCAAAATAAGATTATGAACGATTACTGGGAATTCAGAGGGATTACAAATTAAGAAAAAAGAGAAACTGGTAATTTTTTAAAGATTTTCTATATTTTTAAGATTATATGTAAGAGGGAGTTGCTTGTTCGTCCCTGCTGCCCGGCTAGCTTAGACTCGAAATAATCACACAGACACTGTATTAATTAAATCACTGCTTGGCCTGTTAGCTCTAGCTTTTTATTGCCTAAGTCCTACATCTTAATTTAACTCATTTCTATTAATATGTATATCACCACAAGGTTGTGGCCTACCAGCAAAGTTTCAGCACATCTACCTCCAGTTGCGGATCCATGGCATCTCATAATTCTGCCCTTTTTTCTCCCAGCATTCAGTCCAGTCCTTTCTGCTTACATAAGTTCTGCCCTGTCAACAGGCCAAGGCAGTTTCTTTATTCATTAATGGTAATCAGAGCGCACAGAGGGGACTCCCACATCAATTATATATACATTTTTTGTTTGTGTGTGAGTGTATGTATATGAGGAAATGTTCGTAGCGTACAAAAGAGAACATTGGCTCTATTGGAGCTAGGGTCACAGGAAGTTATGGAATTCCTGACATGGGTGCTGGGATCCAAACTCTGCATCATCTGGTATAACATCTTAATTATTCAACCAAACCACTCACAAGGAGGAAAGCAATTCTGTATGCTTTTGCAATATAAGTATATAGCATTAAATTTTTATCAAAATCACAGACTATATGACAATTGAAACCTTGTACACACTATAAACTTTCATTAATAGTGGCTATAAATAAAAATTCATCATTGAAAACAATATGCTACAGTAGGTATGATGGTAAACATAGGGGAAATTAGAAAGGGAACATATGACAGAATTCTTGGCATCCAGTGGGTACTATGAAAGGATACTGAGAGATGCCATAGAGTATACAGGGCAGTCATCCCCAGACGAGCAATATGTGGTCAAAAAATCTGTCTGTTTTTCTGTCTGTCTGCCTGCCTGTCTATCTCTCTTTCTGTACCCCTACCTCTCTGGATCTCCATTCTCACACACACATGCAGAAACACACATCACTTTTTTCACTTATCAAATTAATTAGAAGTGAAAACATCTTTATCAATGTTATTTAACACCAACAATTTAAATAACAGAGATTGTATTTGTAATAAGCATTTTCAGCCAACATTTGAATAGTAAATGCACAAGTGTTTTAAAGAAACAATTGTTTCATTATTAGACATATCCAAGCAGAGAAATTCCAGAGAATCTAATGATCATATTCAAGCTGGTTAAAACAGTGGAACTTAAACAGCTAGAGTTTTTTACCAACACTTGTTTTTGAAGAAAAAAAAAAACAGCAACCATAGCATGAAATAATAGAAGATTAAGGGACTCTGGTATCACTAATAATGCCTTTAGACCTTAGTTCTGCTGACTTCAAGTATTTCCCATCAAGTCTTGATGGGAAAATTTGAGGTTGGCTGGAAGACACTGTGCTAAAAGAGTTCTAGTAAATGTTATATTCTGGCACTTGGTCAGGGGTCTCCCAGTAGGATAATTTCTTCCCTATATAATAGCTGTAACACCAAATGCCCAGGGATGGAGAGGTTTGTTCTTCTCTTTGGGCTTTAAGACACTTAGACAGCCACCCATCTGTTGACTGTAGTGTTTTCTAGTTATGTTCTTCACTGGGGAGTCACTGTTCGCTACATTTCCCTCTGTCATTAGATCTATCTCACAGCTAAGGCAAAGCTGAAATTTCTAACCACGGACAAGAGACTCTTGTTAGATGGAAAATACTAGTACTTGATTGGAGAAGTAATACAGTTGTACAGGGGTTACCAGTACTGAGTGCAGATGGCACCCTGTGGCAGTGATTATCAGTCAGGGTAATTTTATCTCCTAGGGGACACTTGGCAGCACCAGACGCTCTTTGGGTTTTCTTAGTTCAGTGGTTCTCAACCTTCCTAATACTGCAAGGCTTTAGTACAGTTTCTCATGCTGTAGTGACCTCGAACACAAAATTATTCTTGTTACTATCTCATAAATGTAATTTTGCTATTGTTATGAGTAATAATATAAATATCTGTGTTTTCTGGAAGGCATTGGCAGCCCCTATAAAGGGTCTATCAATCCCCAAAGAGATTGCAACCCACAGGTTGAGAACCACTGTCTTATTTGTTGGAAGGATTCCTCCAAGAATTTTGTAAAAAGAAACCAATCATGCTAAATAACTACAATGCATAAGCTGGGTTCATACAATATAAGGTTATCCTGCCTAATATATCAGTGTTGGTAAGATCGGAAGAAACTGCTCTGTGCAGTATCTTCTCTTCATAGCAATGGATGGATTTTTCCAACTTGAGCATTTTATAACCAATAAGCTATATAACCAAAGTTTATAGGTGAACTCTTCAGAGATTAAGTGTGCAATGATAGAGTCATTCAGAAATACATGCCAAGTCATACAGATATTAGAAAATATTTATTGTCCTAATTCTCAGCAAGTTTGGAAGGAAACTTTAGCAGACTGGATGAGTATCCTAGCCAAGAGTGATTCCAAATTCGAATTTAAAATATGTCTTCTGTCTTCCAGCACACATACACTGAACGTAAAATATTGCTAAATGGAATAATGGGATAGGAGTCTATATCTGTAGTAGAATTATTTCCTGTTGTAAGTTAAAACACTGGGTTTAAGTCTCAGCACCATTAAAAAACTAAATCTTGCTCTTCATTCAACGATTCACAACTGTTACATACTAAAAGTTTCACTTCAAGTGCTATTATAACTGTGACTTTTCTTAAAAATTCTGGGATAAACTGTGTGTAATGCTCTCCTTACCTCCAAACAACCCTTTTCCCAAAAATAATCATCTACATTTGAACTACACAGAAAGATAAAATGCAGTTGAAAGTTCTAAAACTGATCACTGTGTTAAATGCCACTCATAACAGAGAGAGCCCTGTTTTAAATGATTTTTCTGGTGTCCCAAAGATTTATGTAAATATTGTACATAAATATGAAAAGCATTTCAGTAAATATTTTAAAGCCAATTATAAAAGGTGGTTTTCATTGTGCTCCTTATGAGTACTGGTGACTTCCTGTGTTTTATAGTCATTTGTGTGCAGATCAGCTTGCCTTGTAGTTAGTATAATAATTTAACATGTGCCCAAGCTAAAACTGATATTTAACAAACTTTCTCTAGGAGTGGTTTGGGGATTTATTGTACCACACCAATTTTTCAATCTGTAATTAAATGAGGTTTAAAATGTATATTATCTGTAACCAGTATGGAAATGTCAATAGTGCACTAAAGCTCTTTTGCTCCAGACACAAACAAGGAATCAATACTGGAGTCTATTGAAGCTTGGAAAAATAGAGACTTGAATAATTGTCTAGTTAATTTAATAAATGTTGACAGCTGACCGAGATAAATCAAGTTGTAAAGAAATCTTTTACCTCATTAGCATTTTTGGCTGAATTATCCACATAATTATTGCAATTTTCCACATCGCTTTACTCATACTGACAGTGTCTTTCTTTCAATTTTCATGTAAATGTATTTCTTCTTTTCTGCCCCAGCTCAGGAAGGTGTGCAAGCTTCATGATGCAAATTTAGCATTTTGTTGGGTTGTTGCTACTTTCAGAATGCTATCCTTTCTGCTTGTATGACCTTTCACTTGCTATAGATAATTTCATTATGACAGTTCCCAGGGATCCATTTATGCGTGGTATAATACTAAATAGAGAATACTTCTTGAGGAATCTGTTTTTCTCCATTTCTGTGTTGTTTATTTGGATTTACACAAGATGTGCCTTTAATGTTTCTTTCTCTCATATTATATTTCCATTCCTGTTGCTCACTTGGTTTAGAGTTATAAATTGATGCCACTATTTGATATGTGATCTGAAATGTATTTCGGGGGGGGGGTTTGGTATAAGAAAAACTTAATTATAACTATCTTGGAAAATATAACTTATATAACTCTTGTATTTTGTTTACTTCTGATTTGTTTTGAATAATAAGCTGGAAGCTTATTATTTATTTTAAAATATGCAAAGATAGAATCAATCTGACTGAAATTGAATGAAGAATTCACCAATATTATTCATTAAAAAATAAGACGATTGGATTCTGTGGTGGTTAATGTCTATTAACAACTTGATTGGATTAAAAACCGTACAAGGAATTGATGGAGCATTCTTTTGGATGTGACTGTGAGAGCTTTCTATCAAGAGTTAGCTGAGGAGGGGAGACATCATCTCATGGGCTCTTTTCCTGGACTGAGAAGAAAAGAGCAAACTCACTGAGCATCAATATTCCCTGCTCTGTGCTTCTCATGCAGCTCCTATGTGAGGGATTCCAGGCATAGGCTCCAACTACCTTTAGTTCAAGCCATGCTTTCCCCTCTGGGAGGGCAATACCCTGACAAAGTCTGAGACAAAGTAAGTTCTTCCTGAACCTCAAACTTCTTATTTCAGGTATTTGGTCATAATGATAAGGAATTACTATAGAATCTTAAGTTCATTCATTTGCCATCGATTTCAGTGGTAACTGCTCTGTAATGCTTTCTTTTAAGTTTCATTGCATTTGTTCTGCGCTCTCTTCTCATATATTCAATATCTATTTACTTAAGTGGATTTGAGTGTTTTGTCAAACTACTGTAACTATTACCAAGTTTGCTTTAAAGAACTTGTCCTATAGCTGGGCGGTGGTGGCGCACGCCTTTAATCCCAGCACTTGGGAGGCAGAGGCAAGCGGATCTCTGTGAGTTCAAAACCAGCCTTGTCTACAAGAGCTAATTCCAGGACAAGCTCCAAAGCTACAGAGAAACCCTGTCTCAAAAAACTAAAAAAAAAAAAGAAAGAAAAAGAATTTGTCCTATTCCATATTTTAAAATTATATTATATTTTAAAATTATATTATAATTTATACTTTGAATATAAGATATTTAAATATTTTTATTTTCAAAACTACTTATTAAAATGTAATATCAACTGAAAGTACACATAGCTATATATCTCTGTGCTACTCAGCACATGTTTACAATGCTAATGTTACAAACATCCATGTAAAGAAACAGATCCTGGCCCATAGAGTAGATTGTCTCCTTATTTTACTGCAATAACGGGTGAACCACAATAATCTCAAAGTGAGATTACAGATTAGGGTAGGTCTGTGGTCTATATCCCAGAAGGCGCTCCCTTCTTCTTGGAGATCCCCTCTCCCCACACTTTGTAGATCTATCCGTGCTATCACACATAGTGGTGTTTCATTTATAATTATTATATTACATCTACAAAATTCATGCATGTTTTGCCTTTTCTGGTGCTTTGTAGTCACAAAGACTCCTTTTCTGAACATTCTGTAATTTTCCTTTTGGTAAACATAGGCACACACTTATTTGCATATCTTGTTCAGTAAATAACTCTTGGAATTTTTAAGGATAATGCCAACATACAGAGAAATGACAGATTTGATTATACTTCCATGTCCTAAAGAGGTAGGGTTCATACAAATCACCTAAAGCCTGAACTTGGGCCGCAACTAGCAGTGTCCGAGCAGAGCAGTGAACTACAGGCCCTGGACCTATAACGGTGTGGGTAGAATTTTTGTTGGTTAACCTGAATGAAACTGGAACTTGGAAAGGAAGGAATGACAAAATGAGAAGAAAATCCTCAGGTTGTTTCTCACTGCAACATACGTACTGAGAGTGGGTACCTGGAAATTGGCAGTAACTAGGTAAAAATTAAAATAATTCATTGTGTATTGCTGGACTCAGGAAAGCTCTGAAACCACTGAAGGGGAGGCCTGAATTACAGCACTCCAGGGAACAAAGCTGCAATCATGGGTACATGCATTTGTTCTAATTTAGTGGATGTCTCAAGCAGCTTTCCAAAGCCATTGCATCAATTTACATTCTTACAAGCTGCGTGCTAGAATTACACAGTCTATAAATAGGCCTGCGCACTCACAGTGTCCTGTTTTGTTGATAGAGGGAAACAGAGGATAGAGGAAAGATGGTCTAACTGGCCAGTGAAATGGTGATCATTTGTTCCTGGGTAAGGGACAGGTCATTTTTAGAATGGTCCCCATCTCATAGCTTTCCTTACCGACTGGGCATGAATTATAAATCTGGGTGCATTTAGTGAAAACAACACATATTTCAGTGGGAAAGGCATAGGAAGACATCCTCATGATATTATAAAGCCTAAACTTTAAGCAGAAAACCAAAACATTGTGAATTAGCATGAAAAGTTAAGTATTATAAATAATTTATTCATCAAACACACATGCAAATGTAAGCAAGCCAAAACTAATAGTTATTCAGAAACACAATTCACAGAGTGTTAAATCTGTAAAATACATATTGATCATCTTAAGAAAAATGAAAAAGCTTATTAAATTAAGAGAATTAAGCCAGACTCAGAGATATAATAAAATTAATATATAAATAATATATATATATAATTTACAATGAAACGTATAATAAAATATTGCCACATGTGTTCTCTAATCGCTGTCTAGGGTTTATATAGACACATATGATTATATATATACAATGTGAAAGTAGAAATAAACGTATCTAATGGCACAAAGGAAACTAATAGGAGGGAGAAGAGCAAGGACGAGTCAGTAAGATTTAGGGGGATAACAAACGCCATATACAATATACACTTGTATGACAACTTTAAAATATATGTGGGTAGCATGCCCTGATTGAATGAAGTTCTGAGTACATGTGCACTGAAGACATGGAACAACCGGTTCATGGAAGCCAATGCTTCAGCCCCATGGGAATGGCATGGCCTTCCCCAGATGATGCTCCAAAGGATACAAAAGCCTTCCTCTGGTTCATGGATGATCTCCATAGTGTCTGTAGAAAACGCTGTCTCTTCCAGGATGCTTACAGCTCAAAGATGTCCCCTACAGAGAGCACGCCTACTGAGGTCATTTAGACCCGCCTCCTTGGTGAGCTGTATATAAAATCTCCACATCCTTTTTATTTGCATACAATAGCCATCATCCTTGTTCAGCTGTATGCAGTAACCACACCTTCATGTGCCGACGGATCTCATAAATATGCTCAGATTCTAGGCATGCTGTGGTTTCTTCATCAGGAAACCCAGTCCTCCGCCTCCCAGCTGTTCTGTGTCCATGTTTCTGTATGTGTGTTTATATTTCCTTTATTCCCTACCTGTCCTAATCAGGTCAAATCCCCGAAAGGCATTTTACGATATGGTGTGTATAAATACTACTAAAAGACAAGTACCTTGTAAAGTTTGCTTCAGCAAGATCCAAAAAGGGTGTTAAACAAGTTTTAAGGGATTTGCCCATAAAAAAGAACAGATTGTTTTAAATGAAATATGTATTACTTCATTAGATCATACCTTAAAAGAAGGTGCCAGATGCTATAATAAGGAAAGGAAGTGTATTTCAAATAAATACCCTCTCACGAGCAATCTCTGTTGCTGATTTACAACTAATTTAATCAGCATCATTTCTGGGTGAATCTGTCAGAGTTTTTCTTTACAACAGCTCCAAGAATAATGAACTTGGTTATGCAATATGCAGATTGTTGATGTTTTGAGAACTATGTGAAATATTTGAAGTAAGTGACCCAAATTGATTTAGTGATCCATACATGAAAAAGCAATTAATGAGGATGTTGTATAGCAAGCAAATTTTTTTAAAAAAAATCAAAAAACATTATGTTAGTGTTTGTGATGCATATAATATAACCATGAAAACAATGCGCTCAATATTCAACATTCTTTTCTAATTTATGCATCTACTGAACATTCTATTGATTGGATCAGCCATGGCAATATGCCTGAGGTTGTATAGGTTTACCTTCCACTTACAAGCTCCATTGAGGTCCCATTCAGGCATCTCATATTCTGGAATGAGTGGAATACCCAGACGATATTCTGAAACAATGACAAAGCTACAAGAAGAAATGCAAGGTACATTGTATTTGGCTCTCAGCTTTAACCAGAGCTAGGGACGTTTGGGCTCATATAATGGCACAAGCTGTTACCACAGGAAGTTAACAGGTTCGGGAATAACCTCCCACTCTAGGACCTGAGTTTCTGTCATTAGCTTCTCTAGCTTCTCCATGCCTCAGAAGTTCAATCCAAAGTACTACCTACATGATCCCTGAGAGGATACAAGAGCAGATTGAATCCCGCTTATCTACAATAGTTCAATGGCAAACCACAACTTCTATCCTTTCTCTATGGTTTGTAGTAATGTTTCTTACTACCGTCTGAAACATAACTTATTATGAAATTCTTTCAAGGGAGTTCATACTATATCATGTCTTTCTTAAGCCTACCAAGCCGCTTATTAATTATTTACATTGCATACTACTCCCTTTCTATACCACCTTCATGTACTTTCAGTGACTCACTTTTTTTTGTTTGTGTGGGTCTTGTTTGTTTGTTTTTTGAGACAGGGTTTCTCTGTGTAACATTCCTGGCTGTCCTGGAACTAACTCTTGTAGACCAGTCTGGCCTCAAACTCACAGAGATCCGCCTGCCTCTGCCTTCCAAGTTCTGGGATTAAAGGCTTGCACCACCACTACCCAGCTCAGCGATTTACTTTTATGTTTGCTAATTCTCTCCTCTACTGTGTTTGCTGGTGTGTTGATGTCATACCATGTCATTAAGTAAATTAATCCTGTATTCATCTTTTGAGTTACTCATATTTTTAATTACTCATATTTTGAGGATTGTGAAGGCCAATCTTGGTTGTCAACTTGACTTCTGGATTCTGGACCCTACAAAATCAAGTAGCTGGACATTCCTGAGAACGGTTTTCTCAGTCTGATTATCTGAAGCAGCAGACCCACTTAAACCTGAGCAGCACTTTTTGGTGGCAACCCAGATATAATTACGTAGAAGAAGAAAGTTTTGCTTTATGCCCATTGTCCCTGCTCTTGATGGCAAGTCCATCTTTCTTCTTGATGCATCAGCCTTCATCAGCCTTAGAAACAATTTCATAGACACTTCAAGCAACTTTTTTGCAGAGACTGAAAGCCAACAGCTATGCAAGGAACCCTCCAGGATTTCAGTGTCAGACTGGGATTACTAGAAATCACAGCCTCTCCAGGGTGAGACAGCCTTGATGGATTATCCAGAGGGCATCCTTTAAACCAACCTAATACATATACTTTTTCATTTTAGCAGTTCTGTTTCTTTAGTGAACTCTGACTAAGGTGGATGTGCATTACTTTTCCTTTTAAAATCTATTTGGTTTTTATTTTTAAAACCTGAAAATATTAATTGTATACTCTTTCTGTATTCAGTAATGCCAATATTTGTCCTCATAACTCCTGATTCTATTAGTCATGTATTCTTTTCTCTGCATGTTATTATATATTACAGAGGTGCTTGCTTCTGTAAAATTTTGGTGTTTTTAGCTTTAATTATAATAAACTCGTTTTCCTCAAAATTACACTGCTTTTTGACATTGTCTATGGACTTTCATCTTTGGTGAATATTTGATAACTATAATCTTCACTAATGTAACAATTTCCTACTATATATTTGCCTGTCTACTTACTGTGCTATTAATGACTGCCAAGGTAGTCTGTCTCAGCTAATTACAAGAAAGTAGACACATAGGAAGAGTCCTTGAGAAAAGTAAAATTTTCAAAGTACCTCAAAATAAATTTATCTAGGCTTCAATTTTGAACAATGTTCTGATTTATTTTAAGTTACCTAACCATACATAAGTTTTGTGCATTTATACCTTCCTTTTTATTCACTTTGAACATGTTGATAACTTTCTATAGTTACTCCATATGAATTATTATAAGTATAAAAAGTATTTTATATGATCAAGTAGTCAAATATATATAAATATACCTATGCATACATGTTGTATCCCAATATGACTATGATATTTCTCAAAATTTTCAGGAAATCTCATTATATCTTATATTATTTTGATGTATATTTTGATGCATATTTTCCACTTGCCAGTGAAGGAGTCTTCAATAATCACTGCTAATTTATGTATAAAACAAGTCTGAAAAATGCTATTGTACTTGATGAAAATAAATGCCTTCATTATTTTTGTAAGATTGATTTGCTTCCATGCTTTTGATCTTTTCTTTCTTCTTATCTTCTTGTGTATTCATTTATTAATATATTCATTCTAGACAGCATTTCAAAGATGCTAACTAGATATAATGATTACTAACAAAAAAAGATAGAACACATTCTATCTGCAATAATGTAAGATTATTTAAGGTTATAAAATATATAAATATTACAACAAGGCAAAGAGAAGAACAATTATGTAGGGAAGGATTTAGAAGTGGTATAAGCTACCTCCTAGGTAGTTACAAGGCAAGAGGAGGAAAATATGTCTGTCTCTCATCTTGATTAACAGAACCAGATAAGAGAAATCAAAAGAAAACAACCTTTGTTCTAGCCATGAGATAGTTTAGCTGGGATTTGATCATAAAGCACTTGTCTAGCAAATGTGATACACTGGATTCAATGTCCGGTATCACACAAAGATGGGGAAAAGAGAGCCGTTGATTTTCAATATGCAGGAACAGATGCAATGCCAGTAGATTTCTACAGCTTACGTAGGAAGCTGAAAAATATCCCACATTACTAAAGCAAAATATTGTTGTGTGTTGAATCTGGAGCTAGGACACTTTTTGGAGGTTCTGTTCAGGCGTAAACCCACTCCATGACTTTAAAGCAAGAGTCTTTTGAATTCCCTGTGCTTCATTTTCATTCTAAAATTGTAATGTATCATAAACAGATTTTGTACCTTTGTTTAAGTTTTATACATAAACTTGAACATAAACTGAAACAGAATTGGTGATTTTATTCTTCATATTTTAACTACAGTTGCTATTTATCTAATCTGCCAAATTTATACATGTGATTTGAAAAAATTAAGTTATTTTTCTCTACATTAGTGATTAATATGAACACTCATATGACTTAAATTAGGAGCCGTGAAACTCATAAATAAATTCCAATTTAATTTAAATATTTAAATATTTTATTATAAAAGTATCTAAAGAGATACATATTAAATTGCAAGGAAGGTAGTGTTTGGTGGGGTTCAAAAGAATAGAAACAAATAATTCAGTTAATCTAAATTAAAATGAAATTTTTCTCATCAAAGACATAGCTAACAACTGAACATTATTAGACATATTCATTTCTTATTTCTAAGGTAAGTTTTGATTTCATTTGAGGAATAATATCTATCTTTAACTTAAGTTTTAATCAGAATGGAGCAGGTTTTATTGTAGTTAAAATTGTCCCTCCAAATCAAAGACAATGTACAATTTTGTTTCGGGATTTTCTGTTTAGAAGTTTGCATGTAAATTCTCTCTCATTCTTTTAGGTCAGCTTAAAGCAGGCACTGGTTTAAAATTCCAAGATATGTTGACTCAAGAGCAATTTTCTCATTAGTTGATGCTGGAATGACTGACACTAGAAGATATTTCTGGAGATCGAAGGTTTGGTAATTAATTTCTTCTACCTGGGGAAGATGTGGAACACATCTACTCTTGGTGCAGCGCCCAAATGATTCCCTTGATCAGTTCTGTTTTTTAGAGGAGCCAGTATGTTCAATCTTCTCATGATCCCATCAATTAGGAGCTGTCATTGTACTACTATTTGACATTGAGCCAGTTTCCAAAAAACCTGCTTGAAGTGTCAAAGCCTCCTATTATACCATTGAGGTGTCTATTTGTCTTGTGTATATCTCCCTTAAATATATCGTGAGTTCCTCATAATGAGGGTTTCCTGTCTTCATTTCCTAAATGCATACAATGATACTGATGGTTCACTCCTTGATTTCTAATAGTCATTTAGGATTGTCATGTTTACAACGTGCAATTACTATTAAGAAAAACATCAGAAAATGTTTCAAAGGTCAGGTTCACAGGATAAGATTCTCTATTCTTTTGTGTTGTCTTTTGTAAGAAAAAATATTGCATTCTAAAAATGATACATCATTATATAGTTTCAATATGATTTACTTAGTACTTAAACTAAGACTCACAGGTGGGCAATTTACCTACCTGGTTTTGCAGAGAAATTCTGTGTTTCTAAGACAACCTGACTTTCAGTTCTGAAACAAAACCAAGGAAATACTTTTAAATGAGACCCAGTATTTCTCAAAAGCTTAAATGTTTCTTTACAAAATAGTGAGATGTGTTTTCTTTTTTGTATCTTTACATTACATGGGTCATAATGCAAAAGTTTCAACTTCTGTCTAAGGTCACTGCAATAGTGCAAACAGGCAGAATGGCATAAAGGGGCAAATCTAACTACATGTAATAATCACCATCCTATGCTGTCAGACAGCACTAATTGTCCAGTGTGTGGATGGCAATTCTGTTTGCTTGTTCTATATCATTCAACCATCAAAATATACATATAAAATGCCTCTGTGCATCAAGCACAGTGCTACTTATTGGGCTCTTACAGTAGAAAATACCACCATGAAGGTGATTGATGTCTGCCAATCACACTAAATTGAGCTTCAGGGAAAGGAGACTTTGTAACTGATTCCACACATGAATTTGTGTAACTGACTTGGAAAGAAAGGGAAATCCTGGGGTTGTTTAGTAACTACCAGCTTTCATAGGGGATCTGGGCTACTTTAAAGAATGCCAACTCAATTGCCTATGTGGTTGCCAATAAGTCCTATTTGTTATTAAAAGTAACAGGAGTAAGATATGTACTTCAGGCTTTTCCATACTAAGAACTTGGTATTGCTAAGTTCACACATGTGTACACACACATCTCTTAAAGAATAAAGATTTGCTAAAATATTCTGAAGCTATGAAGAATTCAAATATCTGATGGTTTGGTTTTTTAACATTTTATAAACAGATGCACAATAAGCTTATGTTTTATTTACCTATATATGGTAATGCAACAGAAAACACAGAATTAGATGAAAGAAAATAATTTTCTCCCTATTATCACATAACCATTTTATTATGGTAAAACAACAGCAATAAACTAACCTGGGTATGATTAGATTTCTAAAAGCATTCCTTCATGGAAGGCTCTGGCCTATATCCATTCTAAGAAACTTAAATAAGCGTCCCTGGCTTACCAAAGCAATCATATATAAAGAAATAATCTTGACTGTAATTCTCCTAAGCATGCCTTCAGGAGTTTGTGAAAAACTAAAAATAGTCAGCCCCACCCCAGAGAGCCCTTCATGTGACAGTCGTGAAATTCTCAAGTCAATTTTCTTATAGAAACTCTAGATCATTTGGAAGTAATGATGGATCCTAAATTAACAGAAGACTAGCACCACAGAGTGAATAGAAGTGGAAGGGAGGGCAGTTTTGGATTTGATTTCCTCCTCAACCCAAACTTACAATGTATGTGAGATACACTGCTAGACAAGAGAGTTAAGCATTATAAACTTCAATCTGAGCACCTATAGATGTAAGGCATCTGTTGGTGAGGAATTGAGGGATAGTTTATTGTGATTCTATACTCAGGACTGTTTAAGGCGGGGAGAATCAGCTTCACATCTAGAGGCTCAAACAAGAAAGTATCTTTCCAAATCTCCCAAATCAATTAACAACAGACAGTTCCTTTAGTTGGTAGGTCTGAGCATTTCACCAACACTCAGGCATTTTTTTCAAAGTAACCCAGATCCCCCATGAAAGCTGCTCGTTACTAAACTGCCTGCCTACCCATAGTTCTTAGGTTCATCCACAGTCCCTGATATTTAGGCTTCCTTAATGTGGGCACATAACTCACCTGTCCAGTGAGAAGACTCCATAGCAAAAACCCACTGCCAAGATATGAATCAAAAGAGATGGCTTACCACATATGCCATGCTCCACTAGTTAGAAAAGTGCAGAAGATTCCCTTTATTCTAAAAGTGAAAAAGTGGCCATGGGAAGCCACCGTAGAATCTTTCAGACACAATGGAGCCTTAGATAAATCGTTGAGAAGCACTGATTATCAATGTTTTTCTAATAACAAACTGAGTAATATTTCTTAAATTGGGAAATATATAAATATGTTGGCATGTCATAGATATTATATAAATGTTAAATATACTAATAAGAACCTCAGTAGAAAAAGAAATGACAATCACTCAAGAAACTTCAATAGCTAGTCTGCAAAATCACTCCCAAACTGTGTCTTAATGCCTTAATGCATTTATTAACTGCAGTGCATCTCTACAACCAAAAACTATTTCAAGATTGCCACACAATGTGTTTGCTGAATGAACAGTCATCTTAATAAATGGCTTTATTTATTTATTTATGACTATTTATTTATAAAAAAGTGGCCTATCAGCCATTAACACATTGAAAAAATAATTTCAGTTTGAATCGATGCCTGTAGATGCAACCAGTAAAAGTACAAAGAATCCCAGCCGACCATAGAGGAAGTATTTCAACAGGGAAGAGTATGCCAGGAATTCTGTGCTTAGAAACAGCAGTACCCTTTCAGCTTCCATCCAAATGCCTGTTTTGACAGCCGCCAGTGTTGGTTGTAAGGAATTAACCAGCCATGAGCACTGCCCCCCTTGCTAACATTCAGATCCTAAAGTTGCTCCCAATGGGCTATTTGCATCATCACGACCACTCCAACTTTACAACACGTAACAAAAAAGTAAAGATCTGAAGATATTTATTAACTGCATTTATTTATAGATATTTGAAGACTTAGCCTAAAAATCTAACTAAGCAGGGGACACTGAAGAAATATTATTTAAAATAATCTTTTTCTATGCAGGATGTATGTGTCACATTCTTTATTCTATCAGTTTCTTTTTCTGATGCAGTGTTTATTCAGAGAAACTGGGTAGGTAGAGATATAAGAATTAAAATGTTAAATGCTGTAAATACCATAGATAAAAAATACCCTACTATTCTTATCCTATCAATACATACAAGGCACAGCACAATAATTCAGCAGAAAAAAATCAGCAAGAGAAAGTACAATAAGAGATTTACTTTTTAAGCAGATAAACCATAAGCTCTAAAAACCTCATTTTTCCTTACGTGCCCCATTTCCTTAACTAATCTCTTCTGTCCCTGACTCCTCTGTATTTACTGCATAGGCCCTTCTGCTCTGCTCCTTGATAAGCTTATTAAATTTATAATCTGTTGTTTTATGCAGTAATATCAAGCTCATTATGTTTAATAACTATCTCTGTTTGACATAATTTTCATTATTTAGCATTTTTTAATTTTTAAAATTTTTTATCATCATTCATTTTTTTCCTGTTAAACACTTATTTCAAATTACTAGGTGCATCAGCAAATAAAGGTAACTATGCCATTATATAAATATAAAGTCTATCAAACAAGAATTTCCAAAAAAAAAATACATGTGTGAGATTAATAGGTAAAAAGAAATGGTTACTCTGATTTAAAAAAAAAACTGCGGAATTTAGACATAAAGTGTTGCTTCAAAACAGAATTTGAAGGATCATTAGCTGAAATGCTCAGGAGTCGGATGCTTTTGTGAGTGTTCTGTAGCAAGTGAGCTTGTGTGGGAGCTGGCAGAGTTGACCCTGACATCTCTTGCTCTTCTGATCCTTACCATGAGCCCTGCTGGCTCCATAATAGTTTGAAATATTTTTGATGTAGTTTTTTTTGAAATAGTTTTTTTTGAGAATAAAAATGTGTAACCTTTCTGTGAACCTGCAGACTCCTTTTTTCATACTTAGCCATCAGGATTTTTCAAGTCTTTGTTAATGTTCTTACAAAGGTTTTTTCTGAACCTTCCAAACACCTGCCCACATGTGGGCAGGACAGATAAACACACCTCTTACACAGTCCTGCAGAATCAATCAGGGTGATTATAAGAGGAACAGATTCAAGTTAATGCAAAGTTCTCGAGGATTAACCCATGGAATTTGTCCAAATACATGAAAGAATCAACAACTGCATTATTGCTAATGTCTGATTTCACATTCCCCTTAGCAACACAGGCAAATTCATTGTTCATATGGGTCAAACGCACAGTTTTATTTACTGTGTTGCTTTCTACTGTTAAAACTGATATAACTTCCAAGTCACGATTTATAGAAAAGTTTATTTTTTCTAATTATCTTCTCACTACATGTTCTAACGTGTATGAAGACTGGAGTTTCTACCAAGATCAGTGAGTTGTTCTGCCTGGGCACCGTTCTTCCTTCTAGTGCAAATGAATGTAGTTGTGTTCAGCCTAGAACACAAGGGAGGTAATTTCAGAAAGCGGGACAGACAGTTGATCAGTTATGATCACAAGTTGGCCATGAAGACCTTGGTGACACTGAAGGCCAGCATTGGCACATCAGCACATCTGTGTTAAAAGAGTCACTTTCAAAGGGACACTGGGAGTCTTTTGAAGGTTTCTGGTCCTTAAACTCTCAACACTTTTAACTGCAGGGATGGATAATGCAGTAATAATATCAAAGTCTATTTATTTACAAAGCTAGCCAATAGTAGTCATATGTACTATATTTTTCACTTACTCAATTTCAGGATTAGAGAGCATAGTTGATTCTTCACCTGTTATATGTATTCTAGGATAATACAAGAAGGTTTAGCCTATATTGGTTAGTTACTATTTTGGTATGCCATATGTTGAAATGGATCATAGTGGGGTTAGATTCTTAGAGTTAGCTTTTCAGGATATATTATTCTTGAAAAGTCATTTGTACCAGCATTTCTGAATGGTGATCCCTGTTGGCAGATGTTAAAAGTTTTGCTTATTGTTGTTCTCTGCTCTGTGGTTCTCTGAGCTCAGGTGAAATTGGTAGTAGAGTCCATCCCCTGATGAACCGTGCAAAGTCACAGTCCATTCCATGATGCTCTTTATATGACCCTAAGGTAGAGACAATGTGCAATGGAATGGTTTTAAATATATAAATCCACAGAACAGCAACCTCCATGGGCAAGATAAGTGGGAACAAGGTATCATAAATGAAAGATTTAATATGGCTGTCTGATATCCCATACACTGATTAGAAATATTTTCTAAACACTGAAAACCTCCTAAGATGATACTGATCATTTTTCCAGGACCTTATGAGCATTTTCATCATCTAGTTTTTTCTTATAATGTCATGCATATGTATATGTGTATTGAGATTATATTAACTTCCCATCACCTTCTCCTCTGTTCTCTCACTCCTGGTGGCTCCTGACTTCTTCCCAGTTTGTCTCTCTCCAACTTCCCCAAACTTTTTTCTCAGGTCCTACAGAGGTAGCCACAGTTGCTATATGTTCATGGTTGTAACAGCCATGTCATAACCAGATGATAGCATGTCAAATCATCCTCCTCATCTTCCTGTCTTACATTCTTTCCGACCCCCCTCTAGGATGTTCCCTGAGCACTGGAGGAGATGATGTCTCTGTTGTATTTCTGGCTGAGCTCTCCACACCCACTAATGACTAGCACTTTCACCAGTTGCAAGACTCATTTACATATTTTAGTGAGCTTAAGAATAAATATATAACGAAGAAAGAACTATGATTAACTTTGAGTACTGCAGCTTTTCCCAGGATCATTCTCTCAGAAAGTAGTCTGTCTTATAGCATTTCCTTTTGCTGTATAAAAGTCCTCATATGAAAAAACAAGGAAGAGTTGGTTTAGCTGACAGTACATTTCATCATGGCAGTCACAAGGGAAGTGACAGTGGCAGGAGCTTTAAAACATAGTCACCTTACAATCACAGTCAAGAGCAGGGAATAATGTATTAACGCATGCATGCTACTGCCCACTTCCGTCTGTGATCCAGCTGATGAAATGATGCCACCCACATTCATCATGGGCCTTCCAGTCAGTTACCTCTACTAAGACAATCCCTCACAGGCATGTTCATAGATCATTCAAATCTAGACAATCCCTCATTTAAATTCCCAGGAACTTTTAGAGTGTGTTGAGTCTGCAATCAAAAAGCCACCAGGTAGCCAATCAGATATCTCCAATCTTAACTATCTCTAAACAAAATTTTATAATTGGCACAAAGAAATGTATTTTCTATTAAATCACAGAAACATTTGCTTCCTCCAGGAATTTCAAATAAGCAAATAGTTTTGAGATTTTATGAGTTTTTAAACACCCAAATTTATATAATAAGGCTTTAAATAATTATTTTTATTTACAAGTGTAACACAATTTTGATAGGTAAAGGTTAAAATAAAAGCTTGTGTTTTATAACTGCTACTTTTCTTGTTCCTGAAGGAAAAGAATTGGGGATGAGAAAATAAGACAGGAGTTGGGATCTGGTTATCTTGCATAAATTGATGGTTTATGCCAAGCGAATTTGTTAAGAAGTAAGCATCTTATATATAGATAGCAGAAGGAAAAACTGGGACAGAGTCAGCAGAAAGTTTTCATTCAATCGGAAAAGGCCAGCAGGAAAGTCATCATGCAATATTTCATAAAAGGAACACAGGGTATCTCAAATGAACATCACGACTGAATGCTTAATTGCCTTGGGGCTGAGAATTACTGTCCTCCACACGGAGAAAAGCTGAACTTCTAGGATCCTATAGGACAGATTCCCCAAGGCACTGTCTCCAGGCTATTACTGGACTAGCCAAGCAAATTCCTGGTTTTAGACAAAGATCTGCATGCCTTACCCTTATATCAGGGCCTGAGAACAAACCTTGGATTTGGGACTGGCTCCCAGTAATATACAGTGATTGTGTCAGTGGTAATAAGCAGTAGCAAAGTTAAGAGTTAAAATGATAAAGATTCTGCTAAACCTTTCTTGAAAAGCTGAGGTATCTTCTAGGAAGAGTAAGCCATGAACTATTCAGAATTAGAATATTACAGGGTTGGAACAGAGAGTAAGAATATTATATTGAGACAGAAAAGTGGGAGAGTGTGCTCCATGTGTCAAATATAGTTCTATCTCAAAAACACTTCAAAAAGCAAATTAAAGTCAAATAAACATCCCTGCATTCCCCTATAAATCATTTTATATGTTTGAATAAAATTCATTTAAAAGATATACCAGCAGTAAAATTCAAATAAATGAGACATACATTATATGGCAATATTATCACTCATGAATAATACTACAATTCTGTAATTCAGACCTTTATTAATAATGTTTTGGAAATGGCAGTGATATAGAGAACCCTTAATGAGATATGTATATAAATATATTTTGCATGCGTGGGCAGCATGGAGGTTCTGTTGAACTTGTCCATATTGGGTTTCATGGTCTAAGTTGGTGAGGATGACTGACCAGGTCTCTTCCATAAGTTGGTGGCAGATCTCATTACAGATTGTTGTCAGCCACCATTTGGTTGCTGGAAACTGAACTCAGAACCTTTGGAAGAAAAGGCAATAAATATTGATTGATTGCAATTTAAGTGCTACAAGGAGTGATATGTAGTATTACAACAATCTTATCATGGTCTGTTTACTGACCTGGAGAGAACAGGATATATTTATGTAATACATGTTTTTTTTTTCTTAGAGTGTACTAAGCAAGGAAAGGAGCCACTAAATGAAGGCAAGAAAGAATACCACTTCTGTGATTAAACATAATGTAAAAAGACCAGGATAGAACATTTCTCAAGATTGAAATCTAAGAACAGGAGATAAAGGGAGGGCTGGTCAAATGAGAAAAACAGGCTTGGAAGGGGCTTATAAAGTGGTGTAGGAGAGTCTTTCTGTATTTCTGTTGCTTTCATTGGTTGAGTAAAGAGACTGCCTTGGCTTTTTGTTAGGGCAGCCCTTAGGTAGGTGGAGTAGAAGGAACAGAGTTCTGGGAAGAAAGGAAGTATGGGAGACGCCATGTTTCTCCAGCCCAAGATGGACTTTGATTAGAATCTTCCTGGTAAGCCATGACCACGTGGTGATACACAGATTACTAGATGTGGGTTAAATTAATATTTATAAGAGGTTAAAACTAATGGGCCAGGCAGTAATTTAATTAATATAATTTCCATGTAGTTATTTTGAGTATAAGCTAGCCGTGGCAAGACATAGCCCTCTGTGCCTATTACTACAATAAATCACGATAAACAGTTTGGTCTCTAGCCCATGAAGAATGGAAATCCAATGTCCTGAAGAATAGAATCTGAGTTTTAATTGAGAAGTTTACACATTATATTAAACTTTCAAAGACTATTTCACTTGGGCATTAAAATAAGATTAGAAATTACATCTTATGTATGCAAAGAGGAACAATTACGTGTCAATGCATGAAAAAGGCAGTCATCCACAATGCAAGGTGTGAGGTCCATGAGACACCAAATCTCATGGCACTTCGATCTTTGACACCTAACCTCCAAAACACATGTACAAAGACCAGAATGGACATACGAGGGTGAGGCAATTGGTAATATTCAATGCCCAGTCATGAAGTAGAGAGAAGAACTCCAGCACTTAGCTCACATTACACAGCTTAGTATGATTGGTCTTCCCACTACAAGGAATCTAATCTAGAAAACCCTCAGAGGGATAGTCATGTTGTGGTCTTCTAGGTGAGTCCAGAAATTGCCACACTGACAGCAATTATTAACCATGACACAAACATAAGATTTCAAGATGTTGCACACTGCATTAGAAAACCTAAGATAATATTAAAAGCATATTTATATGCCATTTTAAAACATTTTAAATATATTTGCATAGTTGTTTCTGAATAGGAATAAGTAAAATAGATATTCAAGCTTGGTGGAAAGGTAGGGATTTGAGAAACAAGAGAGGGACAATGGGTGTTTCCATGTCAGAATTGAGCATTTATCATTATTTCAAGAAGTTCTTAAACCTTCATGTTATTTTCAGTTCTTTAGCATAAAGTATTTTATAGTTTTTAATTTAAATTGTTTTTTCTTCAAAACATTTTCAAGAAAACCCTTTCTCTTGGAAAATACACCAACTTTTACTAAGAATTTTTGTCTCTGGAGGAACATTTTTTTCCCCCTGGGCCTGTTTGCTCTCCATTTAAGAAGCCAAGAGATATACTGACCTGAGGATAACCATCTAGCCAAATCCATGCCAGAGACAAACATTAGCATTTTAGAGTTCAAAAATATTGTCAGATAATGACCAGGAAATTCTCAACTTTGCATTGCTAAGATGAGCACAACTAGAATTAAGAGGTCATTGGAAGTAAAGATTTGCTGGTCACCTCTTAGCATCAAAGCAGATACACATCATTTACGTTAATGTATATACTCTCAGTATTGGAGAAATTAAACATACAAAAACCCTCATTTTGCTCTCAAATATAAACAGGCATTACCAAATGAAATTACAATGGTCTATTTGAAAATGGAGCAATTGAAAGAATCAACTGAAATGTTAGTAGTAACAGTACTTTATCATAGGCAACATAAGAATTATGTGCTGTTGAGCCAAGGCGAATGAAAATAACAGAATCATAGCAAATAAGGACACATTTTTAGGAAATTTTGGGGATCTTCATCAGTCTTGAAAGAGTAGTTTGTATTTAAACCATTTCACAAAACTTCTTTTACTATGAGTTCTGAGAAAGTATGAAGCATTTTATATGAATTCAAAATAAAAAACTAAGTTTAACTTTGTAAACTATTTGGAAAGAAAATAATGTTGGCAACAAGCTTTAAAACCCATATCTTAAATTCAAAGAACAATTCACATGTGTAGTTGCTTGAGTCACAATTGTATGATACACAATACACGTTTGCATAAAATAAGTGGATTTTTGGGTGTGCGGGTTCCCTGGCTTTATAAAGTAAAGAAACTCATTCTGTGTAATTGCGGGTGCTATGTAGACAGCAGTTGGTGCTAGTCATAAAAATTCCTGCCAAGTTCTCTTTCTTTCCTTGCCAATGTATTGTTTTATCCTATTTTTGCTCCTGACATCTTCACAGGCTCTTCTGCCAACAAGGACAAAGGAGAATAAAATTGAGGTTTACTAACTCCAAAATGTATGTTATTACAATTTGAGGTAAAAGTCACATTACAGATATGGAATACATTTCCCTAATTATATCCTATAACAAAGGACTGAATGAAACCATGGCAACACTGTGCAAAAGTAAAATACAAAACAATGACTACATATGAAAAAAGACAAAAGAACAAATGAGATAGTTTTTACATTAAAATAAAATCTGTATGTTTCATTCTCATGAAAGATCTAAACTCTATTCCTCTGTCTACGTGTGTGTGTGCGTGCATGTGCGTGCATGTGTGTGTGTGTGTGTATGTGTGTGTGTGTGTGTGTGTGTATTTCATTCTTTCCAAATAGTTTGGAAAGTTGAATTCCATTTTTATTTTGAATTCATATACAACGTTTCCGACTTTCCCACAACTCATACTAACTGCAGTTTTGTGGAGTGGTTTAAATACAAAATTCTCAGTTAAGACTTAATCAAGATCCCCAATCACCCCAAAAATATGTCCTTAATTGCTATGATGCTTATTTTCATTTGCTTTAGCTCAGCAGCAAGTAGTTCCTATGTTGCCTATGATAAAATATTGTAAGTAATAACATTGCAGTTGATCCTTGCAATTACTTCATTCTGAAATAGACAACTGTAGCTTTCATTTGGTGATGCCTGTTTATATTAATATATATATGAATATTTAAATATCCACATTATCTGAGAGTTATGATATATATTCTATGCTATATTCTAGAGCCAGGGAAGACATAAGGACTATCTTTTAGGAATCTTAGACACTGTATCCACTGATGGAGTTGATACAGTTTTTTCTATCTTTTGCATTTTGATAGAAAATGGTTTACCCTGATTTTCAACTAGAAGTTATACATCTAATAAAGCATCACAATAGAAAGAGTCACAAGACACCGATCACAGGCTACAGGAGTATTTTCTAAAGATAATCTTCACATAGGAGTGTAATAAGCAGAGTCCTGATGGTAGAGTGGGCCAGTGGTTGGATCCTGGAGCTAGGCTCTCTGCACTTAAAAGACTGCTTTGTCCTTTAATAACTGTATGACCTTGGAAATATCATTGTAGTACTGAGTCTGATTCACCTTTCTTTCTCTGGCTGTTTTCTCAGGCATTTGTCATAGAATTAGTAAGAGTAGGGAAAGCAATTCAACATCATGCTTGGACTAGTCTCTTGTTTTTCTTTTGTCAAAGACCATTTCACAAGAAACTTTTACTTTTCTTCCTTTAGTTAGATTTTGTAGAACTCAACACTTCTATAATCCCGGAGGGTTTTAGGAGGACATTTGTTGGCTTGCGGCTGCTCAGCCCTGAAATAATCACACAGAAACCATATTATTTGCAATATTGGTTGGCCAATAGCTTAAGCATATTTTTGGCTGACTCATATCTTGAATTAACACATCGCTATTAATCTGTGTATTACCACAAAGTCGTGGCTTATCAGGGAATGTTTCAGCATCTGTCTCCGGAGGGGCTACAAGGCTTCTCTCTGACTCCACCTTCTTTCTCCCAGAATTCAGTTTTGTTTTCCCTGACTATCTCTGTTCTGCCCTGCTCTGCTATAGGCTCAAAGCAATTTCTGTATTAACCAATGTTATTCACAGCATACAGAGAGGAATCTCACATCACAGGAGGGCCACATCAGTTCACACGAAGCACAGCTACTCCAACTCATACCACGAGAATGAAATAACATTAATGCCAGCACCTCTCTCAGTCAGGGTACTAAATCAATGAAAAGAAAAGACAAAATGATGTAAGACTGCTACAAGGCCCAGAATTAGAGTGGATCCTATCATTTAGGCTGCTTTGGGTGAAAGGAAAGATGGATGATAAAGAGGTTGAATAACTCTTAGCAGATTTGGAAAGCTCATGGAAAAGTTCCAACATATTGTGATGTTTAGTTATTCATAACACTACAGATTTTATTTTGGCTAATTGTACCACTTCAGTTTTGCATTAATAGATCTCTATTCTTTTTTGGCAAAATAATATCCTATTCTTTCTGTTTATAAACCACCATGTTTCTACTTACAGAGATGAAACTGACATGATAAATTTGCCTTAATTGAAATATTTACTCTAAAATTAGATGTAAATAATTTGTAAAGTCATGCTAAAATTGTCTTAGTCCTGTGGAATGCATGCTAGAATTTTTATTATTGATGTTCCTTTGTGATCTGAAATGCCACCAAAGAAACATGTTTATCACATCCAGGCAGAGAGACAGAGGACCACACATGAGTAAACATAAACCCTTCTTACTCTTCAGCTAATCAAGGACGCAGGAAGAAAGTGAAGGCTATGATGCAGAATAATTACAGCAAACAGTCTACCCAACAACTATGATGGATTATGACCTAGGGAGGAATACACGTTTATCACACTAAACTACAAAAATGTAGAGATTATGCAATCTTAGAATGTAACTCAGTCTGATAGGAAACCTCTCAAAAGAGGTACTTAATGATACTTAAATATAAGAAGAATTCACAAATTTGTAGATATCAGAATTTAGAGAAACTAATGAGAAAAGATGCTTGGATTTAATACTTCAGAGGAGCTACTAACACCAGACCCAAAATTGCAAAGGGAGAGAGAGTTCATTCCCTGATCCAGATCCTATAGCTATGTAGAGCAATTCAGATGGGAACTGCAGACTTCAATACAAGATCAAGATGACTTTTAGTGATATTATGAAGAAGTACTCAGAAACTTCACTTCTCCTGTTGTCCAGTCTTTTTCTAGTTGCTTCCCAGAGTGTGGAAGAAAAAATAAATAAACCTCAGAATGTAACAAAATGAAGGGAAGTATAATTCATCAACCTAGAAGAAGAGAGCAAATGGAGATATCCATCAAGATAAACTATTCAGAATGTCATGTAAATTGTTATGACATGGTGCTGAAACAACACAGCCAAAATATGTGCTTGGTTCAAGGATGAGGTAAACAAGGAAACCTAAAAGGGTACCCATGGCATCTAGTATAAAACATTTGATAGTATTTTGATTTTTATTCAGAAATCAGCTAATGTAGCCCCAGGAAGAAATGGGGAATAGAATGTTAAATACAATGTAATTGTTATTGACTACATTTAGAAATTATTACAGGAAAGGAAAAAGCTCAAAAATCATTCTGAAGGCAAATGGGAATGTCCCCAGTACAAGGACTTGCCAGATTGGAAGCACAACTACATCTCAGTTCCAAGCAGTAGAACATAAAATGGAGAAACAGTTTGAACTTGAAAGCCCACTGAAAACCCAAGCTCTTGGCAAGCAGAAAGCAAAAGACATTGTCATTCAGTTCATGATTACAGGCTTTGAATGATGTGTGGTTGAACATGCAAAAACGTTCCTTTCAATTAGTCAAAATCTTTCCAGAAAAATAGATTGGATGTTTGAATTTCCTATGTGAAGCTGATAGGATTCCAGTTCTCGCAATTGAGTCACTGTGTCTAGTTCGACAACATGAGCAGGTGAGGCCTCTTGAAGTCAATGGAGATGTTGCCAGCTTCTCTTCATTTTGTCATAAACACAGGTGTCAGGATGGCCTGCTGAAGACCTCCATTTAGGTGACTGTAGTGAGGTATTACAGACAGAAAGCGAGAGGCAACGGCAGCAATTTGTTCTCAGTAAGCCACCTAGCTTGCTCTTCTTGATTATCATCTAACATCTTAAGCCATTTAAGTCAATTATCAACTTTTGGAATTGAAGATGCTGTGTGTTATGTAACTATGGTAACATAAGCTAAAACAATAACAGACAAGCGATATACAAAGAAAAGAGGCAGAAACAACAACAGCCAGGCTTAGAGATTGGGGCAAATCTTCAGACTTATAATATCTTTCTGAATGTAATGTTTAGGAAGAATAAAGATAATGACTGTAGTCCCAAAGAATTTTCCATTTTTATTTTGTTATAAGCACACAAATAATTTTCTACGATTATCAACAATTCATTCAATCTCAAATAATATTTGGAGATATTATTTTGGTTATTTTTGTATGTTGAGTAAGTAGTGAGAATCTGAATCCACACAGGTTCCAAGGAAGTTGAGAAGTTAGGATTGGTGGACATGTAATGTTTGGAATTCAGGGAAGACTCTGTGCTGTTACTGCTCCAAGCTTCAGCTACAGATCCTAAAAACCCTGTTACATCCCAAGTAGCAAGAATGTTCCTTGAGTTCATGATAATAAATCAATTTATGGCAGGATACTAGGTTGTCTTAGAGTGGAAGCCTGAAGAGCCATCCATCTGAATATAAAGTCAGAAATTTCAACCCATGATCTCAACCTCCAGGGTTTGGAAATAGGCAAAGAACTCATCAATTCACTAGAATTTAGTGAGTTAGCCAATCATATTTCTATAATAAAATCTATTAATATTTGGGTGATGAAGTTTGTTGATGGAGTTGGTCCTAGGTTGGTGAATACACTGATGTGCTAAGAAGGTGCCGAACTTGAAGAGGGCATAAAACGATACCTCTATCCCAAACTGTGTCTTGTCTTCCACTTGGCTTTTCCTGAACTCTATGCTGTATAATTAATCTATTTATAACACTTTCTGAGTTCTGTGAAGTATTCTAGTAAATTGTTGAATCTGAATCTGAGGAAGATATTATAATGCTGTCTGATTTTAATAAACCAAGAAGTACTGGTAACATGGGTACCCTGTATTAGGGTGGAATGTAAATGGGAATAGTTCTGGTGGACCAAGTCACATGGCTTTTGGATTGTCTTTATTCATGTTAGCTAATTAGTGTCAGAGTTAAATTAGTAAAAAACACCAGCTGATTTAGGAAAGGCTTTGGGAAAATTCAAAGATGTAAGTATTCTCCTAAATAATGTACCTGGTGCAGGAACCAGGAACTCAGAGAGGGAAGCAAGCCCTCCTCAGGGTATTTAACATGTGTATAATGAGAAAATATAAATAGAAACATATTCAGACTGGAACATAAAAAATGCATCCTTTTTTAGAGACTGGGAAATCTCTGTAAAATATATCAAATATCCATTCATGAAAGAAGCTGGAATAGAAGTATCAGAAGTAGCAGCAATGAGCTCTGTATGTTGATACATGTCTTCCATCTTAACACATGGAAGAGAGAGGCAGGTGGAGCTCTACAAATTACAGACCAGCATTACAGACATTTAATAACTTGTTGGGGGTTGCATATTGATGCATCTACAATAGTTTCATTCATCCAATACATTCCTTGGGAGGCTAATGTTTTTATTAATGTATTTCACCAAAATTTGGCATCTTTTAACTTGGCATCATTGTTGGACACAGAATCTGACTACTTTCTTTCTTCTGTGAATTGATGTATTTAAGTTATTTACCCAGACTACAATGATACCTATAGATTTTGTCTCCCTCACTTCAAACAGTTTATTATTTTCCTTTCTGATGTGTTGTTCTTGTTTTCAAATAGAATATGTTCAGTAGTTTTGAATGGCCTCTTAGAAAGTTTAGCCAATATGATTTCATGGCCATAACTTAGTGGACCAAGGATGAGCAAGTAGCATAACCAGGACCAATATGATTCCATCTCCTACAATATGGGAATCTATCCCAAGTGAACACATTAAAAGATTTAACTTTTGTTCCTAGAATAAAGATATATAGATATATGATGTTTCATCTGTCACCTGGTATACTATAAATAAGAAAACAAAACCAGTACACTGAGAAACAGAAAGTAGATATGATGAATTAAGAAGTAAGAAGACATGAACAAAACTCAGGATATGAGCTCTCTCCATTTAAAGAAACTTTAAAAGTAATTCTTAAATGCAAATGTGAAAAAATACTGTCTAGCGCATTCATTTTCTACCCATTAGACTTTTCCGTTGCAAAAGCATTCATCAAGAAACTATGAAAGCCTGAAAATATGATACAGATAATGTACTAGCAATTCAAAATCACAATCTTTTGTAATGTGATTGAAGTGGTATCCTATCACTGTTGTTTTATTCTATAAATAAGAATCAAATTGCTCATCAGAGACAGTCACCTAAGGCAAAAAAAAAAACAATAGTATAAGATGCGGGTATATTGGGGATGATTTTTGGGCTCTTCTACCACAGCAAAGTTGCTGGCAAAGCTTTACAGCTCACTAGCTATGTCAATATCATGAAGTCTTCCACTTTGCTATCAGTATCAATCAAGTATTAACGTAGCTCAGAGTCACTAAACCTTTCTAGATATTCAGACATTGTTCAGTCCTGGAAGAAGATGATCTCAGAGGATTGAGACACGTCATGGAACCGTTCAAATACAGGACACATCTCAGTCCTCTGATCACTATAGTGCAGATACATGAGAACTGCTTAAAAATTGTCAGCTATGTCACGCTTTGCCCACCATTCCTCCCCTGGTCTCCATTACTGCACTCTAAATACTCCTCACAAATGGAATCTCCTTAACATCCACTACATTCACTCCACACATCAAGCTGTGAAATAAACACAAAACCTTCTGGTATTCTACATTAAATTTAATACAAACTAACTAAATATAAAAAAGAGAACGTATAATTGCAATACATGTTTTTCAAATTAAAGCTACTCATTTATGTGATGGATCATCTATTCCCATATACATTGTCTCTGAAACATAAAAATAAAATGAATTTTCAAATTTTTTGTCCTATTCTTTTAAGGTAAAAGGAAAAGTTACTGTGAAATTGTCTTTACAGAGTAACATTTTAAAATTCATCTTTGTAAGAGGCAAAAGTACAAAATAAATACATATAAATCTCTGGCAATGCAATTTATAAAGCTTTCATGATTTTGTACTTATCTTCAGGAAATAGCTTTCATGCCATTAGTAGGTACTAATTGTCTGGTATCATTAAGATGCAATGCTAACACAAAAGAATTAACCCTGAATTTCTATCTATAAAACAGAATACTTTTATTGCCAGGTACATCCTGGTAATAGAATTCATTCAGTTCTCTAAGCATGTCAGGATATTTAGTTGCATTTGCAAGATTGCAATATAAGTTAATGAGGATGCAAAATCAAGAAGTTCATGTTTATATGCTCTTCCTCTTGGTTTTATTTTCAGCTTCTTTGAGTCCTGTTTTCTCAGATAGATGCTATTCTGCCTAACTCTTCTATTTCATTAGAAACAAACTATGTTATAAATGACTTGTTATACAGAATGATAATTATTCTTCCTTTTGAATCATCTCACTCCCCTCTTTGATAGGCAGTAGAGTTTGAGAATATATAATTGTTTACAGTTATTTGATGAATCATCAGTAAACTTTGCTCCTTAAAGACAGATATTTGTACAACAATATCTATGAATCATAAATCTGACAGTAACATTGACCATGTTCTGCTTAAAAACTCTTGATTCAGTCAAGTTTTGGGGAAGATAAAGGATCTTCTTTAAAGTTCATCTGGAGAAGATCTTCCTCTGGGCTCGTGTAGCAATTGGAAGCAATTGGAAATTGAACTGCTCCTGTGGACGCTAGGGTATAATATTCTCACTGGTTATTTGCTGAAGGTTGGTGTAGGAGGTTCTTCTGTCTATGTGTTACCTTCATTGGTTGAATAAAGAAACTGCGTTGGCCTTTTGATAGGTAGAAATTAGGTAGGCAGATAGACAGAACTGAATGCTGGGAAGAAGGGCAGACAAGCAGACGCCATGAATCTCCTGCCTGAGATGGATGTAGGTTAGACTCTTGCTGGTAAACCACAATCACGTGGTGATACACAGATTTAATAGAAATGGGTTAATCAAGATGTGAGAGTTAGCCAATAAGTGGCTAGAGCTAATGGGCCAGGCAGTGATTTAATTAATACAATTTCTGTGTGATTATTTTGGGTGTAAGCAAGCCAGGTGCCCAGGACCAAAAGCAGGCCTGCTCGCTCCTGTTACAGAAGGTCATGGTTATTTTTTATCCTTGTTGACCTCTCTGTCATGAAATCATTCTTCATGAAATTCTTGGAAAGTGAGAATATAATACCAAGAATATACCAGCAAACACGAATCATAATTTTTGTGATCTTATTGAAGTGATACCCCTTCATTAATGTTAGATTCTATCAACATGAATGAAGTTATTCAATAGAAGCAGATACCTAATGAATTGAATAAGAGATAACATATATCTTATAGGTGATCTTATAGGCTCCATCCATAACAAATATTTTAGCAAAACATTATAACTGTCTATGCCAATATTACTGAGTCTTTTTTAAGCTATTAAAATTACCTTGCACAGCTACCCAATACTTTAAACAATAATGAATATTCTATACAATTAGTTTGTATTTATGAAGAACTAACTACCAAATAAAAGAAATTTGGGGGCTACAAATTGTCAGAGTAGAGGTAATCCAAAGAGTTGATGGCAAATGCTCATCTTCAAACTGGCTCATTTATGTAAAGAAGATGAGGGTGGAAAATAAAGTTAAGCAAAACCAACACATGTGGGAATTAATGGTTGATGTTTCAAGTTAACTACTCCAGTCCCTTCAGGTAACAGGAAACAAAATTAGCTGAGTGGAGCAGCTTGTGCAGATATTAAGTTCAAAGTTGTTTCAGAGGAGTCTCTTCCATTACATTTCCCAAAGTCAAGCCTCTTATAACATCACAACCCATAGTGAGCAGTGTTTTGTATTTCATGACACAACATAGACATGAACACACACACACCACTTTGGTAAACATTTCAAGACTTCCCAATCTTTTCTGAGTCCATCCTAGTATAATCTAATCTTCTTCCTTATTGCACTATTATATGCCATTTCATTTCAAAAGGGATGGTCAAGATCTACTGAATCATTAAATTGATTTCATGTCCCACTAATTGGTATTGATTGTCTGTTTGGAAAGCACTCAACCACTCCAAGATGTTCATGCTCTCCTCATAAGTAATTATATCCATGGGATCTAGTCAGCCTTTGGAGGCCTCATTAAAAAACCCTTCCATGCTGCTTTCCTGCGTGTTTAAGCATGACAGCCTCTACTATACCCTTAATTTTTTCCTACAAAATCCAAAGTCAAAACTGTAAGGGATGACTTTTTGTACCAGAAGTTCAAACAATTTATATCAC
This sequence comes from Dicrostonyx torquatus, assembly GCA_028555095.1. Lineage (NCBI taxonomy): Eukaryota > Metazoa > Chordata > Mammalia > Rodentia > Cricetidae > Dicrostonyx > Dicrostonyx torquatus. The sequence goes on from JAQHUG010000219.1 coordinate 1,632,708, forward strand.
TTAACTTAGTCTAAAAGTTAATAAAAGAGACAGAGAAAGAAAACACAAGTCCATTGAGTCAAACATGTTGACATCATTACATCATTTTAAGAGTTGTTTTGCTTAACACATGGCTAAGATAATTCTTTCCCATTAAAATGTACCATGTTAAAAGTATACTTCAATATACAGATGACTACAGGTTAGCAGGCCCAAGTATCTCCATCCGTTCGGCCAGTGGGTTATGCATTGGCCTATCAACCGCCCAGATATTTTGGGTGAGCACAGCATCTAAGTTCAGCTCTAAGTTCAGGATCGTGAGCTGTGCACTTGGCGGTCAGTTGCTGCTAACTGGCCCATTATATTATGTCTGGAAGAACTTGACCTCATTAGCACTTTGAATGCTGACCCAATGATCTGTGCAAAGAACGTGGAACAGTTCAGGATTATTGGGACCTTTGGATCGAGTACAAGGTTAGAACTATTTCTTAATGCTAAAGAGTTTTATACAACTGCTTAAATATTACAACAAAAGTACATACCTATGCATTTCTGGAAAGCTGGTAAGGAAGATAGAAATGGATGGAGTATATATTATATAAACTAAAATCTTTAAAAGTACTGTTCAAGCTTTAATTCTATGGCATGGAAATTCAGTCCACACAGAGCTTTAAAATATTTTTTCTCAATGCAAATCATATTGCACAAGGGATGAAAGGGATATAAACTCAGTTTCCCATGATATTTTCCATCTGCTACATTCCTCACATGTTATAAATGAAGACTGTCAAGGAAACTGAGAAAAAACCTCAGAAGAGACAGATGCACAGTCATTTCCCCCCTCTGTTTTAGCTTTGACTCTCATTCACTTTTATTTGAATTTGCATTTTGGTATATTTAGCATACACAGTATATAATGCCATTTAAATTACTAATTAGTATAGTAATAATAGCAACTGTCCTGCATCTTCTTATTTTCTTTTATTTCAAATAGGATACACACACACATATATATAATGTATATATATATATATATATATATGAATGACAATGCAATGTTAACCTACTCAATATTTGTAAAGAAATAAGTAGTCCAGTGGATTTACTTGTGCCTTGTAAATTATCACTCTCATTTTTAAAATTATTCTTGGTATTGTACTTCATCTTTTTCTCCCATATTTTTGAAAATGATGTTGAATAGATGCTAAAGAGGTCTTGTAACAGATAACGTTACAAGATGAACAATGACTCAAAAGCAAATCTTGATTCAAGTTGAGGAGATTATCTGGAGAAGAATAAGATATAGGATATATCCATTTTTCAAGAAATATATGTACCAATAATAAACAATATAAAATATATCTTTAATATGTGAATCAATGATAAACAATATAAAATGTATTTTTAATACATGCATCAATAATAAACAATGTAAAATGTACCACAATTAATAAAATCCCAGAGACAGAAATTGAGGTTCAACCTAAAGTTCAGAAAAGCAAAACAGCCAGTCACTAGCTCTTACCTCTACCTCAGTTCGAATGGCGATCCTGCTTCCAGAAATCTCAGAATGAAACAGCGTCTGAGAGCTGACTCCTTCCATCTTATATTCTCTCAAGGGCTGGGATTAAAGGCTGATTTCTATGATAAACTAGTGTATCTGTGTGTGTGTGTGTGTGTGTGTGTGTGCGCGCGCGCGTGTGTGCGTATGTGTGTATCCTATTAGAAATAAAAGAAATTTAAAAATGCAGAACACTTGTTATTATTAGCATACTAACTAGTAATTTTAATGGGATTAATGGTGTGTCTCACCACTTCCTGGTCTTTAAGGTTCATCAGTGTGGCTGTTTTGCTTTCTGATCATCAGGCAAGCTTTACTTACTAAAATACAAGAAATATCACTACAATAAAATATATCTTGCAGAAGTTATTTCAATAGTGAGAAAATTAGAGGAATTTGAGAAAATAGTATAGAAAAATCTGGTACACCCTCATGCAATTTTCTCCAGTGTTTATGTTTTACATGTATGCAACAAAAACTCAAAACCAGGAAATTTAACACTGGTGAAATGCAGGAATGTATTTTTTTTTGCTATTTTACTGCAATTCAGCCTGTACACCAAAATCAATTGCTTTATAGCCACAAAATCTTTCCTTTAACCCCCCATCCAATTTTTGTTTATAATAAAATAATCATAAGTATTTCTAGTATATAGAGGGAGAACTACATAAATACATAGTATAATTTGTCAACTATAAAACAAAATTTAGAAACTTCTGAAATGGGATGTTTATTGTATTTGTCCATATTTTTACTGCCTTTATATTTTTCTTCACATTCATTTTGTTTCTACACTACCTTACGTGCTTTCTGTCACATGAAGGTTTCATGATTGCTTTTTCTGAAGGATCTCTCCCAAAGATAAAAGTCTGAGTGACTTGAGTCTTGTTCTTTTGTGGAAACATACCCTTACTCCTTTGATTCTTTCAAGGTTCTTCTTGTGCCCCCTCCCCCACACTACCATATTAGGGCATATTTCCATCCTCATCAGGGAGGCTTCCATATGTGGTAGATAACAAACAATACAAGAACTGGTCAACCTGCAGAACATAATACTGTTGAAGTACTCGGTACTCTATGACTACATATTTCATTCCCCTCTTTCCAAGGTTTACAGATCAGCACAGAGGATGCGTGGAAAGCATTTAAAAGCCAGTGGTAATTGGGGTGTGCAGTGAAACAAAACAGCATTTGATAAACATGAAAACACCATTTACACATAAGTTCACAGCAGCTGTAAATGCTTGTGTGTGATCCACACAAGATTAAGCCAATGAGAATTCCAGCATGCATGGGCTCTTGAACACTCTCCTCCCAAACTGAGGGGAAAAATACAAAATGACTGCTGGGAGGAAGAGAATCAGTTTTAATCCAAGATGTGGCCCCTAAGAGGCTGCCCATGCTTCTGCAGATGGTCCTATACACAGGCACATAAAGCCAGCACTAAATGGAGTGAGTGAGTTTTTAAAAGAAAACCACATGACTTCAGTAATAAATAGCTGTTTGGAGATAGGAAAGGAAATTAAAGGGAGAAAATGGGAGTGTGTGGGAAATCAACAAACAGTGGGGTACGCAGCATGAAAGATGTAGTCTCCTGATCCAGGTGTGAGTCCTCGGGGGTGTGGTGCCAAGCAAACCAACAGTAGCAACATTTATAAGTTACTGAGAAACACGGTGTCCTGAGTCCTGTCTAAACGCAGTAAGACAGATACCATGGGAAAGAGACCCAGTAATTTGGGTTTTAAGCTACTTTCTGCCCATTTTTGACACATATGATGTCAAGAACCATTGGGCCATGCCTGTGATCTTAACTAGTAAACTATCTCTACCCAGTAGGTAGACAAAATAAAGATAAATGCTTTCATAATCAATGTTAATTTCAATGACTGCTGTGATGTAAGCATTTATGCTTTTGTTCAATAAAGATGGACATGATTGCCAGGCTCTACAAGCAAGGAAGATGAAGATTCAAGGAAAAGTGTTCAATGGGTAGAGAGAGTCTTGGCTTTGTAAGTATAAAATAATATGGTTATTGATTGGTCTATTACTGCCTAGACTATGTAAATTTAGTACTGAGGAACAGTACATACAAAGAGACTCATAGTGGTAAATTTAGTTATGTATTCAAAATTAGTTTAAAATTTTATTCATCGTGATATTGCTATACCAAACAAAGCATAATGTTTTCTTTATTTTTCAGAAATTCAATGATGAGATGTTTCATGCCATTATCTTTGAGTTTATGCTATTTGATATTCATTGGTCTTTTGAGTGGTTAGGAATGCATCTTTTGCCAAATATTGAACTATTTTTGATGAGTCACTTTCAGCCACACTCCCTTTTCTCTCTTCTGTCCTAGGACAGAATCATCAGATCTTTATACTACATAATTGAATTTTTAAAACTTCTTTATTCATTTTGTACATTGTACAAAGTGTTTATCTCTTTATTCTTTATCAATAAAAGGTTAGGAGACAGATATCATAGTAAGAACCTGAATGATTAGAGAAGTGTCAGAGAAGCAACTACCGACCTCCCCTCTCTTATTCCTTGATCCAAAAACTGCCAAGACTCTATAAGTCCTGACCTGCTACTCCCTTAGTATCTCTCTCTATTTGTGCTCAGTCCTCCAAAAACTCTATAGCTAATTTAGTAAGCTAGTAGCTAGTTCTGCCCTCTGATTCAAAGAAAACTTTATTTTTAGTCTCTGAAGTATCAGAATGTGATCAAAATATCCCACAACATTTCCCACTTTTGTCTAAATATAAAAGGGAAAGTTTTAAATCTGACTGTAACTTTTACTGAGTTTAACTGTAACACAATAAAACTATATACAATAGGAACAATTATCATCTAAGATTTGCATTCACAATGTCTAGTCAAATTGCATTTCTGTGCTTTCTGGGTATGGATCTGTATCTATGTTAAAAATTCAGGTGCACACATTCATGCCTGAAAAGAGATCTTTGGTTGTAAGTGGAGAAAGGAGGATTGATAATTGTTCTAGCTTCCTGGCAAGCCACCATAGCTCAGACTGACTAAGAGGCCATGTCTCCAAAGAAATAAGGCTAAAAGGTGGAAGCAGAACCCTGTCTTACTGGGGCCTCACTGAGAAAATGTACCTGCAAACATATGTGCACATAACATCCACATAGACACATTCAAACAAAAAAGAGAAATACACACAAGCACACAGAGAACCACAAACACAGAAACACACAAGCACATAGAATAACACATACCACATACAGATATACACATGCAGACACACACAAGCACATAGGCAAAGACACATGCACACATACACAGAGGCACACACAGACACACACAGAGATACATACAGATACACAGACACGTCTAGACACTGCACACAGACCCAGACACACACACGCACACACATAGTCATACAATCATATAAATTCTAACTGTTGTAGGATATTTTGATCACATTCTGATGCTCCAGAGACTGAAATAAAGTTTATTTTGAGTGAGATAATGGAGCTAATTACTAACTAGCTGACCAAAATTAGCCATAGAGTTTTTGGAGGACAGATAGAGAGACACAGAAAGTAGTATGTTGCGCGTTATAGAGAGTCTCAGCCCGTTTTAGATAGAGAAACAACAGAGTCACTGTTTGCTTCTCTGACACTTTTCTGATCATTTAGGTCTTCCTCAATATCTGAGTCCTGCGTTTTTATTGATAAAGAATAATTAGATAAATGTTTCATCTGGCATACAACTCAGGGCACCAGATCATGAGGTAGCCGCTTGTTGGTGGCTTTGCAGCCCCTGGAACCATGCTATAGCTGTCTTTTCCACCAGGCCACAAGGTTTTCTGTGTGAATCTGGGGTTTTCTTGTTGCATCCTCTCTACAGCAGCCTTGAACTCCTGCCCTTCCTTGACACTAAACTCCACAGGTAGTTAGGCCCCAAGTGGCCTCATAGTGGGGTTGTCCTTCGGTTAACTCTGTGCCCTTATTTTCCACCATACGTGTTTTGTCCACATGTTCCCCTGTGTCTGCTTTTCAGGAAACTGGTTCTGTCTCACTGTGGGTTCCAGATTTCCCCCAGACACCCTCTTTGGGCTACTGCCATGCCAGCCAAGTTAGCTATTTCAACACCCACACAAGCCTTTACTATTGCTGCCACTGTCACACACTCTCAGCCCCCAGCTATGTGCAAACATCTGCAGCTGCCCTCTGGCACCACAAGCACGACCCACATTCTCTGGCCAACCATGCTGTGTAGCAACAACCAGACTCAGCTCACTGCCATCATCATCAGGGTTGGTGAGACACCTGGGAATTCTTAAGGGAGGGAGTTTAAGGTTTTTTTTTTTAGATAACTTTTTTTTTTCACTTCTATTACATACCAAACAGTTTCCCCTACCTCCTCTTCTCCAATCCCTCCCATTTCCCATCTACCACCATCTCCATCCTCTCCTCCATCTCCATTCAGAAAGGGACAGGCTTCCTACGGGCTTGCATAAAGCATGGAACATCAAGTTCAGGGAGGACCGAGCTTGTCCCCTTATGTCGAAGTGGGGCCAGGTAATCCAGCATGGGTCACAGGTTACCCAAAGCAAGGGTTACCTAAGTGCCAGGGAGAGCTCTCACTGCTGTAAGCCTTACTAAGAGACCAAGCCACACAATAGTGACACATGAAGATGCCCTAGAATATTCCCATGCAGGCTCCCTGTTCCTACTCAACATTTTCTGAAGCTGGGGCATAGTCTTTCACCATGGTGTTTAGTTGGATATGTGTCATTTTTCTGAAATTTCTGTTATTAAAATTGGATCATTTTTTGTTCCTTGAATTCAGTAAATTTTTTTTCCTGAATGTCCCCTGTTTCTTCTACCTCTTTGATGTTTCCATGTTCTGCCTTCCACGTCCCAGTCTTGGGCAAAGTAAACAAAAGAAAAATCCTTTACTATTTTTTGTTCTGAGGTCCGCAGTTGTTTTTATATCTTCTCTATCTTGTAATTTCTTATGTCTGACTTAAACACATGCATTACAAAGTTTTAGCTGTGGTTATTGGTATTAATAAGGAGAGATGAGTCTATTGTATTCATATGCAGAGTCAGAAGTCTCTACCCTGGCTGGTTTTGAAAAAATAATGCATCTCCAATAAATACTCTTGTTTTTTTTAAAAAAATTCTTCAGTGTAAACCAGTATTTCATGGTTGTAATTTCATACATTGTTTTAGTGTTGATGAAAATGTGTTAAACAGAATTTAAGCATCTGTGAGCTAGTTCAGTATTTAAGACATCTGCACCTATTGACAATGAATGACCTCACTTGTATCTGCTGCTGCAGTATTAGCACTGAGAGGCTTCTGAACCGTTCATGTCATCTGTACACCGTTAGACATCTGCATGTTGAAATAGCATCCAGAAGCGTTTTTCTCAAGTCTCCGAGGTGAGGTACTAGCTCCAGAGTGTCCACAACTTATACCTGTTAACAAATGCACGCTGTGAATGCTGTTCAGTTAAAGGACACAAAGTGAACATCAGAAATCCCACTGTGTAGAAGATGTGCTTATAAAGCTAATTTCCATGAGTTTTACAATACCCTTACACACATACAAATTCTGAATAATACAATACAAATTCTGAATAATTGAACTGAATTCCATAAGTTTTATGATTATATCTTCTACTCATGATTTTGGGGACAGTTCTTCATTAACTAAAAGTGTTGAATATACAATATGTAGGAATTAGAATTCATTCTTTCATTTATTTCAACTCTTATCAAATATTAAGTAATGATTGTTAAAAGTTTTGGGGAATACGATGTTAGTAAAGCACTTTATGGGCCCTCCAAGCTTCAAGACTCTGAACTTCATTCAGAGAAGCAAAGACAATATTTATGAGAGCATGTCAGATATATCCTGGAGAACATTGTAAGGACAGTCATCTATAATCTCAGTTTGACGTTACCTGAAGCCTTTTCCTGGAATCATTTATTCCTTCATCACCCCCAGATCATTCCTTCTGAAACTGCTATCCATATGCCAAATGTCAACAGAAAGGTAAGTTTTCACTGAAGACAAACTCTTAGACAAGTATTTAATCAGAATTTTTCTCAGCTTCATATTACAAAATTATCTTGTTAAAACATCTTTGAAAAATATTTACACTTTCAATAAATTGTTAATTGCTCAGACCAACTTTTTTTTAGAATCTATTTGCAAAAAAAAAATGTGCTATGAAGACCTGAGGATATTTGATTCCTCTTAGTAGGCACCTGGCACTTATAGAAGTGGGCATGAACGTCTCCCCAGGGCTTAATCGCCACTCGGCATCTGGGCTGGTACTGAGGAGCCTAAGTGAATAAGAACCTTGGCTTCAAAATCTTGTTCCAGCATCAACTTTGTCGACTTTGAATTTAACCTCCTTAATCACTTACTCTTAGCTCTCTAAATGAATATGTAGAGAATATTAATTCTAGCAAAACAGTACATTTTTTGTTACATTGCCCTTCTGATCTCTGCCACATTCCAACTAAAACAATAGACAAAGGATACTCCTGGGGAGGATGGGGGTATTGGGACTAAATGGCAGGAGGTATTCTCACATTAGATCATAACTAAGAATACTGATCATAGAAAAGAAGAGCACTATTATGTGACTAGCAGAGTCACATGGCTAAGTATAGGTGAATAAATGGAGTCTGGCTTAGGGCTCAAACCTCAGCAATATACATCCCTTTCATGAATGTGTTCCAGTAGCAACTCATGATTGAAGTGCATGGCCTTAAAAGTGTGAGACTTGATAGAATTTGAGCACAGCATGGATCTTCAGAATGACTGTGATAATTTTACTTGAAATTTTGTCTAAATCATGGTGTTCATGTATCTCTTCTTCCAGTGGGCTGTGGATTATATTCATTACTTCTCATTCTTTCTCTCCCCAATGTAAAAAAATGCTTATGGTGCTGAGAAAGTTCAAGCACAAAGGTTACATTTTATAACAGTGTCTTTATTTTAAAATGATTATTTAAAATGTCTAAGTAAGTTGAAAGCATCCTAACTTACTCCAGTAAGGACACATGTCTACTTGAACACCGACAATGGCATTGTTTGGGTACTGTAGTTTACAGCTGAGTGACAAATCAGTGATATTCTAGGCCAAGTGAGAGGAGATTCATCAAAAAGCTCCCAACATGACAAAGAAGTTCATAAAATACATAAGATACACAGCAACAGATAAAAAGAAAAATTCCACCAGACTGTCTCATAATTTCTGTCATTTATCAGAATGAGCATGGGTAAAAAGCATCTTTGAAAAATTCTACATATGGCAACACTTTTGAAAATGCGACAACATTCTATTTAGAGTTGGCTATTTCATGCCATTAGCTTTCTTTGGAAATCTGAAACACACACACACACATGCACACACACAAAGCCTCAGGTGGCAGCATCTTTAAACACTGGACAAGACTGATAGAGTAGAAAGCTTCAGTATCATTAGGATATAACCCGATTTTCCAAAACCAGTATTACATAACCAATCACACTGTGTCGAAACTGGATGGGTAGACTTATTGAAGCATTGTGATGAGACAAATTCGGTATACCATCGAGAAACGCCACTATACATAGCTCTTAATACATTTATCCTGTCCTTTCTCAGCCTAATTGCTGCAGGATATTCTTTGGAACATAAAGCCCTTTTCACTTTCCTCAAGGCTCACATTTTGCCTGATGCTTTTACTCTGTTGCTTTAGAAGGCAAAGTACATCATGTGGAGATTATCCCACGTTTAAGTACTTATACAAATAAAGCTACAAAAATGATTCATTTTATAATCTTGACATTTTTGGCCAAAGCCAGGAAGCTAAGAGTAGACACTGCCATGATGTCGAAGAGTGATTAGCAATTAGGATCATTTTAACTGAAAAAAAAATCACAGCTACAGTATCCTGTTTCTCTAAAACAGTTCCTCCATTAAAAGAGTGGGTAGTGACATTCACCAGTAAGAGTCATTAAAAGAAACTTAATACGTGGTGCAAATAGAAAAGATACTGCCAGAAATAAAACAGTGTGCCTAAGAGCCCTGCCACTGTAGTTAGCAATGAAGAACAGTGGCATTTTGAACAGTAAATCAAATTTACTATGATGTTGGAATGGAGAGATTTTTCTCAAACATTCTATCTCCTCCCATACACCTAATTGGTCACTGGAAATTACGGGGCCAACATTTCTGGCAGAGATGGAAAGTGCATTTTAGAAATATTTTTATATTATAAATATCAAGTATTACCACATCATTTAGAAACTGTACTTTCTCAAACTTAATTAAGCTCATTATTCCTTCCAAACATGCTAGTTACAGGCTAGAACAAAAGCAAAATTCCGACTTATAAGACTTTCACTGAGCTATAGTACAAAGTATATTTCATGAACTGAGTCCAAGAAAACCCTTTATGGGCTCGCATAGAAGTTATAGTAAAAGAGACTACACCCCTAGGTCAGTTTGTCTCATATTACTTAAATATATTTTGAGAGAAAGAAGATCATAACATCTTAGGCTCTAGATTCAGAATCAGTTTATGTTGAGAACAAAAATGTGTCCTTTACTAATATTTATAGGAAAGGATTTCAGATTATGTGCTCTGCATCGAATGATACATTTTATTCTTATTAATGTTTCATAAACATTTGTATGAAAAACAATATGCTTTCCTCTGCTTCTAAGTATTAAGTAGAATTATTGCAGCATCTGCTTCGAATGGTTGAGTGCACAAGCTTTCCATGCCTCGTCGTAAATTCCACAATGCATTAAGATGTCATTAAGTGTACCTCCTGTGATTGTCTCCTGATTTACATTCTTTGTAAATCATCAGGTAAAATTCAAGTGGACTGGGAATAATCTGCCCTGCTTTCCCTTCTGCCACAAACCAAATGTCATCCATATTCTTCACTCCGCGTTCAGCCTTCTCAAATGCTCCTTGGCTGTGCTTTTGCAGGGAACAAGTATGAATGTGCTGAATACATGGTCATCAATTGTTCTTAAATGATCCCAGTAATAACATAGATAGGAAGTTATACAGTTGGCTAGAACTGTATAGACAAAGGTAGAAATCATAGTTAAAGCTACATCTCTGCTGTAAAACAAGGGTGCCCCTCCAAGGCCCAGAAAGAAGTAGTTTGAAAGAAAGCTGTGGGTTAAAGCATTCCCTCAGCCCCTATCTTTGATGTCCTTGTTATGTGGTTCCCACAAGCACAGATTCTCAGTATGAAACAGGACTTAGAGCTCACCAGGTTTAGTTCCCACCCAGCACAGGATTCCCACCGATTTCTGTCCCTCTGTTGCCTGGGCATTTCTAATAAAGGGAGCCCACACATTTGTCCTTTATATTGACTCACTTTAGAGTTCCTTCAGGGGAACCCTCTCTTCTTTATAATTCTCTCTGTCTTGTTTTACAAAGAGTAATAGTGACTTTTCTTCTCTCTCGGTAGTCAGACTCATTTTCCATTTTGATTCCCTCTGTTGGTAAATGACAATGCTATTGAGCTATTATAACATCCCTCTGATTTTTGTTACCTGTGTCGTTTACCTTAGTAAGAACAGCTATACAATGTAACATGACTTCCTGCCTGTCTTAGCTGGGGTTTCTTTTGTTGTGAAGAGACATGACCACGGTAACTCTAATAAAGGAAAACATTTAGCTGGGCTGGCTTACAGTTCAGATTTAGTACATTATCGTCATGGTAGGAAGCATGGCGGCACAGAGGCAGACATGATGGTGGAGAGGCATCCAATAGTTCTATATCTGAATCACCAGGAAGAAAGAACTATACCAGGCCTGGCATGAGCTTCTGAAACCCCAAAGCTCACACCCAGTGACACACTTCCTCCAACAAATCCATACCTGCTCCCAAAGAGCCACACCTCCTAATCCCTGTCAAGTTGCTTCACTCTCTAATGACCAAGCATTCAAGTAAATGAGCCTATTGGAGCCATTAGTATTCAAACCACCACACTGCCTAAGTTAAAATCACAAAGGTACTATTATTAAAGTTAACAGAGACAAAAATCTTTTGTGAATGGTTACACATCAACATCCCTCTCACATATTTAAAGAGTTCTCATCAATGGCTTCTGGTTGAGACTATTTTCATCTCTTTTCTTTTTTCTTTCTTTCTCTCCCCTCCTCACCCACCCCCCACCCCCGCCCCTGGGAGTGTGATCTTGCTACAGTGACTATATGGGAAATGCAACTTGAACTTGTTTTGTTTTTATCTTTTCATGTTTTTGGAGGGGTCACAGGAGGAAGGACCTAGGAGCACTTGGAAATGAATGTGACCAGGATGTGTTATGTGAAATTCCTAAATAATCAAAAAAATACTATGTTGGAAAAGTGAAAGAAAATCTTTAGAGGTTTTATAAACTACACTCAGAAAATTTTTGCTTTTATTGCACAAAAATCTGTGAATTCTATTATTGCCCACTGTATTTTGGATAAAATCCCACAGAAATTTAACAGGAAAGATGTTTTCAAACAATTCCCAAATTGATAAATGCATATGGATTCTACACCCAAGCCCTGACTCAGAAAAGAAAACAACCAGGACTAAGGAATTAAACAATCATGACAGACAAACACAAGAATCCAAAATGTTGTCCATTTTGACAGATTAAATTAATCTGTCATGTTGTATTTTTTTTCTTTTCTTTTTTTTTTTGACACAGGGGTTTCTCTGTAGCTTTGGAGCCTGTCCTGGAATTAGCTCTTGCAGACCAGGCTGGCCTCGAACTAACAGAGATCTGCCTGCCTCTGCCTCCCTGGGATTAAGGGCTTGCACCACCACCACCTGGCAATAGTCATCTAATAAAAATAGCTTTTATTTCTAGACCAGAATTTTTTCCAAACGTCATATGATCTACAGAGTCTATAATTATGAACGTTATAAAATTGAACATTATAAAATCATAGATGCCACTTGCCATAGTTTTATCTTTGAAGCTGAGCCTCTTGTTTTGATTCAGAAAGAACATGGTCATCAGGGGTTTTCCTCTTTGTTTTTGCTTAGAAAATATGCCTTCGTATTTGCAACAGTGAGCCCCTGAACTGATGTTGAAAGAAGCATGGTGAGGAATGGGAATCTTGTGATATCCAGCCTATTAAAAGAATCAGAACACCAAACTTTCATTTTCTTTAATCCCCCAAGAAAAAAATACATGATCCTCAAGAATGTAGAAAATGGAGCAGTTGAGAGAGAAGGGTAGGTGTTCCTTTTAGAAGATGCATTGTTGCACAATGTTTCCATTTGCCATTTTGCAACATGCCCTCTTTTTGAGGGACCGGAGACAATATTAAGAAGCAGGTATCAGGAGGAAAGTTTAGTCAAAAACAAAAATGTATGAGATTCTCTGATGTCTGTCCCTTCTTCCATCAGAGAAGCTTCCATGGTCACATCAGGTCTAGGAAACAAATTTTAAATGTCACTCTCATCAGAACACAATCATATTTTCGATCAAATGCAAAAATAGATTCCTTCTCAATAATAACACATATACAAGATTAAACCTGTGCTGTTGGCTTTTCAGATAGAATAAGATCCTGTTAATGTCAAAGAAAACAAGACTCTACTTCCCAAGCATGATGATTTAGAAATTAAACTCCCTGTCCCTCATCAGTGATAATTATGTGCAGGTTGAAGATGTATTTATGTATTCAGTGAGAACCTGGTAACCTGGTAAGGAAAAGAATCATATGGAAAAATCTTATCCCACTTCATATAAATAGCTGCTAATGCCTGAAGAACTCTACAAAACAAATTAAAGACACTTGTGCACAAACAATTGGTATTTGATTCAACCCCAAATTAACTTACAATATAGAACGTGTATAATCAGTCAGCTTTTCCCTAATCATCAGTAAAGAGAAATGAACTATAGTAATTTCACTCTACCCATTGATAACTGAATGTTGGTAGTAATAATGGAACCAAAGTCTATGCTTTGTCCCCAGACTACACTCAGTTGTTTTTTTTTTTACTTTGTTTTGTTTTACACCATGTTCTGAAATGTGAATCAGAATTGCAGGCTTCTTTCTGTATCTTTAATCATGTGACTTCAAAGAACTACAAATTATATAATGATGCTCATATTTTGCCTTATATGTAATTACCAGGTGATTTATACCCATTTATCCTGGCATGTTTATTCCAAAAGTTATGGTGAAAACAACTAAATAATTTATACAATCTCAGTAAACAACAAATTAACTCAAAGTTTGGAAGAAGTTTACAGAATCTACTTTCAGGAAAAAGAATTATTAGAACATTCTATGTCTAAAATAGCATTAGTTTGCTTTTTTGGTTTCTTACCTTTTTCTATCAGATATTTTCCCTTGTACTACTCACCTTTCTTGTCACGCTCTTAACTTATGTACTGGAGTTTGACTTTCCAGGCAACACTGAAAATCAAGCTATCACCCATCAATATACTGATATCTTCAAAGCCCACAAGTCAAATTCAGAGTAAGCTTGTCTCGCTCTCCCTCTGTGGTGGGTTTGATTTAGAATGGCCTCTATCGGCTCATATATCTGCATGTTTAGTAGCCAGTTAGTGGATTTATTAGGAAGGATTAAGGGTATGGCCTTCTTGGAGGAGATATGTCACTGGGAGTGGGATTTAATATTTCAAAAGCTCATGCCAAAACTTCCCCTCCCACCCTTGCTTGCTGCAAGAATATCAGGATGTATTGCTTTCAAATACTTCTTCAGCATCATACCTATTTGCTACCTGCCATTGATGAACATGAACTAATCCTCTGAAACTGTATGTAAGTTCCTAGCCAAACGGTTTTTGTTCTGTTTGTGTTGTCTTGATCATGGTATCTCTTCACAGCAATAGAAGAGTAACTAACACACCCTCCTCCTGTTCTTATTATTCTTCCCTTTTCTTCCCCAGCTTCCTCTGCCACTACTACATCTTCTTTGTCTCTTGTTTTGCTCACAAAGAAGAAAAAAAAGGCAAACTTTTGATCTTTCTAAGTCTCCTTTATTGCAAGAAGTTTGTTGAAATCCCACAGAGTTTAATGGATGTACTTCTTACAACCCCTCCCCAACACACACACACACACACACACACACAAGCCTAACTAAACCAACATTTTCATATGGTAAGATACCAAGTTTCAAACTTTGTTTACATAACCTCAAATCTAGCACATAGTTAATGAGGAATAATTAATATTATGTTTGACAAATTTTTCATAGTTGTCTTGAATTTTAGTGCTATTCAAACTATTTTCCTGAATGATTTTCTCAATGATAATTCAAAGTTTTTTGTCTTATATTATCGACATATTTGTATTATGGAGGGTTGAAAAGTCTTGGGGAAACACTATTTTATATTGATTTCAAAACATATTAATCAATGTATGGATGGACAAACATGCATGTTTTTTCCAGTGTTGTTAAACTATTTTCTAACAAAAGTCACATTGGCAAACCTTGGGAAAACACCATGTTGGGATTGTTAGTCAAGGAAGACAGCAGATCCGTACACAGTATAAGCTATTGCTTTTGCCTTGTCTTGTCACACAGAGCTTGAAAGTAGGACTCTATTGCTGAGGACAACACATTCTGAATATAAGATCTGGAGGAATACAATTAATATATCCTGCCCGGGGACCAGTTCTAATATCATTTAAAGGAGCTATGCAGACTATCAAGGGAGAAAAATCAATGGACCTACACAGCTACACAGCTGAAATACTTGTAAACCACAGGATGCAGCATGGCAAGATACCCTCGTGGTACAGGATTGGCACTCTGACCTTAATGGAACCAGCAGCTGTCTAATTAGACTTAAGTCCCACTGAATAGGAGGGAATTCACACCTGGTACTAGAAACTGGCTGGAGAGATCAAATATTTCATAATGTAAGGAAAACTTATTGCTGCCAGTTCCCTAACAAGTACAATTTGATATTACATTCTAAATACTTAACCTTATACCTACAGATAAGTGCAAATCTCGGCCAACATCAAAGAAGTTTCTTTGTGTAGCAAATGGAGATGGAAACTATCACAGAACTTCACAACTGGTCCAAATGCAAAAAAAAAAAAAAAAAAAAAAGCTGACTCTGCAGTATTCAGTATCAGTTGGGACATCTAAAACATATACCTGCTACACCTACGACTTAGGAAATATTATAGAAGATAGGATGAAAAGGTATTAAGAGCCACTAACCCAGTATCTCTTCTACTATATAGTGTCTTCTAGACATTATAGAGAATCTGCATCCATGAAATCTCAATAACATGGCATCTAAACAAGATCTGCATAAAGAAAATACAGATACATGACAACCTGGATGTGGGAAAAGCTGAATTAATTCAGGTTCTCTCTTTTTCTTTCTTATATATGTAATAATAATAATGAAAAATGAAGAGAATATATTTGAGAGGGACTAAAGGGAACATTGAATGGCTGGAAAAAAGAAAAGAAGTGAAAATTATATAAATATAGTACTCAAGTACAAAATTGACAAAATAAAATATAATTAACAAAATATATGGTACATTCTACCTTTCTTGACCTTGAAAATATTCAGATAGGAAATGATTTTAGAGTGGTTCAAATTGCTTTAGGACTTATTTCTTTGGATATATATAATGCTTTTATATAAGTGAAACATCTGCTACCAGCTAAGCTAAAACATGCTTGATGGGAGACAGGACAATCTCCCCGTAGACTGTAGTAGAAACTGGAAACTGGATAAAGCGATTGAAGGCAAATAGATGGATCTTGAGAAAAAACATATTGTGTGAGGTAACCCAGATTCAGAAAGACAAATATACTATGTATTCCCTCATAAGTGGCTTTTAGACATAAAGCAAAGAAAAACAATCCTACAGTTCACAATCCTAGAGAACCTAGACAACCTGGAGGACCTAATAGAGACATACATGGATCTACATAAGAAGGAGCAAAAGACAAAATCTGAGTAAATTGGGAGTTTGAGGGAACCTGGGAAAGCACAGAGAGGAAGGAGGAAGGAAGAGAGGAAGAGAGGGAAGTGGAGAAAAATGTATTGATCAGTAAAAACAATTTTAAAAAGAGCTAGTTGAAAACAAGCCTAATCTAAAGGCCAAGCTTTCAAGAGAGAGAGAGAGAGAGAGAGAGAGTTGAAGCATGGGAACTTGAATTTTACTCCAGGAGACTCTGTAATGAAATCCAAGCATAGATGGTATATGCTTGCAATTTCAGAGTTGGTGATGCAGAGCCAGGTTGATCCTTAGGGCTCACTGATGAGCAAGTCAGCACACTTAATGGGCTTCAGGAACATGTGAGACCCTGATTCACAAAATCTAGGTGGACATCAACTGAGAAACAGCAGCCAGAGTTAACTTCTAATCCACCTGTACATTTGCACACACTTGTGTACAATGTACCAAACAACTACGAACACATGTACGCATGCATGCATGCATGCACACACATGCACACACAGTGCAAAGAAATGGAGTTGGTTGCTTGAGTACTTGTCCATCAGCAGGTTCTTAACTTCTGACAAGATTACTATGGGAAGGTGGGACAGTCACAAATCTGAGAAAACTGAATTACGGCATAGAAACGTGGACCTAGTATTGGAACTTCACACACTGATTCTTAAAACAGAGTCCAAAATTCAGTGCACTGGTGGATTCTCCTTTGCTTTCTGGCATGAGACATGATTAGTCTTGGAGAGTAATAGTGCATCTACCACAATTGAGGCCACCGGAGGGCAACTGTGTCTAATATTTGGCACAACATAAACACCTTGTGGTGCTCAATGGCATATGTAGTTTTCTCTGGGAAACAATGAATATTGGTGAAAATAAAACATATTTAATAAAATGAACAAAGTCTTTATCAGCTTTAGACAATAATTATTGGACTTCTAATTTGGGGTATCTTAATAGATAGTTGATGCTTTTCTATCTAGTTTTTCTCTGATTTCTTGTGCTTTTCCCATATAATAAAGAAGCTGGGAGAGCAGTGTCTGATGCCAGTTAAGCTTAATGATGGAGACCAGAAGATTGTGAATAGAGAGCAGGTTCTTCTGATCTGGATGTAACGTCACCATGGAAACACACCAGGCCTCCATTATATCACTAGCAAGGCCTGATTGCTGTGTGACCCATGGACTCTGAAAAATCTGGATAATACGGGGACCAAACAGGCAACTTATTCCTTAACTGCCTAGATACAGTTAGTAACGCACATTAATTGTAAAACTATTTTTTTCATTTATATTAAACTTAAAAGAAAAATTTACATTTACTCCCCTTGTCCCAGGCCCTC